>JBBBDQ010000886.1:4412500-5012500 GCA_037127315.1 Ascarosepion bandense | reverse complement strand
TTTTTTTTTTTTTTTTGTGATTTATCTTAATAGGTGCTAGTATTAGACTTGAAAGTGATATTAATTTTTGTTTTTTTCATAATAGAAAATAAATCAAGTTGTAATCTGGGATAAAATAATCCGCCGTGGGGAAAATGCAATTTTGGACTACCGGAGTATGAACACCAAATATCACTTTTGGGATCTTGGTAATGGACTACGGTAAGTACATTGCATTTTGTTCTGTTCAAAATATACATATTGTTACCTTGTTATGTAATTATCGATGTATATTCTCTTATATATTTTTCTTGTATGTGATATTTAACAACTTATTGTTGGTAATTGTCTACTAGTGAATGATTCTACATAGCATCTTGGAGTTAGTCATTGAAAATTTAACATGAGCATAAACTGTATTTAAAAAACAAACTATGCAACTTTAGTTTTTGACAGGGATTTCAGTATTGTTATCAATTAGATGCTTCCAAATGATTAAGCTTTGATGCTTGCCAGAAATAAACTTTTACTGGCATTTATTGTGTATATATATATATATATATATATATATACTAATCTGAACAGATTAGTTTCTTAATCCCAGCAAAACATTGATCTTCAATACTCAATTTTTTTTTTGCTAAATTTAAGATAGTTAAGAAAGTGAAAGGAATTTTATTTTACAAAGTCCCTTTTCAATAAACATGCCTTAAGATAAATCAGTGTTTTAGTCAGGCCTATTAGAGACTGATAATCTGACTTCAACTCTGCTTGATATTTTTATCTTTGTTTTATATCGAGCTTTTTATGGCTTCATTGTTTTTTATGGTCTTTCATCGTTCAGTTGACTTGATGTTATCATTTGTTTGACAATGAATAAAACTTTTGATCTTTGACCCTTACCTATGAACCCAAAGGTGGTTCTTCCTTTGTAATTCTCACTTATGAAGTGATACATTTTCTTTGTTTTGTTTTTTTTTTTCTAGGGGCAACAAAAATGTATCATTGGCTTTGTCTTGGAATGTAATTCCCAATGCTGGTACTTTGCCAAAAGTTGCCGGGAATGGAAGATATGAATTTGCTTTCCCAGATGACTATGCTTCCAGTCGGTTATAAGCACCTACCATTTTTTTCACTGCTGCTTCATTTGTCATTTAAGTTAATAAATGATCTTTTTACCTTAAATATAATCTTTGTGTCAGTGTCCAATTGAGGAGCCACTACTGTCCATACTTCTTGTAGGCCCCAAATTCCTGTGGCTGAATTTGGTCATCTTGTACTATGAAATGATTCATAACAGTGAGGCCTTTGACAAAGCAAAACTGAATTTTTTAAATTACCAATTCATGGTTTCTGAGAAAGAGAAGACTTTTTCTTCTGGTTTTGAGATAAAAAGGGCTTTACATTTTTTGTTCTTTTATATAGATTGTTTCCCTTTAGAGAAAAAACAACAAAATAAGTGTATATTTAAATTTGATATTTATGAATTTTTAATTGCAAGCTTTTGGATTGTCATTTTTGTATGAGCCCACTGCATCTCCAGAGATAAGAGTTTATAATACCAAATGATGACGGTGGGCATAAATGATCTCCTGCTGGATTTAAACCCAGTGTCCTCAATGACAACCATCTTCTTCAAAGCTTGTTTACATATTCCTACAGTTTATTATAATAATAAACTCTCATGGAAATAAGTATACTTATGATCACTATTTGATTTAATATCTAAGTACTTGTTTTCCAGTAGGCACATCCTTGTGTATATGCCAATAATTTATTTATACCATACACAATTTATCTATTTCAAGTTCAAGCCAAAGGCCAATTTTATTAATTTCATAACATTTACTTTCAATTTTTCATGTATTCAATAGATATTTTTACTGTTAAAATAATCAATTCTATTTCTTGTCAGTATCATTTTACTTGACATTTTTAAATATTAAACAGATATTGTGGGGTGGGCTTTGGGTGTCAAATGAACATTCTTTGCCAAAGATTTTTTATTATTAGCAGGAAGAATAATTGATGCACCCATTCCACCTCATACACTAGTGCTATCTTTGAGATCATTATTTTTGAAAGAGAAAACTTTGTTTGGATAATAATAGCTTTTAAAATGTTATAGAGAAAAAAAAAATTCAGTTATTTAAAAATTTGTACATTTTGGATTCTAAAGTTAATATTTTTGTCCGTTTCTTTTAAGCATAGTACATACTGACTTTGTTGAATTAAGTTTGTCTTTCACAGAAGGTAAGGTTTCCAAATAACTGATATAAAGAAACTAATTTTAATAACCATGTAATTTTCTTCATTTTCTTTTACTATCTTGTTTTTTGTTTTTAAAACCTAATTTCTTCTGCCACAATGTTACTTATATTTAATGGTTTTCTTAAGAAAAAAACAAAAACTTCAGTTTTAATAAAATCCTGGGGAATGTCTTCCTTTGTCTGTTTTGATTTATCTTTAACTTTAATTCACATCCAATCTATTTTAAAATTGAATAAATTAACTATTGATACATATAATTAAAGCTTCAATTTGTCTGGGAGAATGCTTTACATTAATTGCTTTGTAATGGGTGATCTTTGTTAACAGTATTTATTGCAGTCATACATAAGATGGCATTCCCAGATGTCTGCTGTGATCAGTATAAAATGCCTTCATGATTTTAAATTTTGTATATTTTATTCAATATAATTTTTTTTTTTACTCTTCCTTAATTTGTGAAATATGGAAATTTGTCGTTGCAGTTCTGGCTAAAAAAAAAAAATACTACAGTTAATGGATTAAATTTTATTAAAAAAGCATACTTGAATTTAAACAAAACTAATTTTGTAAGCTATACAGCCTGTATGATAGTGCAACCACTGATTTTTGTTTTTGAAAAACCTCTTTTATATATTAGTTATGTGAATTATACATATGAGGATACACACCTGTATATTATTATTCAGGTATTAATAAAACAGTGCTCAATGTAGCATGAACAGAGCTACTTTCCACACACACACACACACACACACACACATGTTGATGCCACAACTGTTTATGCAATTATCATTAAACACACAATCTTGTGTATAATGTGATCCCAACTAGATACATGATTTCTGAGCAATACTAGTAGGCCTACCATAGTCAAATATTGCAATATTGAGCCTCATCAAGGACATTTTATGGAAAATAAGTGATTATTCTTTTTTGTACAAAGCTACCCACCAAAATGACAAGAAAAAAAACACTTAGCATAAAATATTATAGGAAGATCTAGATACCTTACTTTTGTTTAATGTCTGACTATGGTAGCTCCTTTTATCCTGTGCCTGCTTACCTTGTATGTAGCTTAAATAATACCTGAACAAAGATGAACACAAATTCTTCATTTATATGAAGTATTTGTAGATTTTAAGCAGCAGTGCTGTTCATATAGAAACAAAAAAGCTTATCAGAGGTACTGTAAGAATGTAGGCCTACCATATAGGATGGTTATTGAAAATGTATGAATTTTAACTCTTTCAGAATTAACTGTATATAGTGCAAACAGTCACAAAACTTTTTTCTCTCTAAAAAAAAAAAAAAATCCATTAAAATTGCACTGAATATATATATATATATATATATATATATATATATATAGAGAGAGTTGTAATCACTGTAGCTTTTTGTTTGATGACACACACTGCTGAATGGGCTATTTTGATCTTGTGCTAGAACTCGGATATGAAAAGCTGTTTCCCACATTTTGCTTTTAAATGAGAAAAATAAAGTTAAAAATTTTATTTCCAAGAACCAATATTGGACAAATACATGTAAATTTAAAATTATTACACACAACAAATGCTCACAAGCCAAAATTGTTCAAATCACAAAATGAGTAGAATAAAAATATCAATAATATATTTATTTATTTATCATATCACCCTGAGCAAGGTGGTAATGCCACTGATGTGCAGGGGGCTACGTAAGAGTGAAAAGATTAGAAAAGAGAAGGCCGGAAACCACATCTTAAACAGGGAACAAGAGATGAGCCTCTACACCTGTTCAATAGACATGGGTGGAGTGTGAACCGGGCGACCCACATCTATTGAACAGGTGTAAAGGCTCATCCCTTGTTCCCTGTTTAGGATGTGGTTTCCGGCCTTACACACACGGATCACGGGGTTATAACTTACAATTTTTTTTTTTTTACTTATTTTTAATCAAACAATACAATTATTACTGGAAAACTTGTAATGTTTAAATTTAGTCCTGCACAGGTTATATTGGTTGAAAATAGCAATTTGGCAAATAACAAATACTAATTATTGCTATAGTTTGCAGTCCTAACAACTAGGGGCAATATGCTTTATCTAGAAGAAAAAAGATTGAATCAGTTTTATAATGCCAAATCATGATAGACAATTTTTGAAGAAAAAAAAAAGTTAATGTCATCTTTGATTGGGATGTATATTATAATGCAAATCACTTTCTAAATTCTAAAATATGTATAATTTTAAAAACTTATAGGTTTTGACACTTTTCATTATTTATAAAATTATCTGTATTAATTTACAATATCAGCTTACTTTGAGAGCACTCTCACTGTATATAATTGTTTATTTTTTATATTGATTCATTACAATGATTATACTCAATAACATTGACCTCTTTTATCCCCTTTCTCCATGCTAATCAGTTGTCAAGATAATTGGTAGTTGAACAATTTCCTTCAAACACTTAAATAATTCTACATCTGCTCTTTTAGTTTAAAAAAAGTTCAACTGTAACTTTCTTCCACTTTAAACAGGTGTAGGAAGGGTGGGACTTAACATTGATTTTCTTGAAACCAAATACTTACCCACAGTTTTTTTTTTTTTTTAAGTGTACATGTCAACAAAACCTTTTCTCACTCTTTTATTTTTTACCCATTCCCAGTGGTTTTAAATTTAATTTACAAAATGACTGTTTAGTGGCCTCAAGATTGATTTAAAAAAAAAAAAAAAAAAAGTGCCAACTGTTTTAAAATTTTATTCTACAATCTAGTCTTCACCTGTGTATATTGCAACTAAGCCAATCATTTTAAAAAGCATGCAACAGTAATGTAAATAAGCACAGAAAATTAAGCTTGTAAAAGAATTTGATAGAGCACTCATATACATCAGAAAAACTTATAATTTGTATATTCATTGTCAACACAACATAGACAAACCATAAAGTTTTAACTTCATATTGAATACTACAGACAGATAGGAAAATATTCAGAATACCTTGTAGCTGTATAATCACATCCTCAAATACAAATTAGCCATATTTTATATAATAATTTACTTAGCAGTATTGCTGTATGTTGCCTTAAAACTTATCCATTCAAATTAGAAAATAAAAAGCCTTTTAAATGGCAGGTTCTATGAAAAAGTTTTATATTCATCATAAATTAAATTTCAAATCTCACAAATGTGAAATTATTAAAAAAAACAAAAATTTTAGCATTCAATTTCAAGAAAATTGAAAAGCTTAATCAAATAACCTCATACAAACAAACCATATGCTACTTTCCAACATTGATAAAATAGTTAAAATAACACTGGTGCTGAATTGTAGATCTAATTGTTTTAAAGACTTTCCAAAACAAGCTTATCACATTTAAATAATATACAAGAAAAATACATGACAATTGTAGTTGAAATGGGATGACAAATAAGTATTTACAAATTATTAAAACTGTTTGTGATTAGAAACTATATAAAGTGGCTTTGCACCTCAAATATTCTGAATATAGAAAAGTATTGATATGTATATGATTTCCCTTTGTGCAAAAAGGAGATGCTTAAAAACAAAAGACTTATCAACACCCTTTGAATGTTTTACATTTGTGTCTACTGTTCAATACATATAGTCCTGGAATTTGTGACAGTGCAAAATGATACCTAGCTGATTTCATATACCTCGGGAAAGAAAAAAATTAATATAAGCACAAAATTGCTATTTGAGTCTTAAAATGGTTACAATATAACCTGTTTCTAATATAAGAAACATGTAATAGAACCATGTTCTTATTATCAATAAACAAAAAATATATATTTATTTACAAGTCTTGTCTGAAATAATCTTAAATTTATTTTAAATACAAATCTGTATTAAACTGTAATAGTGAAAAAGCAGCAGCTAATGTTCTCTATTCTCCCCACCCCAAGCAGTAGTTATAAAGGGAATATCATGGGGGACAAATAAACAGCAGCATGGGGCATTAAATTGCTTTCACTCAGATCAAGAGCTGACAATACTTAATGACTTATTTCTTTATAGGTAGGGAAGACTTTTTTGGCTTAAATCATTTGGAATTTTTTTGTTACATGAGTTTGAAGTAACAAGTGGCTGAGAGCAGATTAAATTTTATCACAGCCTCATAAAAAGAATAATTTCATGAATTGATTTATAATTGTCAGTTAATGTGATCATAGTTTAAGTGGGAACATGGAATTTAATTGTGCTAAAAAGATGAGTTCACCAGGAAGATAATCATAGTAAAATTGTTCTGAATTATTTGTAAAACAGCAGCTTCATCTGACAGCCTCAAATACCAGATGCCCAGCTGTTTTGTTAAAACAAAAATATGCCTTAATATAGTGAAAAGAGGAGGAAATAAGTACATATTAAAATTATTCAAGAGTGTTTCATTAAGATGGACAGAAATTGTATAGTAGACAAATGCACATTTTTCAAGCACACCAATTAAGTGTTATAAGCAACAAAATCAAAGATAGTGGATCAAAATAGTGGTAGGAGTACATGAACGATTTCTTGATATAAAACACTCTTACTCTCCTTTTAATAATTGTAAGGAAAATACAAACATCGGACGGACAGGTAAACACTGCACTATACAGCCTTGTTAAAAAGTTCCTTTTCAATACATACATTAACATTTTGAGTAAAAACTTTGCAACAAATGTTAGACAAACAAGTTTAAATTCAAGTAACAAAATTAAATTATTTTCAAACAAAGAAATTGACAAACATTTTTAAATTTAATCAGGTGGTTCACATTTTCACATCAAAGTAATTTTTTTTTCTCACTTCAAGTAATAACTGCTTAAAAATATCTTGAGTTTTAAAAAAAAAAAATATATAAACTGATGTCAAATTGTAGACAGTATTTATAAAGTAATGTTTTCAAAAACAATTTAAACGGATAATCTACAGTCAAAAACTATGCTGAAGGATCTTTTGATTAATGTGCCACTTCATTAAAAAATGTAAAGTTAGAATGTTATATTTTTTTCTTTATAATTTGATTTTAATCTGGATAGGAATGTCTGCAAAGCAGAAGCACACAAAAATGCATGCCAAAATTTATTTTAACCAATAAAATAGGTCAGTTTGCAGTCTGACCTGACTCAGTCCTGATCTACTTTGTCTAGAAGACAGAATGCTATGTTCACTTGTCTGAACTTGCTTCTCTGTGTCTATTCCTCTATACCAATTCTTAGTTCACAAAATTTTTGCCTTATTAATTTGCCTTGCATATAGTTTGCTTGATATTTCATTTTATTGCAAACTTTGTTTGTGGGACAGTTTATTTTGCATTTGACTCCACATATATACTGATAGCAGTTAAATAACTGAATTGATTTGAAAAGAACCCATAAAACAAAATGTAAATTAATGAAAATGTTACAAAAATCTATATCCTCAATAAATATAAAATTTTAATCTATGTAATGCCTAAGTTTATTTCTTTTTATTACTTCACATTAGACATACTGGGTTGGCCAAAATGTTTGTTCTTAATGGAAAAAACGTTTTGGCCAACTCAATCTTACCAAACTAAAAATGTACAAATTCAACTCAATGCTACAGGTATCACTACTTTAGCTTTTTCAAATAATTTCCCATATTTAATTAAAATGCTATCGTTTGTGTCTCTAGCAACAACTGTGTATTTCTGTAGTAGAATAAAGTTATTGATTTAATAAATGATTAAAAGATCCTTCAGCATCTGACGAAACCTTTTAAGGAAAAATTTCAGTGTTTTCGCATACATAAAATCTAAATACCTATGTTGATTCATTGAAAGATATATTCATATAATTTCAACAGTATAAACATTAAAATATAACTCCTAATAATGCAAAACCTATGATTATATGTATAGGTTGATTAACAATATTGTAAAATATAGCAACTAAAGAAATTTTCAAAAATGTTAAAGTATTTTTTGTTCAGTGCTGGATAGGGGGTGAAAAAAAAATAGTAATTCTATAAACTCATTTTTACAATAAAGTAATTTCAAGAGATATCAATTACTTTAATTACTTTGAAAATAAACTTGACTGCAGATGAATTTCAGTAAAATGTAAGAACAGCTACACATCAAAAGAAAGCAAATAAGAGTTAAAAACTGTTTTTGACATATCTCTTGTCCAAGGCCATTTGATAACCCAATAGATAAAATAGTGAACCTAATGTTAAAATTTTTAAAAACTTGAACATTAAATTATAACACTGCTAGTGTTATGATAACAAAATTTGCTAGCTCCCTAAAGAAAAATCTCTTTAGTTAAGACTAGCAAACTATTCATCTAACAAAGAAAAAAAATGCTCAGTTGTGAAAAGCCTTCCAAAATAAATATAACAATCAATGCTTTTAAGTTATTAGCTACCCTAATGATGTAAGTAAATTAAAAACAAATTACGTTTTGGAGTGTTTGGTTGCTGTGGCAAAAGGGATCATATGTAAGAATTTTGAAAAATAAGAGTTGCTATAAACATGAAGCATTTAACATTTGGAAACATTCTTTTGATTTTATCCTCATTGCTATTGTTTTTTTTACTCATTCATATTAGTGTTTAGTTGATAATTTCAACATTTTTAAAGGACATTAAAAGAAATTCTAGCACTGACGAGCATCAAGAAATCAAAACTATTTTTATGACATATATTAAAATACAAAATGGCTAATCTACAACCGAAATTTTATACAGAATGTAGAGGACAATTTGTAATTGATTCTAATTTTTTTTCCCCAAATGGAAAAGTTTCAAATTACCATTCAACAACAGAATGAGCAACAAGAGAATTGCTGTTGTGATCTAAGGAATATAAATAATAATAAAAAAATAAAACTCCTTTTAATACCATATTATAAAAAAAATACTGAAAAAATATTGACATTTCAATTTACCATAAATTGAATTACAAGTCAACTAGAAATTATTCAGAAGTGTTATGGATACTACAAGTAGATATTTTGGCTGGCAACAAGACTGGTATTGTGTTATGGAAGCTGCTTAGACATTTTAAAATTAAGATATTAAGATACAAAATAACAAATACAATATTGGCTGATTGATTGTTCTCTCAGCTATGAAACAACTTATTTGTTTACTTTCTACTTGGATCAAGTAGTAAGTAAATAAGTTGTTTGATCCCCCACCTCCGACAAAAAAAAAAAATAAGATTAGGATAATAGTGCCCTAATTTTAAATAAAACTCCATTTGTGTTGCAGTAATTCAAGAGAAATATGCACAAGAAATTATAAAAAAAAAAAAAAAGTAAAATTTTTTTTTAATAAAAAATAAAATAATTTATTCAGATGAGTACTTTGAAATATGCAGTGATGAAAATGAGTGGGATGAGTGAATAAATAAGTAAAGAGATTAGTTTTGAGGTTGATTATAATCAGTTGGGACTTACATGCTTCCATGTTCAGATAAATTTGTGTGTAGTTCTTATTTGAATGTGTTCAGTTGTTTGTGTAGTCTTATGCATGAGTGTATATAAGTGTGTGTGTGTTGTCAATGCAATTAAGTGAACATAGATATATTGATGCAGTTATAAGAAAAAAAAAAAATATATATATATATTTTAAGTCTTTCAGTGTAAGTATTTTTGTGTGTACATTCTAAATGCATTAAATTCTGAGACTCATTATGTTAATCTGACTTTAAATAGATTATTTAACTATAAATATCTCTTATTGCTTTACTTTTTTTTCACCTGATTAATAAAACACTACAGGGAAAGTCAGAAATTCATCAAGAAATGAAATGTCCACTAATACACTTTATGATAAACATTGAAATCTTTAATATGTTTTAATTCTACTTGAGAATCAAGAAACCATTAATCTGTATGGACATACACCCAGACATATTTATACATTGATATATATATATATATAATGCCTGTATCTACATTTTTTTTTTTATTAATAATAGCAAAATATGCATGTTTATAAAATTATTTATTTGAGGGGGATGAGAAAAAAAAAATGATGCAATTTAAAAATGTAGTTATGGAAAAGGTTTGAAGTAAAAGGTAATGACTCAAACTTGACAAAGCTTTGTCGTAATTTTCTTCCAGCCAGAAACTATACAAGCTCTACACAGCTGAAGGTTTTAATAAATACATCAACTGTTTTGTAATCTTAATATTTTATAAATCCAAGAGGCCTGTTCATTTTCACTGCCAGTGTCTTTCTTTGATGTATTTTTTTTTTGGTTTTGAATGGGATGCAAAATTGAAGGGGGAAAATGAAACCCAACACCCACCTTTTGAGGAATGACATTTACAAATGAAAATATGATGATACAATGTTTAAGAAAAAAAAAGCAATGAAAATTTGACACAACCATTTCACTGGTTTAGTAGAAGCAATTAAAGGGAGAAGAGGGGGTTAAAGTAAAAGGACGGTGGCTGTGACGAGAATTTCTATTTGATGATTGTGAAGATAAGACAAGCTGTTTTAGCACTGGCATTTTCTATACTGTATTCTCCATCTATGAAAAGAAAAAAAAATATGATTACAAATTATACAAAAATGAACAATTGTGAAATTTTTTTTTTTAATGTTGATAGTATGCTGTGCATAATTTATCTAACTCATTGGGTTGCAATATGTAGAGTTAATACCTTTACTGTATGGAAATGCTCAATAGTGCTCTGACATCTAATGAGGCAATGTGAACACTGGCTAGGCTGTTCATAGTAAGGTAATATAAATTGTGAATTTAAATAGGACGTAATGGGTGCTAGACAGATGGGATATTTAATAACCTTTAACATCAAATTACTGCCCACTGAGAACAATGTACTGGCTAAGCACAGTTCTTTAATTGTGACCAGAGTCATCAGTGATAACAGACAAGTGACACTGGCTCAAATCACATCCAATGTAGGTGGTACCAGACACTGAATGCAGCACTTTACCTGGGCTCATGATATTGCTAATTTGATAACTGGCATAGTCTGAAGAGTCACAGACTGATGGTAGGGCTCAGACTCACATGACTTCATGGATTCCAGATGTCAATAAAGCACACTGTAGGCTGGTGGTTGTTCATCTTATAACAATGTGGGATGTGGTCACCTAGCATGGTTTGTCTAAACATGTCATTGATTGTTGATCACTACATTACACTGCTAATGACCATTGACACCCATTCATGCACTCCATGTACCCTGACAATAATGGGTTATTTCAGCAGGATAAGGCACTGTCATCTGTTACCCAGAATTGGTTTGAAGAGCATTTTGAAAACTTCTACTAAATAATGTGGCCCCCTAGTTTCACCTGATCCTGCACCAACAAATATCAGATATCAATTGAGACAACATGGCTCAACATCACTTGAGAGGTCTTCTGGCCATTTGCAGAATCAATGCCTCATCAAGTTGTGCTTTGCCAGGCTGTGTGTGTTGTGATGGGGAATACAAAATTGTATGTACATACATGTTCTGTGAATTTTGGTACATCAGTGTATATTTATCAATAAGTTTAAAAATTTAGATTGAAAAATAAGACATGGAGAAAAAAAATGTCACAAATTTCAAAATAACTTCAGAACCAACATATAAGAGTAAAACAAGAGTCACACAATATTGTTTTTATAAAGCTTTGAAATATGGAGATTCCAGGTGACTTATTTTACTTTTCAACCAAAATTGCCAGTTTGAACCATTTTTGAATTTTGTTACTGTTGTTTGGCTACTTTTAAAATAAGCTGGGCTAACTTCAGTTACTAATGAGAAATACATCAATACAAAATTTAATATTGCTATGCTTTCAAATGCTGCCATTGGAAATCATATATATACCCAATTTTTCATTATACAAGCTGTCTTAATAATAATTGTAGGTACCTCCAGTTTTGCACGGAAAAACAGCAATAGCGTAATGCAAAACACCACAAACTTCACTAAAATAAAGTTTTATTAAGAAGAAAGATCAAAGTAGTTTTTAATTATTTTTAAAAATTTTTTAATCCTTTCTAACATTTTCGAAATATTGTCAAAGTTTTGTTTCGATTGATTTTAGCAGCTAAGAAACGTTTACTACTGTTTTACAATAGACGCCAATTTTTTGCATTTGCCACTTTTTTAGCTTGAAAACACATTAATTTGGAAATTCTCTCAAAAATCAAATAATTGTCGGATTTTAATGAAACTTTCAGTATTCATTCACAAATGAATGAAATTACTTCTGAAATTTTTATTTTTTTAAAATCTTGGTAAAAATATTTTTTTTTACCTCTGTTAACCCCCCTTCACGTAAATCCCTGACTGTTAAAAAGTTTTAAATAGTTGCCAACTTTTGTTTAATTACTTCAACGCAGGACTCATTGGGAAATATAAATCACCCATTTCTTTTATCTTAAGTTTGCAATCAATATCCGAAAACCTTCTCCGAAGAGTAAAATAAAAAATGCAATAAAACTCCGACATAATTAATTTTGATAATCTTTTAATTACTGGAATAAGTCACAACTACTGAGGACATTATACTCTGAAGAAGAAAATTTTTTTCGATTACTATTAAAATTTTAAAATAATAGTTTTATTTTTTTTTTTTTTACATTAAAATAATTTAATAATTTAAAAACTTTTAAAAATATGTTTTAAATCTCCAAAGACTTGATTTCGAGTTTTCTTTATAGTTAATAGCTGAATATCATATTGCCTATCTAAAATTGAAAAGTATAATAAAAATCGTTGAGCCCTTTTTTTTTAATTAATTTTTAAAAAGAAAATATTCTGTGTAAATATGTTCATTTACGTTCCCCTTTTTGAGTAAGTACGGTGTTCCATAAGAGTCATAACATGTTTACATAATTCTAACATCTGCAGTAATTCAGAAAGCATATTCAGATGTCTAGCTATAAATGTAAACTAAAATTCTATTAAATATTATAAAATTGCTGAAATTATTTTAAATTTTACTATTTAGTTAAAAACCAAAAAAAAAGAAATTAAAATTTTGTGTTTTTTTTGGCGCGTATGGTCGCAACAACTTCCGGAGCTCGTAAATCATTTAACACCCTGCCATTGCGTCATCGAGGTGATAACAGGTAGGGCTACCGCAGTTAAAAAGTTGTTGTTTTTTCTAAATTTCTGGCAGTAAGGAATTATTACTTGATTGAAATCAGATAAAGGTAAGTTTCAACTTTAAAAATTGACTTAAATGACGTGTTAGCAAGGTATATTTTATTTTTGCAAGATTTTTAAAACAGAAATTGGGCTACTGTTGACATAGTGTTGACAGAATGTGTCAATAAATCAAAAATGGTGGGAAATTTTAACTTTTTACTTTCGATTTCAAAAAAAATTAGATTAAAATCAATATAATTTCGGGTTAAATAATACCAGTGTATTTTTCTTTGGGGAATTAAAATTTAATCTTATGGCTTTCAATTAAAGCTAATTTTAAAGTTGAAGATTACTTATTTATTTTTAAAATTTAAATTTAAATTTAGGTATCGAAAAATGAGTGGATGTACCTAATTAATTGCAATGATAAAACACTGATTTTGATTAGCATATTTAAAGTAAAAACCTTGCCAATATCACAAGAGTAAAAACAGATTTTCTTATAAATGAACTGGTACAGTTTGAAATATAATTACAAAATATATAAAGAAATAAAACAAAAACAATGGGCACTTACTTTTAGCCACTACAAATGTGTCATGAATACCCAATTCTTGTTTTTCACTGTCAATCTGTACTTTAACCTGGCCTTCCAGAACTGTGAAAAACTAGACAAATAAATCAAACTATCAGTTTATGTAATCTATACTGAAAAGTAAAAATTTTATACAATGTAAGGGGGTTAAGTGAATGAAAATCAAGTCTGATGTATTGAAAGGAGTAGAAAAACCAATATTTGATTTTATATGCAAAGTGGTTAAGAAAGCTATTAGAAATTTTAAAATGATAATGTCATGTAGTTTTGTTCTTTATAAAAAATTTTTTTTTACTGGGAGACCAGATTTTATTATTACTTGACTTTTGTTTTTTTTGTAAAATAGATAAAAATTAATAATGGTATTGGTAAATTCGTTAAGTCATATATTCATTTTCTCTTAACAATCATAATTACTATTGAGATTGATGAGCCAAAATTTCTCAAATTTTGGAATATAGCTTCTTTCATTTCCTGTGCCATGTTGATTTTTGCATAATACTTGCTTTTTCTAATCAGCTATAAGCAAAATAAAAACAACTTGGTAGAGATAAATCTTTACAAATGAAATTAGAATTTGCTGAAAGTAAAAGTATCTTCATCTTTGAACCAAAACTTAGTTTATTTGATGTTAGCCAATTTTCTTTTCCATTGTTGTAAAACAGCTTGATAAGATCTTTCATTCTCTCCAGACATAAAATCAAATGGCAATTGTTAAACAAACATGAATGTTGTTCAAAAACAAATTTTATGGAAGAAAACTTTACTGGTGATCACAAACTGCTTCAACCATGTGAAACACTATTTGCCACCCTTGTCATTACTTTTTATTTGCTCATGAAATAGTCTTTATCCTGAAGGACAAAACCTTCACTACAAATTTCAAAGGGTACATAATTTTTACAGGTAAACCATTTCAGTTTTTCAAAGATGTCACCCCACTATGCCAATTTAGTAAAAACAAAAAAAACTGGTGCACCATTACACAAGGCAGGTTACTTTTTTTCAGTAATATTAAATGGCTGAATCATTTCTGAACATTTAAATTTTTAAATAATTTTGAGGAACTGTTAATTACAAGAAAGTATTATTTTGTTCCTCAAAAAACATTTAGAAAAAACAAACAAAAAAAAACATCAATATAGTTGATGTGGGAAGATCAAGAAATTTATTTAATTTAAGTAAAAGTAAAGCAACTTCTTATTTTTGATATTAACTTTATTAAATAACATTTACTGTTAAGTTCCTCTATTTTCTGGTAACTTTAAAATCCCATCTTATGACAACTTTTTGTGTAAAATACTACTGTACGTGTCTTGTACACTCCTTCAGGAATTAGATGTTTTTAAGAGAATTCTAAATAGATGGGAATTCAAAGGTGTAATATCAAACATTGGTTATCATTTTGATTGCTTTTCATCTTGTTGCAAAATATCAACTTTTCATTGCCTATCACATTTCTTTCAATAATGGAATAGTTCAGTAGGTGCTTTGATTTTTTTGCTTCATTTGTGTAGAAGCCAGACATCAAAGCAAATCACATAACCAAGCTGAGGCAAATGATTCGGACATTTTAAGTATGTTATGCATCATCACGATTATTCTCAAATATCTTCATTTGCTTCCTATCAATCTCAACTGGTTTATCTGACTGGAGCATTTTTTTTTTTTTTTTTTTTTTTTTAAGAAAAATCTATTTCCAACATTACACAGTTACTTTCTTTATAAATGCTTCTGAATGAAATGCCATCTAATGACAAAACCATAACTTTTCAGAGAATCACATGGTGGTGTGTATTTGGACAGCACTCTTTCATTTATGCATATGTGGTTCATGCATCACACAGTGTAGCCATCTCATTTTTTAAGTTTTTGTGAAATAAATCTAATAAGTTTTGTTCTTAAATATTATTGATGCTGGGTTGTTAAAGCTTTAAGAAATTTTTACAGCTTATGTAGTAAAGCATCTTTGTATTATTCATAATACAAACATGCTTTATTTGCTTTTGTGTTGGTAGGGGATTTAATTAATCTGTTATCAGAAAACTGGAATGTTTTCATTTTTATTAATATTAGAAAAACATTCTCCATATGGGTAAATTAATTTGTAGACAACGTTGCTTAGTTAAAGTTTTCGATTTTTGTTTGTTTTATCATTAAAAAAATATCTTATATAATCACCACTAAAGTTATATTAATTCAAAGTTCAATTTGTTTTTGTCAAATTACATGCCTCATGTGTTAGGTTTCATAATATTTTGCTTAGTTTGTACACAACTGCACAATAACTACAAAAATTTCTTTGACACAACATCCCGAATACATGAAGACGCATTACTTGCAAACCACCAGAGAAATACACAAACCTATCAACAACCACAATTTTTTTTTTTTTTTTTTATAATGGCTTATGAAATCAAAAGCAATTTATATTCCAATTTTCTCTTACAAATCAAAAAAATGGCCTGAATCAAAGAAATACTGTCATTGTTTTTTAACAAGATTTTAAATTTCTAACTTACCATCTCTTTAAGAGACTGATTTGGATTCCGATATCCACCTCTTTGGAGTTTCATCATGCCAATCATGGCTGTGTCACTTTGAGAACAGACACAATAGGAAATTTTGTGATCTACTTTGATGTCTGTATAAGAAATAAATGTGTAGTTGCTTTTCAAAGAAAAAGAACCTGGTAGAGAAAAATCAGGGATAAAGCATAAGTATTAACAGAAATACAGCAGCAATCATTTGAGGTTTCAAAGTGAATTAAAAATGCAACAAAATTTAATTGGTCAATGGAACTGTTAAAGGAAAATTCCTCTTAGAAGATCATTTTATAAAAAAAAAAAATAATAATTGAGGTTCAAAAATATCACAAATGAATATTTTATAGAATAAATTTTTCTTGCAATTTTGTGACATAATTAAACTAAGTTCTAGTAAAAACAAAAATGATATTTTATTAAATCAGTTTATCTAGATAGAATCTCATCCCAATGGCTTTAATTTTTTTTTTTATTATAAGATCTATATTTTGAACATACAAGAAAAATCTGTAGAATGGAGTAATGTTTTTATACAGAATTTTCTACAATCAAACAAAACTTACTTTGTTTGTTCACTGATCTTATAGATGTCTTTTGCAAAGCTGGTGATTTGGATGTTGTACCTGCAAAGATTAAATAAGAAACAAAACTATTTATAGGAATCAACTGATTATTCCCCAATTAAAACAGGAGCAAATAAACAATTTTGAATGATTTGTCTTCTTAATTAAATATTCCAATATTAATTGTTTTCTACTTTGTTTTTTCACTTACAGTAGATGGATATGCAGTGGGCATGAATTAAAAACAAGAAATTGGGGAATCGAGTTCAAATTCCAGTTGAATTTGTTGCATTCACTTACATGCAAATATTCTTGAGAAAGGTAGTAATCTATCTCTTCTCCCTCCAGCTATGGATTAAATAGCATTGGTTGGCAGCCAGTCTACCATAATGGCAACCAACTGTGGGAAAATCTTCTGCAGCTCTTTCAAGACATGATTGCCCAAGTGTGTATTACGTATGGCACTTAACTGAGTTTAGCTTGTGTAGCTTACTACAGATTAACAATGGGAGCCAATAAAGAGAATAAATCTTTTCTATTAAAAATCCTAAATTCTGTTTAAAATGTATTTAAGAGATTCTGGGAGATCTAGTTTAAAGTATAAAGGTTTATTTACTTACCTACTGGCTCAGATGGTGCTTTCTGTTCTTTCTTTGAGTTTTTCTTTTTAGGGGAATGCTTTATATTTTTTCCTGAACATAAAAAAGGTGATTGAGATTAACAATAAAGTCTATATTGAAAATATATAAAAACTTCTTTGTGACTAATTGTGATCTTGTTCAGCATTAGGAAGCAAATTCAATTAATCAATGAATTTTGTCTACTCACTTGACTATATAACAACAAAAAAAAAAAAAAAAAAAAAAAAAAAAAATTTTTTTTTAGAAAGTGTAAAACCTGCAAATCTATGAACTATACATGTTAAAGTAAACACTCAAAAACAGGACCCTAAGAATGTACCCATGAATCTTCTTTTTCTTACCTAATTAAAAGTCCCAAGCTGTCATTCAATGAGGCTTTTTGTGATAAATTGAATGTTGGCAATAATAATGATTTCCTATGTCACAATAGGGAGACTAGATTTGTATTTAACGGAGTTATATGATTTAAATATGCTATGGAATAAGTAAAGACCTAATTGGAAAAAAAGTATTCTACAGAGAAAAAGTAAAAAAAAAAAAGTTTCTAATATAAAGGCATAATGATAAAAACTAACATGTTAACATCCAGACAGTCATTTGTTGTAAATATCAATGCCTTTTTATAATGACTAATGATTAATCAGTTAATGGAGAGTGACAAAAGATGAAAGTGATATAAAGCAGCAGCCAAACTATTAAACCAATTCTTCACTGTAGATTTATTAGTAGGTTGTTAATTTAAGCATTTCATCAATACCTTCTGCAAAGGAATGCAGTCGCCTTTTTTTTTTTTTTTTACCTGGGCCATATTTTTTATAAAACAAAAAAATGCACAAATCTCCAGTTATGTTTTTGCTACTCAGGTAAATTGATTAATGGTGAAAAATACAAGATGTTTCAGTTTAGAAAGCAAAGATGATAATCATTAAAAATATAATTTAATCAATATTTTCATTTTTGTGGCTTTTTTCATTGGCATAAATATTTTACATTGGTATTTAAACTATTTTTAAGAAAATGCAAACTAGATGAACTATACAGGACTCAAAACGTAATAAAATAGTTAAGATGAGAATACTAACCTTTTCTATACAGTATTGTTCACCTAATACAAGGCTTAAAAGCCACTCAAGGTAGAGGGTTAGTGAATTGCATTAATTTATGGCTGTAAGAATTGTAGATTATGAAGATATGTAGGATAGATAATTGTTAACCTTAGCCTTGAATTGATTAAGATAGTAGTGATTGGGGAAGCATTCTCATCTACAAGACTGGAAAATGAGAATTGGAAAGTTCCAACCCATTTATGGCAGCAATACTCAATTTTTGATTTGATGTGACTCTTGAATCCTGACTAATTAAATAATAATAATAATAATTCATCTCAGAATTTCAAGCAATGATTAGTAGTCAAAAATTGTTTAATTTGTGAGGTTTCATAGTTACCACACATCATTTAGAAATTTTAAGAAGATATGAGTTAATTCTGCTGAAAGAAATAATATTTCATTTTGGTTTAAGGTAGAAAAGTTTTTACAGTATTTTAAAATATATTCCAATATTTTTTTTTGTGCTCAAGCATAATTTAGCAATGCAATACAAGATTTCACAAGGACAGCTGAAGACAAAACATGAAATAAACATTCAGTTGTTGTTGTTCTCAAAAGGCAATGTATGATTTTACAAAAAAAAAAAAAAAATGGAAAAAAACAATTTTTTTCTCTTTGGAAGTGAATCACAGGTCAATATATATGGTTTGAAGTCATTATAAGAAAATAAGATGAAGTATTTTTAAACACTGTATGGATACCTAATGTACACAGATGTTCCAGTTTTAATGGAAATCTGACTATCCTGTAATATGATAATGAATAATGTTGTGACAAGACTTTAATGTTTCAAATTCTATGATACAGATAGGAATTATTTAAAAGAAGCCGTTTTGAATTATTCTTTTTTGGCTCGTTTTTTATACTTCGAATGACATTCTACAAAGCCAATTATAATTCAGAAGTGAAAAAGATTAGTTGCTGGGGGGGGGGGGGGTGTTGTCCATGAGCAATTACTTATCTAGATATTTATGGACTGTAAGAATTTTAAATTGCATTTGAATTAGAGGAAATGACAAATTTTAGCTAAGTACCTCTTAATTGTTTGAAATGTTTTTGATAAAATGAGCTTGGACTGTTTCTATGTTGAGACATTTGAGTTTCAGCACCTGTAAAAATAAGGAGCAGTATTCATTGAAAAGGGGAAAATCAAGCCAAATGAATGGCATGTTGGTTATTCTTAAACTCCTGGATAATACTTGAAATTATACAATCTGTTGAGAAGAGATTACTCTCTTTTTAGAATTGAAAGTTTTAGGGTTTTAATTTTGCTGATATCTATCTAATAATGACTTTGCTATTTGAAAAATGAAAAAAAAAGATTCCAGTTATAAGTAGAAACAGAATAGTTTTTATTAATTTGGAAAAAAAAAATTACAATTTCATAAAAGTTTCAATGAAATTGGTTAAGTTTGTTTTCCCAGTAACTAGAGTTTTTTTCCAAGTCAACAAAAACAATTACTATAATACTAGGATTATTAAGTTTTTCTCTGTATTTTTCCATTTTTTTTAGTCAATTTCTCAGCAAAAATCTGTCACCCAAGCAAAATTATGTTCAGCTAATATTGGCATGTTGTTCAAGGGGAATTGAACTTACATTAAAATCCTCTATCACCTAATATGTACAAATTTGTTGCTGCAATATTTCCTCAAGCTAAATGTCCTACCTTGAGAACCCTCTTGTTTACATAAACCACAAAAAATGCAAGCCTCTAAGGATACAGGAATGAGGCCTTCACAGCCTTGACACTGCCAGTCAGTTGTTTCTTCTTGAGTGTCACTGTCAGACTCATTGGGATCTTCTAGAATAAAAGAAGCATTTAATATTTTACACACTTAATCCAGAAACTAAATAATATTCATGAGTTTTTGTAGTCAGTTTTTTCCCCCCCAAATAAACTAAAAAGCAAGGATCATACACATGAACTAAGTGAGCCAATATTTCATATTGTCAAATATGCTCTTAAAGTAAGTATAATATTCTTCTAGCAGAGAAAATCATCTAAAAATGATAGATTGGAAGGTGTAAGAATTTCTTTTAGGTTAACAATAACAAGTTGCTACATTTAGTTTAAACAAATATATAGATATTTTAATAATAATAATAATAAAACTAAATTGAATTCACCTAAGAATGTGTATTCGGTTCATAATAGTTACAATTTGTTCTTAAACTAAATGTCCTACCTTCATAACCCTCCTGTCTTCGGAAGCCACAAAAAATACAAGTCATTAAGCATTGAGGAATGAGGCCATTACAGCCTTGACATAGCCAATCAGGTGGTCCTTCATGAGAGTTCAAATTAGACACATTGAGATCTTCTAGAACAAAAAAAGAATTTTATAGTTTATAAACTTTAGCCAGAACCTATATCTTTCTCATTCATGAGTTTTGTAAGAGAAGCTTAGGTCAGATATTTCAAATTCTTAAGGGTTGAAAAAAATGCAGTAATTAAAGTAACTTCATGGTTTAAAATTCAAGAAAAGTAGCCAAAAGCATTTCACATAAACATTAGATAAATTTTAATGATAGTATTTTTGCAGTTATATTAACCATTATGAGGATGTTATATATTAATGAAAAAATTCCAAGTCTGATTTTCTAATTTTTGCTAATTACTTCAATTTCAGAAAGTGTACTGTCCTTTGAGATTTTATTAAAATATTATACAAACACAAGTCTTTTTACAACAATATGATAGCAACCAAACAGTTATAAGAGTGTTATTGATGTAGGTGTTATACTTGGTGGTTGGTTAGAATAGGAACTGCTGCGATTGAAGGAGGAATGTAACAAAGTTACTGATATGGATTTTACCAGTAAGTGAATCTATACATTGTGCTAGTTGTCAGTTAAGTAGGAGTTAACTTGATAATTTTTTAAAATAATTTCACACCAAGCAAGGCAACAAAGCCATTAAAATGCAAGGGGTTACTGAATGTGAGAGAGAGAGAAACATTACGAAGAGAGAACAATAAAAGAGGAATTAAGAAGACAGAAGATAATGATTAATATTACATTGAAATTTTTGACGATCAAAGTTGATTAGAAAGAAAGAAGCTGGAAGAGAGTTCCACAAGCGAGAAGTGCAAGAGAAAAAACTGCTAGCATAGAAGTTATCATTGAAGTTGATGAAGATAGCCAAGCTAGTACATTTTAATTTTCTTAGCATATCAAAAATACCTTGGGGTTTGTTTTTTCTATTAAATGAAATTCACCATTTTGAACTAAAGAGCTTGGAGAAAGTGATATTTGATCAATATTTCACAAAAACTTGGCTATAAAAAAGGTAGGCTTTGACGTTTGAGACAAAAGAAATTGAGAAAAAATGTCAGCCTAAAGAAAACAGAATTGTCAATGGTTAAAATTTCTAAGTAGACTGGTGGAAAAGGAAAAATGATCATGAAATATAATCCAAGTTGGATTAGGCAGCTAAAAGACTAACAAAGATTTCCTTGTGGGCAAAATGATTATTTGCTGTTGCTGATAATTAAATTTTCTATTCTGAGGAATGGGCAAATAATTCTTGGGGAAATAGGCTGAGATTTGAAAATGTATGGTTAGATGAAAAATTGAATGCTAGAAAAATTATAATTTTACTAGGTAATGTTGTTTGATGGAATTTAACTGGTTATGTAGCCAGTATGAACCCAAGCTACGAGTGGTGGAAAGAGGTTTTCCAACCAATATCTACTAACTCACCAACTTGCTGTAGTTAGGTAGACCATAGAATTAGGAAGGGTTAAACTTATAACTGTAACCCTTGACAAACAAACTTGATATTGTTTCTACAAGCAAGACTAGGTTATCTGTTCTGAAAGTTACTAACTTTATTTTTTTTTTCTAACTTACCAACTTTGCTTCTAAGAGTTTTTCAACCAGCTTTGCCAAAATCTTCCTCAAATCAAAAATTTAACTTAGCTCAACACAATTTTTAATCCTTCTAATCAGTACTATTAAGATTCACAGTATTTTACTGTCTAAAGAAATGGTAATTGAATTATGAGATTAATGTTTTCTATTCTACAAAATTATTTTGGTTTTCCCTACCTAATGGTAGTTCAAATTCCAGTTGAATTCGTTGCATTTACTTACATGCAAATATTCTTGGGAAAGATCTCTTCTCCCTCCAGCTATGGATTAAATAGCATTGGTTGGCAGCCAGTCTACCATAATGGCAACCAACTGTGGGAAAATCTTCTGCAGCTCTTTCAAGACATGATTGCCCAAGTGTGTATTACGTATGGCACTTAACTGAGTTTAGCTTGTGTAGCTTACTACAGATTAACAATGGGAGCCAATAAAGAGAATAAATCTTTTCTATTAAAAATCCTAAATTCTGTTTAAAATGTATTTAAGAGATTCTGGGAGATCTAGTTTAAAGTATAAAGGTTTATTTACTTACCTACTGGCTCAGATGGTGCTTTCTGTTCTTTCTTTGAGTTTTTCTTTTTAGGGGAATGCTTTATATTTTTTCCTGAACATAAAAAAGGTGATTGAGATTAACAATAAAGTCTATATTGAAAATATATAAAAACTTCTTTGTGACTAATTGTGATCTTGTTCAGCATTAGGAAGCAAATTCAATTAATCAATGAATTTTGTCTACTCACTTGACTATATAACAACAAAAAAAAAAAAAAAAAAAAAAAAAAAAAATTTTTTTTTAGAAAGTGTAAAACCTGCAAATCTATGAACTATACATGTTAAAGTAAACACTCAAAAACAGGACCCTAAGAATGTACCCATGAATCTTCTTTTTCTTACCTAATTAAAAGTCCCAAGCTGTCATTCAATGAGGCTTTTTGTGATAAATTGAATGTTGGCAATAATAATGATTTCCTATGTCACAATAGGGAGACTAGATTTGTATTTAACGGAGTTATATGATTTAAATATGCTATGGAATAAGTAAAGACCTAATTGGAAAAAAAGTATTCTACAGAGAAAAAGTAAAAAAAAAAAAAGTTTCTAATATAAAGGCATAATGATAAAAACTAACATGTTAACATCCAGACAGTCATTTGTTGTAAATATCAATGCCTTTTTATAATGACTAATGATTAATCAGTTAATGGAGAGTGACAAAAGATGAAAGTGATATAAAGCAGCAGCCAAACTATTAAACCAATTCTTCACTGTAGATTTATTAGTAGGTTGTTAATTTAAGCATTTCATCAATACCTTCTGCAAAGGAATGCAGTCGCCTTTTTTCTTTTTTTTTTACCTGGGCCATATTTTTTATAAAACAAAAATGCACAGATCTCCAGTTATGTTTTTACTACTCAGGTAAATTGATTAATGGTGAAAAATACAAGATGTTTCAGTTTAGAAAGCAAAGATGATAATCATTAAAAATATAATTTAATCAATATTTTCATTTTTGAATTGGAGAATTGGAAAGTTCCAACCCATTTATGGCAGCAATACTCAATTTTTGATTTGATGTGACTCTTGAATCCTGACTAATTAAATAATAATAATAATTCATCTCAGAATTTCAAGCAATGATTAGTAGTCAAAAATTGTTTAATTTGTGAGGTTTCATAGTAACCTAAAAAATTCATGTTTCATCGTTGCTTAAAAAAGCTCGGTCAAGCTCCGCTCCAGGCTCGAATGGAGTCCCGTATTTAGTGTACAAAAGATGCCCGAAATTACCACATATCCTATGGAAGTTACTGAAGGTCATTTGGAAGAGAGGGAAGATAGCAAACCAGTGGAAGTATTCCAAGGGGATATGGTTCCCCAAAGTGGAAAACGCCAAGAAAATCAACCAATTCAGATGTATTTCGCTGCTGAATGTTGAAGGAAAAATTTTCTTCAGCTTATTAAATAGTAAGCAGTCAAAATATCTAATAATAAATAACTACATTGACACCTCTGTTCAAAAAGGAGGAGTCCCAGCTATGCCAGGATGCATGAAACATACAGGGGTCATTACCCAACTACTAAAAGATGTCAAGGAAAATAAGGAAGATATTGCAGTCCTCTGGTTAGACCTTAAGAATGCTTATGGGTCAATTCCCCATCATCTAGTAGAAGAAGCTTTAATCCAGTACCATATACCCACTACTTTCACCAAGCTCATTTTAAACTACTATAAGGATTTTAGAATGAGGGCAGTAACAAAGACCTCAACTTCAGCGTGGCACAATTTTGAAGGAGGGATAATAACAGGCTGCACCATTTCAGCGACTCTCTTTGCATTATCAATGAATATGCTGATAAAAGCTGCTGAAGTGGAATGTCAAGGACCAGTATCCAGATCTGGTGTAAGACAACCACCGATTCGCACGTATATGGATGACATGACCATAACTAGCACGTCCGCCATTGGGGCAAGGTGGTTGCTGAAGGGCATCGAAAAATTCATTGACTGGGCGAGAATGAGTTTTAACGCTTCCAAATCACGTTCCCTAGTAATGAAGACAGGTAAGCTTTCGAAAAACGAAAGATTTAAGCTCTTTGGAGATGACATACCTACAATACATCAAAAGCCAGTAAAGAGCTTGGGGAAGCAGTTCGATGAAACCCTAAAAGATTCAAGATCCGTAATATTAACAAAGGAGAATCTAGAAGAGTGGCTAATCAGGGTTGATAAGTCTGGCTTACCTGGCAGTTATAAAGCTTGGATTTATCAACACGTCATTCTTCCAAAAATACTCTGGCCTGTAACTCTCTACAATTTCACTTCCTCCACGGTAGAACTAATGGAACGAAGCATAACATCACGACTACGTAGGTGGTTAGGTTTGCCAAGATCTCTATGCAGCGCAGCATTATACGAGAAAACAAACGCACTGAAACTCCTGTTTAAAAGCCTACATGAAGAATTTAAAGTAACTAAAGTGAGAGCCACAATCCAGTACGAGTGCTCGAAAGATCCCAAAGTAGCCAGTGCGGGAACATCAGTATATACAGGTAAAAAATGGAATGTCTCGAAAGAACTGAATACAGCAAAAGAAAGAATCTGAGAAAAGGCAATACTAGGGACCATAGCTACTGGACGTGCAGGCCTTGGGTTTTTTCCCCCCAGAAAAATATGACAAACTGCAAGGAAAAAAGAAAAGTCATCTTTTGCAGGAAGAAATCAGAAATGGCGAAGAAGAGAAACGAATAGCAATCTAAGTCGGGATGAGACAGCAAGGGGCATGGACCAAATTGAGCTCTATGTTGAAATGCCAAATCAAATGGTCCGAAATATGGCACAGTGACTCCAGATTACAATTTCTGATTCGGGCAGTATACGACACCCTGCCAAGCCCCGCAAACTTACAATTATGGTATAAAACCCAATCACCAAATTGTCATTTTTGTGGGCGCAAAGGTACCTTAAAACATATCCTGAGTAGCTGTAAATCTGCACTAGCTGATGGGCCTTACAGGTGGTGCCATGACGAAATTCTAAAAGAGATCATGAAAATAGTTCAATATGCTATCAAAGATAATGTTTACAACCCAGACACAAGGCAAATAAAATTTATTAAAGCGGGTGTGAAAATCCCACAAAATAGAAAGGTAAATCCAAACCTGTTATCTCCTGCAACAGACTGGGAACTAAGGGCCAATATAGGCTCAAGATTGAAATTCCTAGAGCAAATTGCCATCACAAAACTTCGCCCAGACATAGTTTTCTTCTCACATAATTTGAAGAAGATAGTTTTGTGGGAACTGACAGTCCCCTGGGAAGAAAATGCAGAAGAAGCCCATGAAAGGAAGAAGTTAAAATACGATGAACTGCTAGAGAGTTGCAGGGTTAAAGGCTGGAAGGCTAGCTGCACTCCGATAGAAGTAGGGACTAGAGGATTTGCAGCAAGGTCCTTATGCAAAGCCTTAACAGATATTGGGATAGTGGGAGTAAAAAAAAGGAAAACACTCAAGTCCATAACCGAAACAGCGGAAAGAACAGCTAATTGGTTATGGATCAAAAGAGCGAGTGCCTGGATTTCAAAACAAACTGTTAGCTAAAATTCCCAGAAATTCTGCATTTCTGATTTCTCTTCATTTTATTAGTATGCATAAATTAGTTTTAAATTAATGTATCGTGATTAATTCTTAGTCGAGTTCTTTTTTTTTTTTTTTTAATAGCCGTACAATAGGTAAATTGTTTCATATTTTCAGACAAGCTCATGTACAGTTCGCCTCTATCAAAAGAAGCATTTGCAAAGTTTCATACCAGGCCCAAACATTATAAATTTTTCCAGTGTATGAAAGTGCTTATCAAGTGTGGACCAAAAACTGATCATCTCTGGTTGGGTTGGCGCGGTGAGGGGGGTATGATTTTGAGAGACCCGAAACTCCCTAGTGATCCACGCAATGACTTTACTGACGACACCCTCTAGCGCCCCCCACTACAGTGCATATTTTTGAAACCACACACCATTTAGAAATTCTAAGAAGATATGAGTTAATTCTGTTGAAAGAAATAATATTTCATTTTGGTTTAAGGTAGAAAAGTTTTTACAGTATTTCAAAATATATTATTCCAATATTTTTTTTGTGCTCAAGCATAATTTAGCAGTACAATACAAGATTTCACAAGGACAGCTGAAGACAAAACATGAAATAAACATTCAGTTGTTGTTGTTCACAATGTTCTCAAAAGGCAATGTATGATTTTACAAAAAAAAAAAAACAGATGGAAAAAAACAATTTTTTCTCTTTGGAAGTGAATCACAGGTCAATATATATGGTTTGAAGTCATTATAAGAAAATAAGATGAAGTATTTTTAAACACTGTATGGATACCTAATGTACACAGATGTTCCAGTTTTAATGGAAATCTGACTATCCTGTAATATGATAATGAATAATGTTGTGACAAGACTTTAATGTTTAAAATTCTATGATACAGATAGGAATTATTTAAAAGCAGTTTTGAATTATTCTTTTTTGGCTCATTTTTTATACTTCGAATGACATTCTACAAAGCCAATTATAATTCAGAAGTGAAAAAGATTAGTTGCTATGGGGGGGGGGGTTGTTCATGAGCAATTACTTATCTAGATATTTATGGACTGTAAGAATTTTAAATTGCATTTGAATTAGAGGAAATGACAAATTTTAGCTAAGTACCTCTTAATTGTTTGAAATGTTTTTGATAAAATGAGCTTGGACTGTTTCTATGTTGAGACATTTGAGTTTCAGCACCTGTAAAAATAAGGAGCAGTATTCATTGAAAAGGGGAAAATCAAGCCAAATGAATGGCATGTTGGTTATTCTTAAACTCCTGGATAATACTTGAAATTATACAATCTGTTGAGAAGAGATTACTCTCTTTTTAGAATTGAAAGTTTTAGGGTTTTAATTTTGCTGATATCTATCTAATTATGACTTTGCTATTTGAAAAATGAAAAAAAAAAGATTCCAGTTATAAGTAGAAACAAAATAGTCTTTATTAATTTGGAAAAAAAAAAAAAAAATTACAATTTCATAAAAGTTTCAATGGAATTGGTTAAGTTTGTTTTCCCAGTAACTTGAGTTTATTTCCAAGTCAACAAAAACAATTACTATAATACTAGGATTATTAAGTTTTTCTCTGTATTTTTCCATTTTTTTAGTCAATTTCTCAGCAAAAATCTGTCACCCAAGCAAAATTATGTTCAGCTAATATTGGCATGTTGTTCAAGGGGAATTGAACTTACATTAAAATCCTCTATCACCTAATATGTACAAATTTGTTGCTGCAATATTTCCTCAAGCTAAATGTCCTACCTTGAGAACCCTCTTGTTTACATAAACCACAAAAAATGCAAGCCTCTAAGGATACAGGAATGAGGCCTTCACAGCCTTGACACTGCCAGTCAGTTGTTTCTTCTTGAGTGTCACTGTCAGACTCATTGGGATCTTCTAGAATAAAAGAAGCATTTAATATTTTACACACTTAATCCAGAAACTAAATAATATTCATGAGTTTTTGTAGTAAGTTTTTTTTCCCTCCAAATAAACTAAAAAGCAAGGATCATACACATGAACGAAGTGAACCAATATTTCATATTGTCAAATATGCTCTTAAAGTAAGAATAACATTCTTCTAGCAGAGAAAATCATCTAAAAATGATAGATTGGAAGGTGTAAGAATTTCTTTTAGGTTAACAATAACAAGTTGCTACATTTAGTTTAAACAAAAATATATAGATATTTTAATAATAATAATAAAACTAAATTGAATTCACCTAAGAATGTGTATTCGGTTCATAATAGTTACAATTTGTTCTTAAACTAGATGTCCTACCTTCATAACCCTCCTGTCTTCGGAAGCCACAAAAAATACAAGTCATTAAGCATTGAGGAATGAGGCCATTACAGCCTTGACATAGCCAATCAGGTGGTCCTTCATGAGAGTTCAAATTAGACACATTGAGATCTTCTAGAATAAAAAAAGAATTTTATAGTTTATAAACTTTAGCCAGAACCTATATCTTTCTCATTCATGAGTTTTGTAAGAGAAGCTTAGGTCAGATATTTCAAATTCTTAAGGGTTGAAAAAAATGCAGTAATTAAAGTAACTTCATGGTTTAAAATTCAAGAAAAGTAGCCAAAAGCATTTCACATAAACATTAGATAAATTTTAATGATAGTATTTTTGCAGTTATATTAACCATTATGAGGATGTTATATATTAATGAAAAAATTCCAAGTCTGATTTTCTAATTTTTGCTAATTACTTCAATTTCAGAAAGTGTACTGTCCTTTGAGATTTTATTAAAATATTATACAAACACAAGTCTTTTTACAACAATATGATAGCAACCGAACAGTTATAAGAGGGTTATTGATGTGGGTGGTTAGAATAGGAACTGCTGCGATTGAAGGAGGAATGTAACAAAGTTACTGATATGGATTTTACCAGTAAGTGAATCTATACATTGTGCTAGTTGTCAGTTAAGTAGGAGTTAACTTGATAATTTTTTAAAATAATTTCACACCAAACAAGGCAACAAAGCCATTAAAATGCAAGGGGTTACTGAATGTGAGAGAGAGAGAAACATTACGAAGAGAGAACAATAAAAGAGGAATTAAGAAGACAGAAGATAATGATTAATATTGCATTGAAATTTTTGACGATCAAAGTTGATTAGAAAGAAAGAAGCTGGAAGAGAGTTCCACAAGCGAGAAGTGCAAGAGAAAAAACTTCTAGCATAGAAGTTATCATTGAAGTTGATGAACCCAAGCTACGTGTGGTGGAAAGAGGTTTTCCAACCAATATCAACTAACTCACCAACTTGCTGCAGTTAAGTAGACCATAGAATTAGGAAGGGTTAAACTTATAACTGTAACCCTTGACAAACAAACTTGATATTGTTTCTACAAGCAAGACTAGGTTATCTGTTCTGAAAGTTACTAACTTTATTTTTTTTTTCTAACTTACCAACTTTGCTTCTAAGAGTTTTTCAACCAGCTTTGCCAAAATCTTCCTCAAATCAAAAATTTAACTTAGCTCAACACAATTTTTTATCCTTCTAATCAGTACTATTAAGATTCACAGTATTTTACTGTCTAAAGAAATGGTAATTGAATTATGGGATTAATGTTTTCTATTCTACAAAATTATTTTGGTTTTCCCTACCTCATGATAATTTAATCTGTTCATAGAAATTCAATTAATAATAATTCAAAAATTAAATTTATTTTACAAGCCACATACAGGCATCATTCAATTAATGCATTTTCTGCATTAGTGCAGTAAAACATTCTTCAGTTGAACTGCAGTAATTGAAAATTGATTTTTTTTATGGTTACCGATGTACACATTAGCTGCACTAATCAAGGTATTTCTGTACTTCAAAATATTCAACTTGCATCTAATAAAAATTCACTTTGAAACAGATTAATAACTGAATCATTTAAAAGGATATTCATTGGCTTTTTTTTGTTTCAGATTAATTAATGTGATGAAACAAAACAATAAGAAAATTAATTATTATTTCACAAGTGTATCCAAATAACTCCTGTGAGTATTAAAGGGAAACAATTTGGCATGCATTACTAAAGTGTCCCTTTAGCATAGATATCTCAAATTCTCTATTGTCCTCACCAAACAGAAAACATTCATTTCCAAGTATATTGTATTACTTACTTTAAATTAGTTTGTAGTTAATTTTCTACATTAAAAAATACTAGGATAGACAATAAATGTATAGCTTAAATAAAATGGAAATCCATTGTATTCAATTGGTTGATTAGTTCTTTTATGGCTTATCAATCCTGAAATATTTTTAGACTGAAAGAATGTTTTTCAGATAATAATGGTTTTAAGTCTCACTAATTAATTCAGAACGTGGGGGGGGGGGGAGAACAAGAGGTGGATTCATAACTTTCCAAGATTATGTGCAAGTAAGTCAATATAATGAATGCAACAAGAATTTGAACTTTGCTTTCCAATTAACAATTCCAAGCAATTATCCATTAAACAACCCACACATCTAAGTTTACAATGCCTGGTATTCCCAAGCAGTCACCCATCTAGGTATAGACCAGGCTCAACATTGCTCAACTTTGGTAATCATATGGGAACTGGTGTTTCAATGTGATGTGGCCGTAAGCCTGTTGTATATCAAGTAAAAAATATAAAGATGAGGATATTGGACTAAAAATGTTATGGGTGATAATGTATTTCTCAAATAGGTACACACTATCCCCTATTTATATTTCATACAGAAATGATAATATCCAAAGTGATTTCTCCAAATATAAAGAAGATATTAGTCTGAATTAATGAATGATGACTCATTTCTGAACAAAGAAGCATCCTGGCGTTCATAGAAGATGGTGAAATTAATTAAAAAAGGAGGGGGAAAAGAAAAATCAGATGATGTAAAATAAGAAATAATATTCCAAAGAATCCATGCTGGTAGAAAGAATGAACATCTTAAAAATTGCATGCAACTGGAAAACTAGATTCAAAGACATTTAGCAACCACTTAAAGCAATTTAAAATTAAATGTTCAAACAGTAAACATAAATAATAAAACAGTCAAAAAAGTGGTAAACAATGACAGTTGGTCACTGATTTATGAGGCTATTAGAAATACTATCACACATTTTAGAGCCATTTTCTTAAAGTTTATTCGTTTTCTATTCTATAAAGACAGTGCAAACAACTTAATGAATATGAATGTAGTATATGATGATGATGATGATATGTTGATTATAGAATTTCAGGGACATGAAAGTTTATTCATTTTGTATTCTGTAAAGAGACTGCAAAAAACACACACAAAAAAGAAAACAAACTATGTGGTGCTAACAGCTAGATGAATCTAAATATGGTAGATGGTGATATTCATAGAAGCATGAGCTACATTGGACATGATGGCAACTGCAAAAGAGAATTAGTATTGACTAACTAAGTGTAAGTGATTGGAGGAGATAAGCAAGAATGATAGTGGTCTTATTTATATTAAGTACAAGACAACATGCAAATCAGTGACAACAATAGAAATAATTAACTTTCAAAAATACATTTTTACCCAATTCAGGATGGAAAATTTATAGTGACTAATAAAACAGTTTGTATAGATACACATATTGAGACTGTATTTGAGTCAAGAACTGTTGTAAAATATCTATATATTTTTCACTAAATGCCTTTTATGTGCATATAAATATCTGTTAAACACACATACAAATTACTAGCAAGTATATAATTTAAAATACTTGTCATTCTTATACATATAAAACAAAAAAATTGATAAATTATATGTACATATAAATTAGTGAATTATGTATTAGTGTAGGTATATTAAATACACATACACACACACACACACACACACACACACATATATATTACATGTAATATGGACATAATGCAGTTTGTTAGCATTCATAAAAAATTTCTGTAGCATGAAAATGTTATTAAAAACAGTGCAGAGTATTCCAATCAAACTAAAAGTGAATTTTAAGACAATAGTATACAAAATTATTTTGTAATTTTTTTGAATTCTGTTGATTAAACAAAAAAAAACTTTTTTAATCAAGTGAAAAAAAATACTGATTTACAAATATTTAGATGTACATGTAGGAAATACTAATCACTTTATATTTTACTGCTTTGATTTTGTTTATATTCTATGCATATACTTAACTATGCAATAACAACAAAATAAATTACAAGATATCAACTATATTATTCAAAGTATTACAAATATTCTCACTTTAAAATAATTATAGAACTTCTTAAATTGGGGTGCATTATCTTTTATTTTTGGAGGAATACCATACAAAAATATTTATGGTAAGGGCTGCAAGATTTATCAGAGCATTAGAATCAGTGAAATTTTAAATTCAGCTTTTTCATTCAATCATGAATAATAAAAAAAAGCTACAAAAACGTAAGCTACTTCAAAAGCGCAATACCGAAAACCAACATAAAAAGCATAAAATTTAATCAACTGGATTTATAATACAAAAAATACTAGAATTACTCACATTACAAAACAGATAAATAAAATGGAAATTTTCTGATTCTTACAAAGAATATCAGTTTTTAAACTTAATTTTATAGGATTTCAATCAGATTTGAAATATTGAAATCACTCACAAATTTTTGGTAATACTCTATATCCCAAGAAAAATTACATATTAACTTAATATGACTTAGAAATTGTAAACAGCTGATAGCCTACTTATGTAACTGTGCTTATAGACATAATAAAATGCACACAAATTGTAGCATATAATACAATCCATAAATAGTGCTTCAAAGGTTAAGCATATAAGCACATAATTATATGGATGAGGGTTAAATAATCAGTTACAGCCAACAAGTAGGGACAAGAAGGCAACACCCACAGGCATTGTATAGTGTCAGAGACTAAATTTTACAGTTTTGTATATTTCAAAGCAACTCAATATCCCATTTAGCAAACTATAAAAAGTTACATATCAGTTAATATTGAAATAACTAGAATGATAATTACATAAAGGTGAAGAAGCCATGCATAAATATGAATACAATAAGATAAATCAAAATAATGGTATTCTAACCAAGAACACCATGCCATATCTACTTTTTTTATAAAGATAAAAAAAACTCATTACAGAGTTATGAAAAGGTAAAAAACAAAAATAAAATAAAACTGTTCTAAAAAAGATGGCAACATTAAATTCTCAACTTTAATGAGTGTTATAAAATGAATATTGCCTAGCTGTTCACATAGCAAAATTGTCTTTCTGGCCAATTTATTAGTGTTAAGAAATGAAACTATTGGTTAATACTCCTTTATGATGGCTTTGAAACATTATAGTAAATAACTAGAAACATATTTTATGAATACCATTTTTTAAAGTGCTAAAAGCTTATTTGACTTCAAATTTAGTTCAGTGGATAAACAATCAATGTTAATAAATATGAAGTTTAAATCATTCACTATCATACTGAGTTTTGCTCACATAAATATAAAAAAAAAAATATGATAATGAAGATGTAAATAACATAAATGATCTTACTTGGTACATGGTTTGTTTTTGCAGGACATTTGGACTTTTCAGCAGAAATCCTTTTAGAGTATCCTATTTGATAAGAGAAGATAAAAAGTGGTTTATTGCATCCAATCTAAAATAAGTAATATAGAATCTCTTGTTGACGTTATCATTAAATCCATTAACTTGCAAGGGTTTACTGAGTGAATGAATATGAGAATAAAATCATTATTAAGGAGAGAGAACAATAAAAGAACCAAAATTAAGATAGAGGACAATGATTGTCATTGCATTTATATTTTTGAATATCAATGTTGACTGGAAAGCAAGAAACTGGAAAAGAGTTCTGCAAGAAGTGCAAGAGAAAAAACTTCTAGCATAGAGCTTATAGCAAGATCTAGCCATTACAACTATAAAATTAGGATTTTCTTGAGCTTATGACAGAAATTTGAAAAGAAACAGGAAAAATAAAACAATATTTCATTCTTCCTGCAAGTCAGATTAAAAAATAACATATTATTCAATTTCTTTTCAAGAAATAGGGCATTGAACTTAATCAGCAAAAAATGAGTTATTTGCAATTGAATCACAGAAATGTAATGATGGAAATTCATTTAAGTCACAATTAATGGGTTATAGTTGGTTGTTGTTTTACAGATTTTAGTAAAAAAATTTAAATAACAGATTGTAACCAAGTAACATGATAAATACATTTTGCTAAAAAATAAAAATATTAGGGTTGTCCCAAAAGTTCGTAAACACTTGTGAAAAATTGAATTTTTATGCAATTTTGCGTTTATATTGTTATAGTGATCTTCATCTTTGTATTCCAGATGGCAATTGATAAAATTGAGCTGCGAGTTTTGATTCGTTACTACTGGATGTGAGGTCTTTCAACTAGAAAAGCTGCAAAAAAGATTTGTGCTGCTGAAGGTGAAGGAACAATTGCATATGCAGCGATCTCAAAGTGGTACAAGCGTTTCGATTCTGATGACATAAGTCTTGAAGATAAGTCTCCTTTGGGACGGCCATTAAAGTTGGATGATGGAGACTTGCAAACTAGGTTGGACATTGCGCTTTCATCGAGCACTCGAGAATTGGCTGATGAGCTTGGAGTTGGCAAATCGACAATTCACCGACATTTAAAGCGACTTGATTTTGTTCAAAAAAAGCTGTGCCAAGATCCGCATGAACTCACCAAAGCACAAGCCAACAGACGAGTTGAAATTTGCCATCAATTGCTCAGCAATCCATTGGACGAGCGTTTTTGGAAGCGCATTGTGACATCCGACGAGAAATGGGTCTATCTGGTCCAGCACAATCAAGACAAGCGATGGGTTCAGAAAGGGCAAGAGACTGCCGGCTCCAAAACAAGATTGATTCGGCAAGAAAGTCATTTGCATTTGGTGAAACTTTGAAGGAATCGTGTGTTTCGAGTTGGTTCCGAATGGTCATGCCATAAGTGCCGAACTTTACTGTCAGCAACTTGAGCGGGTCTAGGAAAAGTTGAAGCAAAAGTACCCAGCTCTGATCAACCGAAAGCACGCTTTGATGCAGCAGGACAATGCCAAGCCACACATTGCCAGGAAGACCAAAGACAAGTTTGAAGAGCTGGATGGTGTTGAGGTTCTGCCACATCCAGCCTACAGTCCTGACTGTGCTCCGTCAGATTACGGCCTTTTTTGCTCAATGCAACACTTTCTAAAGGGCCACCGATTTGACTCGTTTGATAAAGTCAAGGAAGCGTGTCAAGAATTCTTTGATTCGAAGCCAGCTGAATGGTACTTTGACCAGATCCGAAAGTTTGCAGATTGATGGCAGAAAGTCTTGGAAAATGATGGTCTTTATTTTGAGCAATAATTTTTGTTGTTTTTGCAAGTAAAATTGCAATTTTTTGCAAGTGTTTTCTGGTAACCTTAGATTACTTGGCAAGTAAAATTTCAATTTTTTGCAAGTGTTTACGAACTTTTGGGACAATCTAATATAACAAAGTTAAACTAGTTACTTTCCCTCTCTCACATCTACCAAGTTATTTATATTTTATGGTTTTTAAATAAAATTATCCAATACTCCTTATTGTAGAGAGGAAAAAAGATTTGGTAATATTGTTCCATATACAGTGTGCGATGAGTAAATTGTCGCCATTTTATATTTTTATTTTGTGCATGCACGTTGTTTTTGATTTTGTTGACTACTCAGCATAGTAAAGTCAATTGGACACCATCTGCGAGAAAAACAGCACCATGACACAATTCACTCTACCAGAGATTGGAAATGGCATGCCATACTGTTTGGTATTTGTGCCAGAAGCTGAACATTTCAGAGTATTTAGGTGTCAATCTGAAGACAGTGCAAATGGTTCAGAAAGAGTTGGTGATTACGAATGTGTTTGGTGTAATCACTAGTAATGGTGATATCACGCCTCCATTCATCTTCCCACAGTGCCTAAGGCTCAACACTGAGAACTAACCCCCTTGAGTATTATGAGTGTGGGGTGCAGTTGAGTGAGAGACTAACAAAGCTCTTTGTAACACCAAAGACGAACTGAAGGCAAGGATTATGGCAGCATTCACCAACTTAAACAAAGTCTGTCCAGAAGAGTTGCAGTTCCAAAGTCATCTAAAGGCAGTGGTTGAAGCCAATGTCAATTTTATTGACTAAATTTACTCTTTAGTGTTTCAAAATATTTTTGTGTAATTTTGGTAAATATATCTGTTAAAATGAGATGTCAGTGTTATTTTCATTTTTGCATAATTTTTGCATAATTTAAATCCATCTTGTATATTGATGTTTATAAAATGTTGGGTTTAGACAGGAACTTCCTTATGTCAATACTTTTCTTACCATACTTGATCATTAAATCTCAAAGGCCTAAGGTTAAAATATATTTCTTTTATTTTAGATTAAAAAACAAAACAAAAAAACTAATTCTTTACTTCTCTGAGAGGTTATCACTCCTGATATGTTTATTATTGTATTCACAAAGATTCTAATTGATTTGAGATTCATTTTTCTTTTATTATTTGTGCTATCAAATCTCTTCAACTGACTTAGTGAAAATTAAGAAATTTTGAACTGTTAACAGTAAAACCAGATAGAAGTCTTTATGGCTTAGTATAAATTGATAAAGTATATAGTAAATTGATTATGAATAAAGGATAACCACTTTGGATCAACAGACGAGATATCTTTCTATCTGGATCAGATAATCTGATATCACATTAATTACATATCTTTGTCTTGGGTATTCTTACTCTAGCATTGAAGTAGATTCAAGACAATTGTTAGATGATCATGAAGGCAGAAAAAGCAATGACCATCTTGAAGTTGTGATATGTTTTCTCCAATGTCACACGAAAATATCCCAATCCCAAGTAGTTGATGGCTTATGAATGAAAAATGTTATTCAATCTAAATTTATAAATCATATGGGCTAGTTAAAATAAAAATGCCTTGACTAAATGCCACTAAAGAATCTTCTGCACAAAGTTGTCCACTTCTTCGTTTCTCTAAAATAATTTAGAAAATTCAAATTAATAATAAAAAAAACAAATACAAATTTTCTTTGTGGTCTATTATTATAATTATGAAAATAAATAGCTCTTATTTAAATCTTTTGATAATTTGATATCTGAATATGTTGAGAGTAAGTTAATAATTAAAACAATGACACCTGTTTGTGTTACTCAAATCAAAAACTTAGTCTTTGCCTTATCAAACACCATTCATAAACCAAAATAGTGCATCTTTAAGGTAATCTAGTTCAACTTATCTACAAAAAATCTGAAATCAGTTCTGTAATGTCTTTATATGTATCCTTTCTGGTTTTGAGAAATATTTTTTGGCAGTAAAGTGCTTCCATAGTATTTCGAGGCATTGTGCTAACTATTTAAATCATGAAATTTGATTAAAATAAGTTCTGATAGTATTTACACTAATTACATTGTTCGAACTGTTGTCTTCATCTTTATTGCCAATGTCCACAATGTTTCAGTTTTCTTTAGGTGATATATGTTGGAATTTTGAACAGAGCCCTTTATTTAGTCCATAGAGATAGATTATTTCAATTCCAATGTAAATAGTGTAAATAGTTACAAAATCTCATCTCAGAAATATAGACAGAAATTCTGAGAGGCTGAATAGTTAATCCAATGAATATTCACTGATTGAATTCATATCAAATACAGTATATGAGATTTACACAACAATTGAATGAAAAAAGAGTTTTATTAAAAAATCAATTTCCTATTTTGGGAAAAATATTCTATAAATCTTAACATTAATTTTTTTTGCTTTTAGAGAAATATATAAGGTTATTGTAGAGGGAAATGTCAAGAAATAATTAATCAAAAGCCTTTATCTTCCAGTGGGATACAAAGTACTAATTAATCATATTTTGCATTATTATGTGGGATTTGTACAAATTATCAGTTTGTTCTTGGAAGGTATTTATATGTTTTTGTTATAGATTTTGCAAGTAAATTAAGAATCTGGTTATTGGTAATGAAATATGAGAAATGATATGTGCTCTTTCAAATTGACCATGTATCTGAATTCCTATATATTGCCAGAGAAACTGGAGCAGACACTCTTCCTGTTTTATTATTCATTACCTGTTTATATAACAAGGGATTTTACTTAAGTTACAGGACTTTTTTGTACCAAAATGACACATTGAAGTCTAGAGAGAGAGAGAGAGAAGAAAAGAGCAAGTAACCTACTTGATGAGCTTTGAATGGATAGCAGAATGCGGGGAAAGTCAAGAGACAAAAATTACTTAGAGCTACAAGGAAAGGGAATTGTGGTGATCCGTGATTGCTCATGTCCTGAAAGGATACATCTAATTAAAGAAGAAAGAGAATGTACTACTTTATTAATGTTCTTTATACACACACCTAAAACATATACATACACACACACATTAGAGAATATATATTTAAAAATGTACTGGAAACCAGGAAAATGGTCTGAAATAAATAAAAATAACAATGAACATATTTTAGTTAAGTCAATCTGGTACAAATTAAAAACTGCTGGCCAAATATAGCATATGAGGAAGAGTACTAAAAAGGGTCTCACTCTGGCCAATATAAGACACAGGCATAATCTCTCAGGGAAAAAAATTACAAGAAAACATCTGAAGTCAGGGATAATGTTCAGGACATTTTTTCAGTTTATTTTTCTTATATTTACTTCTAATAATTTATTTTTAAGAATGGAGAGATAAAGTAAAAACACCAGTCCATATCAGTGTAAGAAAATTTGAACAAGTGAAAAAGCATTTATGCACAGAAATGTCTTACAGAATCCATATTAATTTAGATTTAGAACCATACATGCCAGACAAATTACATGTAACTAATTTATTGTATACTGTTTTTAAAGTCATTAAAAAGTGTAAGAGACTCATTATAATGAATCTCTTACACTTTTTAATGACTAATGAAGTTATATAAAAAATACATCAATAATTATGATGTAATAAGACAATTTGGTATGTATTTACCTTTACAGTGACCAATGAACAACATAAAAACATGACCAATGAAAAATAGATTACATGGTTAAAAATTACTTTGTCATTCAAAGATCTGTGTCTAAATTTTAAAAATGTATCACTTACATTAAGTGTAAACACACATACTATATTATCCTTTGTTTTAAAACATAAGGTTACCTATGACATTTGGTTGAACATTGAAGAATTATTCGTCTTTAACAAATAGAGGAATAGAGTGACTCAAATTTCAAAATTAGTTGGAGACTTGCATTTTATGATCACATTTATTGTAGTGCATAGGTTAATCATTTTAGGATATGACAATTTATAAAACACCATTAGTTTTTCTAATTTTTTTCCCATTCAATTCTGCACCATATATAAAACATAATGCAACAAATTTTAGTTTGTAATGAGGCACTTTTCTTATCATGCTGCCATGTGAAAGATGACCTATTAAATGAAAATAAAATAAAAAATATGAATAATGTTTTGTAGTACAGATATTGAAAATAAGTTTTATAATCAGAGATGTTTAAAATCTTATTCATTTCTCTTTTGTTTAAAGAAGGTAAGAGTTGGTTGAAAAAAATGTTTGTATCCAAAAGAATTAATAAAAAGAATTAAGAAAAGTTGTTTCAGATAAAAGAAAGATAAATGTCTATTTAAAGAATAATTCAATAATGTTAAATTTAAATTCTGTACATAGAAAATAAAAATTCAAGAAAGCATTGAAAAAAGTTTTGGGAATGCATTCTTATATCAATTTTAGCAAAAAATAATTTTCATACATTTAAAATGTTTAAATATAAAATTTCATGCTATTAAAGTTCATAATGACTGCAAAATTTATATGAAAATTAATTCTATTAAAAATAAAAAGTTCAATTATTGTAGATAATAGTCAATAATTGTAGAAATTAGTTTAACAGTAAAAGCAATTATAAAATATCCAAGTTAGTTGTCAAGTTGCAAGTGGGTTCTTGTAGATTATTGTTTTATTTGTAGTCTACAAAAAAACAAAAACAGGAGAAAATTATTTAGAATATAATTTTAAATGGAGGAATAATGAATTAAATACTAAATGCTAGTACATGAAATTATTTATTTTCTTCTGAAAAAGTCATGACAGGAGTTTTACTGTAATGTTGGCAAGCCAAGATAATATAACACTTCAGAGATGCTCTGAAACAAACTTGATAAACTGCAAATGAACTTTGCTCTACATTTATGCTCTCTTTCTTCTAATTAATCTTCATATTCTTTTTCAGTTATTAAGCAGTAATTGGTTTTAGGATATCATAGGTTCTCAATATCAAATAAAAAATGCTCAACAGTTAAGTCTTTCTGTTTCTATTCTCTTGTACTAGTAATCAGAGAAATATTTGCAGTGGTAAGAACAAAAAATACACTGAGAGTGTGAGATGAAATGTCAAATTTTAGCACTGTAATTTTGGCAGTTGAAGCAACTAAAAAGATATATGCAAATTGTTCATCTACAAGGAGCTAGACAAAGCAATACTTGTTCAGAGCATCCTGTCATCCTGATATATTTATTACCAATGTTTATTGTTATTTAAGATTTTCATGTTATGATTTTAGTGGAACTAAGATATTTGCTATTATATCAAAGAAAATCACACTACTTTAGTGAATTAATGATGCAAGTAATTATTAATTGTAACTTAGTAAAAAAAATACAAGCAAAATAAAAAAAATACCTTTGTTACAAATCACTAGAGAATCTTCTGAGGAAAGGGGTCCACTTGTCCGCCTCTCTAAAACAATTCAGGGAAAAACTAATAAAAAAAAACTCAAGACAAAAAATATCAGGCATATTTCTTTATAATTTTAGTAATATGAACCAACCATCCTGTTACTGTTAATATATCAAGTATTACTTGTAAGACATTACCAGAAATATCAATATAAACCTGAATTTATACTTAGAAACTTCATGGAGACATAGAGCATATCACGAAAATTGCTGGTCTCTGATAGACTATGCTAAGTTTATGATAGCATATGGCGATTTGAATTAAAAAAAAGTACATTAGAGAATTTCCAGAATAATATAATTATTCTGTGCATCAAAGAGAAAATTGGCCCTCTTATGTGTGCACATATTTCTAAATAATTAATGCATTTTTTTTTAATTAACATATTTTTTTATGGATACTTGTATTTGAGTAGACACTGCGTTTAATTTCAAATAGTATATATTTCAACTACTTGAGAAAATTTAAGAAAATGCGTTGGAGGGTACATTTTCCTTATTAAGTTTTCTCAAGCATGCAGGCTGATAGACAAAATAAATACTGTTTAAAATTAAACAGAGTGTCTAATCAAATAATTGTGTGTATTCACTAAAAATAACATTTGAAGTAATAAAAATATGTATGAAAAAGATAAATTTTTATATACCAGGATACCTAATAAAAATAAGTAAGTAAAAGAAAGTAATCAAAAACAAACATATTAAAAAATAAATAAATTTAAAAGTTTAAAATTTCAGTGTTTCCTCTTCTTAGTGCACATATCTAGTCACATTAATATAAACATCACTTTAGTTCACTGAAGCTCTAAAAGGTTGAAACAAACAAACGTAAAATTTTTTCTACATTGTCATAAATTTTCCTTATATATATATATATACACACACACACACACACACACAAAAGTAAAGAACAGGTAGGAAAAAGTGTCTTTAATCTAACATGTTTCACTTTAATAAGCTTCTTCAGAGATTTGTTAAGACAATGATTTAAATTAAAAAACAACAAACAAAGAAACAGTATGTTGATTGAATCTTGATTTCATTGGTCAGATATGTGTCACAGCTAATAAAACAATCGATGATCATTTTTAAATGTAGGAAACCTATGCCTGTTTATATGCATGTGTGCCATGTGTAATAAAAGCAATAGATACTTATTTTAAATGTAAGTGTGTATAAATGTCTGTTTAAATGTATGTATGCAAAAGTAATGCATGTGTCAAGTGTATTTAAACTATAGACAAATTTTTAAACTATGTGTATGAGAAGAATCATGGGTAGCTTAATCTAAAAACGTGTGTTTATATGTTGGTAATGTTAGTATGCATATGAATGACAAAATGAAATACATTTCCATCCAAAATTGTAACGAAATAATGTATACAAGCATCAAGCAATGGACAATTTTTTTTTAATAAAATATGTGTATGAGAGAATCATCAGTAAAATGTATGAATGTGTGTATTTATAAGTATGTGTGTGAATGATAAAACAAAATATGTTTCTGTTTAAAATTGTAGCGAAGTAATATATACAAGTATCAAGCAAACTTTTAAAAAATAAATTTTGAATTTATTTTCTGTAAAAATTAACAAAAGCCTGTAGTTAGGTTGTTATGTAAAAACTATCCACAAATATTTGATCAAAAATTAAAACTGATTACAGATATTAGTATTTTTATATATCAATTTTTAAATGTACTCATGTGGCAAAAAGCTAGTTCAAGCACATGTCAGATAAGCCTCAAACTCAGTTACTAGTCTAGGTCACTGGAAAAAAAAAAAAAAAAAAATGTAACTATAAGACACCTAGAATTGGTTAACCCAAACTTGTATAAGCTGCTGAGCTCCATATAAAAAATAAGAAAGAAGGCTTGAGAGAGAGTTGCTGTAGTTTGCTCATTCAGCAGAAACGATATGCAAAATGTGTGTATTTTGTTCAATGAGGTAAGTCAGTACTTTCTTCTTTGTTACAAGCCATCATTGTGTTTGTGCATTCGGATAACAACAGGCATAAATAATTTTGCATGTTTATATTTAATTGGTGATGTGTACCTATGAATATCACACACACACACACACACACAGAAAGACTAATAAAAAAAATACTAGCACTTCTATAGGAATGGTTTTATTAGAAAACCAGAGTCTGATATTATGATTTCAAATTGTCTCCACTTGTTTAAAATTTTTGTCAGCAAGAATTATCTTGGAATTTTCTACAGTTGATAAACAAAAATCAAACTTAATCCTTCTATGAGAGTACTTTTTCTCATAAAGGTACTCTCACAGAAACGTTAAAATGTGTTTCCTTAAAAAATTGTCACTCAAATTAATTAATCGCTAATTACTGAAATCATCTCAGCAGTTAGTCATATCAAAAACTTGGTAAAAGATCAAGTGAACATGATCAAAGGGAATCAGATCTTAGCAAAAGCTGATAAGACAGGATGGCCAGCAAAAATAGCTTCATAATATATGCATGTGTGTAGAAACACAGAAATTTTTAGTAGCAGAGCTTTTTAAGTAAACACAGAAAGACATTTGGCAAACAGGTACATACATTTTGGTGGTGAATTAAGACTAAATGTTATCTAGGTCTGAAATAGCAGGTTAGTGAACCCAAATGAAATATGGAAGGCCATAAACAAAAAATGTTAGAAGCAACTGTCAAGTATAATTAATCTCAGGAAAAGACTGAATGGATACAAATGAGATTCTTATTTTATTTTTTACAATTGCATGTCATAAAAATAGAAAATTAGAAAACTTACTTCTTGGAAGAGTTACTAAAGCAGTGGAAGAACGTTTTTTCTTCTCATGCTTTTGAAATGGCATCTCTGGTTCTAAAATGATAAAAAAAAAAAAAAAAAATTTAAAAAGAAATTAAAAATTTTAAACAAAAAAAATTCCAATGCTATGAATTTCTTTAAAAATACTGGTACCAAATTAAATAGTAGCTGTTGTTTAATTGTCTTTCAGACTGTATGAATAATCTAACAGCCTACCAAAACATTGGATGTGCAGAGTGGTGCAGTGGATATCGACTCAGAATGACAAATCGGAGAGCCGAGTTTGAATTCCAGTTGAATTTCTTGCATTTACTTCCACACAAATACCCTTGAAAAAGGTATTAATCTGTCTCTTCCCTCCAGTTGTGGGTTAAATAATAGGATAGTCTACCAATAGAAAGCAATTATTGCGGGATAATCTTCTGCCCAGTAAGTCATGTCTCTTTCAAGACATGATCGCTCAAAGTGTGTATCATGTGTAGCACTCAACTGGCTGACCGAAACATTATTTGATGATTATTAAAGTTATACAATGATCTGACACATAAAAATACACGTATTTATTTAAAAAAAAAAAAAAAAAAAATGGCCAAACAAATAAACTTAAATATTTCGGTTGTTAATCCATTTCATAAAAAATCTCTGGAACTTTCCATAACATTGTTTACATTAAGATACACTTTCAGAGCAGAGATGGATATTATGAAAAATCAAAAATTTGTGTTTATAAAGCTTGATTTGGCTTCATTTATACTGTGAAATCATTTGTAGTTGAGTGGTTTAAGGTGATCAATTGATGGCTTCCTGTATTGTTAGGTGTCGCAGGTTTGAATCCTGCCATGACACATTTTTCTAACAAAATTTCTCAAAAATATTCAGGCTGGTAGAGATATGTATATAAAGATACTGTTTAATTAACAGAATATCTACTCAAATATGAGTATTAAAAATAATGTTCAAACAAATAAATTAAAATATTGGTTACACTGTAGAAAATATTCTACAGTGACAGAATTCTATTTTTTTTCAAGATATAGATCAGTGAGTGAACAATGATTTACTGTCAATAAAAAGCCTTTGTGTAACCTTTTATGAAATAGAAGATTTTATCAAACCTTAAGTAGTTTTGCTTGATCTAAAAACTGAAAATATCTTATTCTTGCAAAAAAGTATTTGCTTTGGATTTCAGCAACTTACAAGAAGCAGCTAAATATGCATGCATAAGTTTGAGTCTAAAAGTATTTTGCTAATCTATGATCAAATAGGTGAATGCTGTTAGTAGATGAAGGCAAAAATTTATTGCTGAGAAGAAAAAAAACACACACACGGTCTGTAATGAAGAACAATAGAAAATATATTAAAAAAAGAAGAAAAAAAATATTTTGAATTGACAGAATAAAAGTTATACAGAATTTAACAAAAATAGAAATCTTACAAAACACTTAAATCTTAGGCTGTTATAAAAACAACCAAACTCAACAAAATGTAAATAAAAAAAGAAAAAAGTAATATTTTTTTGACAGAATTTTTTTTTCGTTGCTTGTTTTGAAATTGAAGATTTGAATGAAGTCATTACTTACCATCCTCTGCATTTGATTGAGAAAATGATATATTTTTATTTTTCTCATTGGTTTTATCTAGCTTTGGGTTCAATTCTTTTGAATCAAATACTTTTAAAAGATCTATTTTGTCATTGGAATTTGTTGAGGAATTAATTTTATTTGATCCTTTGCTACTTAGGTCAGCATCTTTACGACTGAAGTTGCTTGGTGGAGAGTTGAACCCAAGTGAAATGCCTTCAACATTTTCTGTCTCTGATTGTAGTAGACTATGGTTGTCAGGGATATCTAAAGGGAAAGAAGTGCAAACGTAAAAAGCTGCAGAATTATGAGAACCATCCAAAAAACTCACTAATCTAAGGGACTTTTTAACTATTATCCTTATGCCTTTTCAAAAATTTTAATTGAAATTTTCTTTTGCAATTAAACTCTTCAGACAAAAATATCAAAAGATGATGTTAAAAAAATGTCAAGTTGAAGCATCCAACAATAAAGAAGTCTATAAATTCAAGTAAAATTATCTTTAAAATTTGTAGAAATGATAGTGAGTGATATATAATTTATTACAATTTTTTCATACATTGCTACAAACTGTAATCACCAAGATTATATAGATTGCAAAAACGTGGTGTAAGTTCTAGAATTTTAATCAAATTACTGATAATGATAAATACCAACTTCAACAATGTATTTCTTTGAGAAAAAACAAAACAATAAAAAAACACTGGTATCCCTAATTGCTTTGGATATAATTAAAAAAGAATTGAAACAAACTGCAGTGAAGAAAAAAGTTAGTTGAACAAATTAATAAAGGAGACTGTATTATTCATGTTACAAGAATACAAAAAGACTGAATGTGGTTATCTTTAGACAACTGATTTAATCTTATAAACAACTTATAAATTTAAACAAAATGAAAGTAAGATCTGTCCATATCAGGATGCATGCAGAGTTAGTCAAACAGACAAAATTAAAAAAAAATTTGGATAAGTATTTGATCATTTCTTGTTAATGTGTTTCTGGGTCATCACTTATAACTTTTGGTCGATGCTGTAAGCAGTGGATATTTCCTTTCTTTACACTGTATGGGTGGTGGAAGTTGAAGTATTGTCTGGTGAATGTTGGCTTGTAGTATACTGATGTCTTGAACCCATGCTCTGTTTGAGATATTAGTACATCCAGGTATGCTAGCTTATTGTTTGTCTCCATTGTGAACTGTATCGATGATCTTATTAAGTTCACACAGTCTAGCAGTAGCTGAATCTTTTCCTGGTATGGCCAAAGTATGAAGGTGTCATCTATGTGATGTGGATTCTAATGCCACCTATTTGAAGTATTCCATGTATACGTTTAGCCATTGCTCGTGACAATGGCAAGCCCATTGCCAAGCCTTCATCCTGCTGATATATGTCTCCTCCCATTCTGAAGTATTGTTTGTACACAGAAAGTCGGCATCTCCATCAGGTTATCTATTGGTATACTGGCATGTTCTTCTAGGGATGAGTTTGAGGCCAGTCTGTCCCTGACTACTGATAGTATTTCCTCTGTAGGTACCTTGGTGAACAAACTAACCATCTGGTTGAATGACTGAATAGAAGCATCTTTGATCACTTCCATGAAGTGGGTGGAGTTTTGGACATATTATGATGACTTTCATATTAATGGGTTAATTATATTCATAAGGAAGCAACTCAGAGGTTGGCGCACAGAGCCTTAGCAGCTAACAATTGGCATGAGCAGAATACCAGCTATGTGAATTTGGGGGAGACCATACATGTGAGGTAGCTTGCTGTAACATTGTGATAACTTCCTGTATGTCTTAGGTAGAAAGTGGTCCTTGTTCTTGATTAGGATCTGTAATAGTTTTTGTTGTTTACATTGTTTGATCTTTACTAGAGCTACCATTTTTAACGAGGCCTTCCAGTTTACCTGTACACTTCGTTAGGAGGTCCATTACTAGAGTCGCATTGCTTTTATCAGATGGTAGCATGATGATGCTGTCATTCCTCTGTAGGGTTTTGATTGCCAGCCACACCAGTTTTGTGATGTTTGATTTGGGCAACTTGGCTTTCTTTAGTATCTGTCTCACATTCCATCTTAGCTCATCTGGTCAAGCCTGAGGAATATTCAAGGCTATTTCCTTGATTTGAGCAATAATGTCCAAGTATGATAGTTATTGCGTAGTTGAAACCCTTGTTCAGTACTGAGTCCTCAGAGGCACTCAGCTGATGCTGATTACTGCCTTCACTGCGTAGTGATGGACTTTGTGTGCCACCTTCTGATCTTTCAATGTTCAATTTCTGTAATTGGCAGACCATGACTTATCAAATTCATGTCTGAAGGATTTATCCAGATCATGTTGAATCTGCTTTTGGTCTTATAATTAAGATAAGTTGATAACTCAGATTGCAGTTTTTGTTTTATCCAACAGTTGTACTGGATTCTTTCTCAGACAAGGGCATGTCCTGCTTTTTCTGCAACCAGATAGGATATCCTGAATTGATGGCAAGTTTTGGTGCCAAGCCCGAAAGGATAAGTCTCTGCATCGGTGTAGGATTATTAGATGATTCAACATTTGTTTCAGTTTCTAGTGGGATTTTAAAAATTCTGTCCATATTTACCAGTCCTTCATTATGTCAAACTCTTTTTATGTATATTCATTTAAAAAATGAGAAAATAGTTTATCATCTTTTTCTTGTTTTTTGAAGTGTTACAGCAGTTACTGTTTCTACTCATTATTTTTTTAAGAAAGAGTTATCACATGGTGAATCTTACAAGTACTAACTTTAGGAATCTTTTTTTCTTCTTTGTCTTCAGAATTTGTGGCAGCAAATTTTGCCAACCAATGAGAATGTCAAAATTCTATACCATTAATCCACATTGCTTTTTCTATTGCAGGTGATCAAGATTAGCAACTTATTTTCAAATTAGTTATTAAAATATAGCATTTATAAACATTCATAAAATATATTTGAATTTTTTATTATTATTGGTACATTATTTTATGGGAAATCAATACCTACATTAATCATGAAGAATATAATTTCATGGTGATACAATATAATGGAAAAAATGTCTGTATACCATCATTTATAAATTTGCTTTTTTTTTTTTTGCATGGTCCTCAGTTGAATTAACATGTTTTCAAAGTTAAATATTATGTAAAGTGGAAGTACAGCATTTTTGTAAAACCTTTACTGATTCAGAAACTATAAGGTGAAATTTGTAAAGATAATGTATACAGAAACTTTTGGTTTTGAAAGAAATATTTTTGGTGTGATTCCTTGACCAGCATAATAATCCACTTACACAGAGCAAGAAAACATTCTAAAATGTAAACATGATGTGATACAACCATGTGAAAATACACAAGATGACATCTTATGCCAGATGTGAAAATTTTATATATGATTTTCTCCCTATTTATGCTAGTCAGTATAATCATTCTACTCTTCTCTCCAATAAAGTCCACATATTTGAGAAGATAGAAACATACCATTACTGTATATAGAAATAAAAACCTCAACACCAATGTAGAAAAGGGTAGGTTGAACTCTCTAATCTTGGTGGGTAATCTTAGAGAAGGTGCCTTGATAAAAACAGTTGCCAGTCTCCTAAACTGGTTGGTGTTAGTAAGGGCATACAGCTGTAAAAGTTACTCCAATATTTCCTGATAGTTCAATTCTGTATAATAGGTAGACCATGTAAAACATGGACCCAGCTTATCAAAGACAATTTATGAAAGCTGAGATTACAGTCAGACCTTCTACAAAATCAGGCAACCCAAGCTAGCATGGAAACATGTTAAATGATGATGATGATTGCAAGATTTTGTTAAATATTTAATGAAGTGATAGAGAAATTTTTACAGATATTTTATTGTTGTAGAACTCACCTTGAGCTTGCTCAATCATTAACTTAATTAAGATTCACTAGAATATTAAAATAGGAAAATCATGAAATTTTCATGGGTCTTTCTAGTTATTGCATAATTTTTTATTATATTGTGTTATTTTGTATTACTACCCATTTTATGATGGACTTGCAAAATTTACTTTAAAACAAAATACAAGAGAGTTCAAAGGGTTAATATTACCTCTGGTTGATTGAAACATAATGCTTAATAATGGAATACTATGTGTGAGGACTCAACTTACTGGCTTAATGTGAAAGTTGACAGCATTTTTTGTGACTTTCTATGACACCATCCCACCTTTCAGACAAATTGTGTATTCTATCATAATTTCGGTTTTGGTTTAATAAATTATTCAAGGAATTGTTTATATTTTGGACTTAGAATGGCTGACAAAACAAGAGCCATTACACAGTAACAGTTTATCTAGTACCAGCAAGTCATGATAAAAAAAATCCTTTTAAACCACAATGAGAATTCTTCCCCAAGTAAATTCCTTTGAGATATTGGAGGCTGACTTGGATCCAACTCAACTTTTCAAATTCTTGTAATAGATTAATTTTTCATCACCTATAATTAACTTTTACAAAAATGACTTTTTTTTTCTCAAGCAAAAGAAAAATGTATTTAAATGCTGACCAAGGTTTGTTTTTCTAAGTTCATATGAAACCAATTTCTCTAGTTCCTGAATTTTTCTTAAGGCTTACAACAAATTATGTAATACAGTTGATTGGGTGTACAAGTAAAAAAAAAAGAAATGCTGAGTAATCTTCAAAGACATTTATCAAATTTTGATAAAATATTGCAAAAGACTGCATCAACCTCTTACTTTTTTTAGATGGCTTATGGTGTCAGTCAGTTAGTTAAGTGCCATACGCGATACACGCTTAGGCGATCATGTCTCGAAAGAGACATGACTGACTGGGCAGAAGATTATCCCACAGTAGGTTGCCATTGCTTTCTGCGGTAGACTGGTTGCCGACCAAGGCTATAGAACCCAATCTGTCCTGCTATTTAACCCATAACTGGAAGGAAGAGACGGATTAATACCTTTCCCAAGGGTATTTGCGCGTAAGTGAATACAATGGATTGCAACTGGAATTTGAATTCGGCTCCCCAGATTCTCGTTCCGAGCCGATATCCACTGGACCACAACGCACATCCGCTTATGGTGTAGTAGGCTGATAATTCTTGTTTGATCCCATCTACCAAAACCAAACATAATACATTGATGATATCCTAATGGATGAAATGTGTCACACAAAACTATTTGCCATTTTGTCATTGTTTTAACATTGTTCTGCTGTATAAAATGTATATATAATTTTCTTCTACATAATAATAGTAAGTACAGAAGCCAAAAGCCTTAATTATATGTTAAATACTTCATGCTTTATTACAAGAACTTACATTTTCAAGTTTACAAATTAAATATTTTATACAATCTTGCTATTTAATTATTTATTTAATATTTCAGTTTTCTATCATAATGCGGTTTGTTTCTATCATCATGTTTAATCAGTATATAATATCATTTGTCTTAAAAAAATTGTACGCAGCATTTAAAGAAAATATTTTGTACAACTTTCACCTTTTGCCTATCATTGTCCCAAGCAGCCAATAGAAGAAACTTAAATATTGGCTGCTGTAATATTGTCATAGAAAAGATTTTTCCTTTTTTTTTTTAAGTTGATATCTTTTTCTTGAGGAAAATCAAATTTTCAGGAAGTCAGGTTAATTTTACATTTATTGCAATGTTTTCTAACATGATAGGGACTCCTATCAGGTTAGTAAACATTGCAATGAATTAAACTGATTTTCTTTATTTGTACATAGAATTTGAGGAATATACTTGCTGTTACACTTATTTAGCCAACAACAGAAATTTTAATTAAGGCGATATACACACATTTTTTTTACTATCCATGCTTTAGCATGTATCATTACTTATCAGATAAAATGTGTTACTTATATGTAGAATGCATAACAGCAGTGTATTGTGCATCTGTTATGTATGTATGGATGGCCACTCATATCTGATCATGTCTGTCTACTAGGGTGGCTAGCTAATCCCCATTGCAGACGCCTGCTCAGGCACATTTGTGTTTGATAGAGACCACCTGTGGTTTATGCTGCAAGTATGCTGAACAGACCTTAGTTACAGTTTCTGGGAGAGAGTGCGTTATCTTGTGTGAACAACAGGCTCAACAAGGCCAAGACACTCAAATCCTCAGTCACAATGACTTATGAATTCGTGCTAGCACAGACATTGACAGCTCTTGAAGGTTCTCATCTACCCAATTTCCTTCACAAGGCTTGGGTCAACCTGTGGTATTATTTCAGGCATCTTTCAAACGTGCCACATGCTGAGATTACCGCCTCCAGACTGACACATCAAGAAGTCACATTCCTGACAAATTAACCATGCCGAGATTCGAATCTGGGCTTCATGGTCAGAAAGTCACATGCACATGCATCTGATATATGCCACAGCTATATTACAAATCTAGTTATTTTTATAAACTAAGATGTTAAATATCCTATGTTTCATTATGTGGAGTTGGTCCTTAAAATCTGTTTTGTATAGTTTACTTTTAGGCATTTCATCATAAATTAACTTATACCATAAAACATAAGTTTTATGCCAAAGTGACAAAGCTTTTTTTGTAAGATAAATTTCATAAAAAGTAAATACAAAACTGAATTTACTTAATGCTTTACACAAGAAAATTATTGCTGGGTGATTCTAGTTTTTTTGAGAAAAAATATACATTAACACTTTAGCATTCATCCTGGCCAAATCCACCCTGTAAACATCAGCACTCAAACTTCAGTTTGTGGTCAAAGTCTCATTGTTTACATGACTTTGAGTGTTATCTGTGATGATGCCATCATATATTATTACATTATAGCAGAATATACATGGGGCTGGTAATAGTGGTTTGAACATTGAAAGCTAATATTTATGGTTTGGGTAGGTTGAATGCTAAAAGATTAAATAACTGGAAGCCACTCACTGAGAGTAATATCTTTACATGATATTTATTCCTGAAAGTAAAGTTTTAACATCAAATTTATATTACAACAGAATATTTTTGAACAGATAACATAATTATACATAAAAATAATTGTCATATTGTTAAGATCAGAATCTGATAATTACGTTTGTTCTCATTTAAAAATTGTGAATATTTAGATGGAAAATATTTTCTTCCTCTTCCAACTAGCAGGGAAATATATAGGACAAAGCAATTAACAAATGTTACCTGTTATAATTACATGAAAAAACAGAAATACACATTTTGATTCAAAGTCAATTTTAAAATTAGCATTAGTGAAAAGAAAATGGATTAATGATTATTTGAAAGTGAACACTGAAAAAAAATATCCTTTGATGGAAGTAATTATTTACCTTGAGTTGATTCTGATGAGTAGATACTTGGAAGGGGTATAATTATATTTGATGGACTGATAGACAGACACTGTTCTAATTATAGAAAATGAACCAGTTTATTACAGAATTTAATTAATGCTTTACACAAACAAGAAAATTATTGCTGACAAATGATGAATTACTGCATAAAGTACAATAAAAAACTGGGTGATTCTAAAATATAAAAAGTGAGACAACCATGCAAAAATATACAAATTGACATCTTATGTTCATATGTAGATGAAAAGTTTTGAGTATCTTTGTTGGAATTAAGAATGTAATCAGATAAAAGTATTTGATAAATTTTTATAATTAATAATATCACTAACAGCCAATTAATTAAATCTAGACACTGGGATTGCCACTAAAAGAAAGGAAAAAAAAAAAGGAAAAGGAAATGGTTTACTAACTGGATGAAAATTGTTGTGATTCACAGGAAGATGGAATAAAAAGTTGAAAAAAAAAATTGAAAAAACGAACAGCATTGAAAAATCATGTTTTAAAATAATTCCAAGGAGATTTGAACCAAAAATTAACTGGATGGAATTCAGTAAAATTGAGCAAAACCAGGTTTACCCATCCCTATTCCTGCCAATAAGAAAGAGACCATTAAACATATCCTTGAAAATGGTAAATAGAAGAAAACATATGTTATTGGTAAAGAAAACCTGAAATAACAGTTATGATATTTCTGGACAAAAAGAGCCAGGAAAAGAAATATTTGTTTTAAAGCAGTCACCAAGAAGAAGTAACCTCTATGGAGATCCAGTCTAACGCCTTTGTTTCTTATAATCTGTAACATTCATTCAGAGAAAAATTTCATATCCAAACATTATTTCAGATTCCTTTGGATGCAAGTGATTAGGAAAATTCAATATTTTGAAGTGACCATGGAGAAACAGGCTGTATGGTCTGTTTTTCATAAAAATACTTTTGTTTTTAAGGACAGTGGAAATAGTTTTCCTTCTTTTTCTTTCCCAATTACTGAGTGAAAAAAATCACAGCATGAGACTAATGACTGAAAAATCCCTTTTATTTTCCCTAAGCCATCTGGAAGCATCACATCAGTCCCAGGAAGCAGGCTGAGGTTAGCTCCTGAGAAAGTGGGAGAAGAAAGAGAGAAATTAGCACTGCCCATGTGGTGTGGTAGGGTGAAATGAGACATGAAGAGAGTTGAAGTAAAAAGGGTGGTTTGATTCATTTGACCACTCTCAAAAAGGGGCTAGACAACTGAAAATTTGGAAAATCACTTGAGTAAGGATATTTTGAGAATATGGAATTTTAGGAAAAGCAGGATGCTAATGGTAGCATACAACCAAACTCAAATCCTGGTCAACGCCACTCCCTAACCCCACACATGACTCAATACAGGTGGAGATTGTTGGACAGAAGCAGAAATTCAGGGACATTGGGAGAAGAGATCAAGAGAAGACAAGAGACAGAGAGATCTCCTGCAAGCCCAGAAGATTGAAAGAGAAGATGAGAGACAAGAGTCCTCAACAAGACCTTGTGCCAGCCCAGAAGAACTTAGATTGAAAGAGATAGGAAGAGATGAGAACAAAGACTTGACCAGAAGACCACAGAGACCTTCTGACCAAGACCTTGTGTTGGCCCTGTGACCAGAACTTAGAAATTTAAGTTACTGCTCAACACAAGCTGCAGACTCCAAAAGGAATCTACATGTTATTTGATTTTAAGTAAGAAGGGTTAAAACCACTGTATATAACAATTCATATATAAACAAAACCGTTGTTACATTTTTAACCTGAGTTAATTCTTTATTCCAAAGAATTCTTTTTATTTGTTGTGTAACTACCAGCTGTTGGACCAGTCTTCACTTCAAGTTTGTTTTATCAGTGGCCTTCACACCCTCTGAGATCAAAAACAAAACATGGCAGGGGTGTGAATGGCCGTGAACAGACAAATGCCAGTTAAGTCAAGTGTAATCATGCCACTAACATAATACCAGTGGCAAAACAAGTGATACGTTAATGAGTGTGGAGTCAGCTAGATGGTAGCCATGGTGGTCTGAAGGAAGTTGAAGACCAATGTGCTTCATAGGGCTACATTATTGGTTGCTGTTGACTAGGACTGACTTAGATGGTTATACTAATACAATATAATTACTAATAGAAATGCCTTTCTTTAAATAGATTATAATCACTCATTGAAAAGTATACATCAGGGAAAAATATTTGGAAAGTATACATCAGGGAAAAATATTTGAGAATATTTTGTTTTAGAGTTTAAACTATCGCCCAATTCACACTCCACCCACGTCTATTGAACGGGTGAAGAGGCTCATCACTTGTTTCCTGTTTTAGGATGTAGTTTCCGGCCTTCTCGTTTCCAATCTTTTCACTCTTAGTAGCTCCCTGCACATCAGTGGCGTTACCGCCTTGCTCGGGGTGATATGGTTAAAAAAAAAATCTATAAAAATCTGAAAGGTTAGTCATTCTAAAAACTTCATACTGTTCAAATAAGATGAATAATTAAAAATTACTATTTAAAATTACTAAATTTAATATTATCGCATTTCTCTTGCATAATCTGCAACTGGTTCTGCAAAGCCTAAATCTATTTTGAATCCATTATGTTGAATAAGTTTTGAACTAACAAAACTTATTTCAATAACATAAAGAGCACAGTGTTTTATTAAACTGTTATGGAGTAATTTTGAAACATTTCAGTGGCATGTCATTATTTTTTTCATATTGGCCTAAGTTTGTTTGAACATATTTAAAACATTCATTCAACTTGACTACAGCCAGTTTTACAAGTACACAAATGGACTTTGTATGGTGTAGATAAAATCTGAAAAATTTATCATGATAAGTGCTTGAACCAATGTAAACACTTTCAAAAAGCATTAGCAATATAAACACTTTAAAGCAATAAATTGCAGTAAGGTTATTTAAGTATTTTTAAATATCTACTAAAATTCCATAAGTTTTGAAAATGCTTACCTGAATTAGTATCCACATCATCTGGCTTTTGAGAAGTTGTTTTTTTTTGTTTTTTAGTAGGTGATATATTTTCTTTTTTAACTTTTGAAGTAGATGATCTGGTCCAATGATATGATGCTCTGGTGGTTGGTTCATTTATTTTGGGTCTTTTAGCAGGAATTTTAATTTCAGGACTCCTGCTTGCAGCCCTTTTACGCTTCCTTGTTTCAACAGGCTTATTTTCCTGTGAAGAAGAAACCTTTCTCTTTCTAAGATTTGATCGAGTTTTTTTCACCTTTGACAGAGAACTTTTCTTGTTTTGAGATGGTGATAAGTTCTTACTAACAGGGGGAGCTTGTTTGTTCTTTGTTGATGAGATTGTACTCTTTCTCTTCTCTTCGGGTGTAGATTTTGTACCCATTGATCCCAGACTTCTTTTCCCTAGTGATGCTTCCTTTTTGGATGAAGGTGTCTTTGTTCTCAGAGATGTCCTCTGTCTGCGTGGTGATACACGAAGTTTTGGTACTGCTACTTTTCTTTTGCTCTTGAGTCTCTCCTCATCCGTTGATGTTGCCACATCACTTAATATTTCATTTTTTGATGACTCCTCAGTCTCCGACCTGTCTTTAGACTTTGGCAGTGACTTTTCATCAATTGATATAACCTCATCAGTCACCACCACATCAGCCTCTGAAAATATTTCTTCAACTACGGATGACATTTCAGCCTCTGACATGCTATCATGATGCTTCTCATTGACTGGTAATGAGAGTCTACTGAATGGTAATCCTTGAACTTTTTTAACTGTTTGCGGGACTGCACTTCTTCTCTGGTTTGTAGCTTGTTTTCCATGAGAGGATTTTAACTTCTCTTGGGTTGCTTCTTTTTCGCATCCACTTTCACTTGATTCGACATTACTATTTTCACAAATTTCAAGGTTAAGCAATTTTGATTTTGAAATTTTCTTATAGGGTGGCTGAGATTCATCTTCATCAATCACCTGCAAATTGGTTCCCATGTTTTGAAAGTTGTTTTTGACACCTGTGTCTTCATGTACACCATAAGGAGTGATTATTATTTTGGCTCGATCAGTGAGACTATTATCCTCCCATATATACCAGTTCTTGGTCGGCATGCTGTATAAACAGATGACAAACAAAATAAGCAAAACAAAATAATATTGCAGTTCAAAGAAACATTAAGGATTTCTTTTTATAAAGAAACAATATGATAATTATCTATACTGAAATGCGTACTGATGTTAACATCTGATTTCATGATATTATTTTATTAAATATAGTCACTGGTTTAAATCTTACAGCCCAACAACATTATGGATTTTAAGGGACCACTTACAATGAAAAAAAAAATATTTTCAACATAAAATTTTTCAATAAACAAAAATAAGGAAGAGTAACCTATTACCTCTTTGCTGTTTTCTCTCCTGGTTTGGTGTTCACTTTTATACTGGATGATGATATATGACTATATGACTTTTGATGCTATATAAAAACAAAAATTCAGATTCAAAATCTTTTAAAAATATGTAGTAGCTGATTTTCTATTTTTATAGTGACTAAAAGAAATTAAAAAAACATTAGTTGCTTTTTTGTCACGATAATTTATTAAACAAATTCAAAAGACTAAATACGATATCATCTTTCTTTGTTCAAATATGAGACTTACTTTCTGCTCTAATTCAAAATAATTTTATAGTAATGAAACCCAGTCATCAGTGTTAGGAATGGTTGTCAATCTAGTAATTTAGTATTTGATATCTGCTGTTGAGGTTTGTGCCATCATTCACATCTTTCCTAAATTTACTACTTTTTCCCTTTTCTTTAAAAGAGAAGCTTGATTTCCACTTTATATAACCACTATTAACTCCTTTTGCAGTTGAAAAATTCTACTGAACATCTAAATGAAAAGCAAAACACTATGCTAAGATGATTTTAACATCATACTTATTGACACAATCAGTAAAACATTTATGTTTACTCAACTAAAATTACTTTGCAAAATATATTTTAAAGGAGTTTAAACACACACACACACACACACACACACACACACACACAAAAGACTTTAATAAAAATGAAAATAATGAAAAAGCCATCAGATCCTGAGGAGATAAGATCAAATCATAATGATCATCAATAATAACAATTAAATAAAATGTAAAATACCCATGTCTTTTGAAGTGTCTAGTTGAAACTTGGGGACAACTTTTATTGTAACACTGTAAGTGTTCCTTATGCACAACACATTAAACGAATAGCGACAGACCCTGGATTCAAACCCAGGGATAGATATTAGGAAAATATCTGTGTGTGTGTGTGTGTGTGTGTATATATATATATAGTCATCCACAGACAGATTTGTTTCGCTGTATCACAGCTCATCAGTACAGTTAGACTTCGATTGCTTTTAACCCAGGATTGAAACCTGACTGAAGTGGCCTCAGTCAGCGGTTCTACCTTTGGGCCCTGGGCGCAGGGTAGAACAAATATATATATATATTTTTGTTCTCATAAAAATCAACTTTGTTTTCTTTTCTTAGGAGAGGTTAAGAGGAAGAGGGAAATAAATGCTGGAGTGGCCGAGAGAAGTAGAGAGGTGAAACATATAGCATTGTTGTATGACATGTTGATAATAATTTGACAATGTCCAAATGATCTAGCAAGGGGAGAGAACCCTAGTTCTTTCTTTCTGTGCTCTCCTCTTTGCTCTCTCTGAGAAGGAAAAGAGGACGAACGACAAATGGTAAAATTAACTTTAGATTTGTAAAGAAGGTCACCCACGGAGAATGCAGTCGTAATTAACACTGACAAGTGAATGGCTAAGGTCAGTAAAGTGGAGCCAACATGGCGGAAAAATGTGGGCAATTGAGATGAAGCAGACCAAAAAGTTGACGTTATATTTTAATGGGAAGACATTCCAACATTCTTCTTCACCCGCACCAGATTGAAACGATTTCAACAAAAACACAACAGATTTGAAAATCAAAGCAGAACAGAGAACGTCAGAGAGACAAGACACACAATAACACACAAGTGAAAGATGTGGAAAAAATCTCCTCTCTCTCTCTCTTCCATACGCTAGTAACAACAACATAGCAGTCGTAGTAATTTGCGGACTTTGAAAAAAACTGGAATGTCTTCTATTTTTAGCTCTTAATCTTTTTTATTTTATTTTTACTATTTTTTCTCACTCGATGTACAGAGAATTACAATATAATCATTAGTTCACATAGACTGGCCTTCATTCTGCCTTGTTATTTCTTGTTCTTGCCTATTTCCCTTTATTTATGCATATGCACCCAACTACTCTTATTTTCAGTAGTTGAGAAAAAACAGCACAAAGATTCTACTGCCTCTTGTTTTCAGATCTTTTACTTCTCTGAGATCAGAAATCACAGCGTTGGCAAAGAGAGTTAAAGATCATTTGACATCTTTGCTCACCTGGGGTGGAACGGAACCGAACAGCTGCAGACTGAGGTGTAACTTATGGCCAGTTAGTGCACTCAACATGATTTTGTGACAATGAGGAGGTTAGGGTGTCATATTACTATACAAAGCAAAGACATAAGATTATTATAATTATTATTATTAATTTAGCTATTTTAAAAATTAAATTAGCTGTTATCAAGCATTGTGTAATGGTTTATTTATTGTTAATTAAAGTAAATGTTTTCTATATAATGAAGCTTTTTAAGACTAATTGGGTGAGGTCCCATTTTTTCCAAAAAACACAATTTTAGAGGCTTGCCACATTAAAACAATTTAAAGCTGGTGCATCTTGATTTCTTTGCACCTTCTGCAGCCCCTTTAATAGATTTCCATATAGAGGAGCCTGGTTATTTATCTGATCAAGAAAATTAAACACTAATCAACCAAATAGGTTGTAACTAATAAATCACCAAGACAAACAGCCAAACTTTCAAAGTCTCTATAACTCAAACCAGATTTAAAAGATGTGCACATTATGACAGCCAACACCAGTTTGAAGTATGAATTCGATGCCAGCATTGAGCTGTCCTTGTACTGAGTAAGTTAGTCGAGAGTTATCACAAAGATCAGTTGACCAGTGTTGGGTTGGCAGTGATGAAATGTCCCATCCTATATCACAGATCTATGGATACAAAACATTAGGTGATCTAACAATTTGTGAGCTGTGAAGACCAGACAAATCAGCAATAACAATTACAAGTATGAGAACTGATAGCCATGATCCTGCACACGCTCACAAAACAAAAATGTTGGGCTTCTTTTTTCTTTATAGCAAAAACAAGCAAAAGCCTCAAATAATTTTTTAAATGTTTTTAAAATATGATGTTGATTTTCTGGTGAAAGTTATTGGACATATTTAGATATACTGGAATCCCTCAATTACTGTGTTTTCGATTCTTCTTCTTCTATGTGCCCTGTCCCTTCAGGACGTAGGCAATCATGGCTTTCCACATCTCCCTATCCCTGGTGGCTCTTAGCACGCCTTCTCCTGTTACACCATGCAACCCTCGTCCATCGTTCACCTGATTAGGTCCTTCAAATATGTTATCCGCTGCTTTCCCCTGTCTCTTTTTCCCTCTATCTGGTCTGTTAGTATCAGGTTCTACAAGCCCTCTTTCTTCATTGCATGTCCCAGGAACTTCAGCTGTCTCTTCCTGATGCTCAGTATTAATTTCCTTTTCGTTTCCATCATTTCCAAAACCTCATCATTGCTCACATGCTCAATCCATGATATTCGCAGCATCCTTCTGTAGAACCACATTTCAGTTGCTTTAAGTTTTTCCTTCATCTTTGATGATATTGTCCAGCATTCACTGCCTATTAAAGAACTGACAACACATAGCAATCCATTACTCTCTTCTTTGTTTCTAATGAAATTGCCCTGTTTCTTAATACTTTACTCAACTTCTGGAATGTTTCCTTCGCCATGCCAATTCGCCTTCGGATCTCTGTGTTGCACTTTCCATCTTCTGTTATAACACTTCCGAGGTATTTAAATTTTTGTACCTGCTTGATTTTTTTGATTAGTGTGCTAAAATATTTTACAGCAAAATTCCATCAGTGCATGCATAATACTCACTTAGTGCAGGGAAAACATTCTTCAGTTTAACCATAGGAAATGAAAATTGTTTTTTTTTTTTTATAGTTACTGAAGTACACACTAGCCACACTAATCAAGGGATGTTTATTATTCATGGATTTCACTACGTGTAGAGAAGATTCTTGGAACCTATTACTGCTAATGAGGCCTTATTGTACTGCGAAATATTTAAAAAAAATATTAAGTGAATGATGTACATCTTTCATTCAGTACTTGCTTTTTGACATGTGCAGTAGAAACAAATACTTATATGCAGTAATAAAGACAGTCTATACAATTTGAAAAAGTAAATAGCAGGAATCAGGTAAATAGTAAACTTCAAGTTTTTTTTGTTTTTTTTAATGAATGAAAGTCAATTATAGACTGGTCTTGTTACACTTACCTATTTCAAACAAACCAAAAATAATAAAATTAATTTGACACAATGCATTGAATTTATATCTTGTCTTTTCAAATGTGTTTATTCACATTGTAGCTGATTACAACCAGTTCAACAAAAATTACTTACTGGTGCTATATATCTAAGGTGCAAAAAAACATTAGAAGTAGTTATAAAATGCACAACAATAATGTAGTTTTTTTTTTCTTTTTAATGAAAGATTATGCAATCAACAATTGAGATAACATATCTTGAAAGAACAAGAATTACATTCACATCTCCCTGTCATCCAATCTTAATAAAATTTAAATTTATTCTTTTGATACAATGATATATAATCAAATCTAGATTCACAACTCACCAACTGTTTGGTATTTTCATAATTCTTGATCTTGTCAAGGTTTTCTTCATTTTCTGAAAATTAATTTAAGTTGTAGGAATGTAAGTTTTTAAAAGAAAAACAACACTTGTAAAAACATTCTGGCAATTTTTATTAATTAAGTGGCAGGATGACAAGCTATGGTTTCTTTCAATTGCCATGATTTACAGTTAGCATCTACCATTGAAACATTTGAATATCTGTATTCATCAATTTTTTACCAATAATAACTCAGTAAAATTATAAGTAGTAATTTCTTTCTTAGAAATTTCAATTAGATGATGGAGCCAAAATGGTCTGCAATATATTTGAAGTACTGCAGTGATATAACTATAACAAACATCACATTTATTACTTTTTGGATTACACACACACACACACACACACACACACACACACACGTGTGTGTGTATAAAATTGATGATAGATAATATAAATCAAACAGCTTTAAGTTAGAAAACAAGCAGTGATGTGTTAAAAACTTAATAAGATTCTTATTTTTATTATTGGTTCTTCTAACTCAAACCCTCTAATATGTTCAGGAATAACAATTTCTTCTGAAATATTTCTATAATTATAAGCAGGACTGTTTCATCTAAAATCAAGGAATGTAATAGACAATATTAAAATGTTTCTTTTTTTATTGAAAAATCAACCACCTGCACAATAAAAAGAAATCAACTACCTGCAAATAATACAACACTAAAAAGAAGTCAACACATTAAAAGCAATTAACCATCTGTAGAACTACTCATATACAAAAACATTAAATTATACCACACTTAATAAGAGTAAAACTGGGACATAACAGTAGATTGAAAAGTAAGTCCCAAAGAGTGAGGGCATCATAATGGTGTCTTCGCAAAACTTCGAAGTTGACATTTTTCTTTTCCCTTTTTTAGAGGTTCAGATGTGTCGGAATTTGGTTTCTTCAAACCAATCTCTTCTTCAAAACTTTGTTTGGTTTCTACAGATTTTCGTAGCCAAACTTATAGCTGACTATCGCAAGCTATTATGGACCTCCGATTAGATCAACTCTGAAACGGAAACTCACTTGAAAGCAGTTCTTACTTTCGTGCCAAGGTTTGGAGTTCTATTCATGTGGGCAAAAGCAGGTCATTGAATTTGGGTTCAAGTATATCAGGGTGTCCGGAAGTCATCCGGTCAGATCACTGTGCTATCACGTGATCCATGAAGAAGAAAGCATGTTCTCTTTAAGTCCATTCTTGTCACATGTACGCAACTGAAATTAAAATGGTTGCCTGACCTTGTAATTCTTCTTTTTTTGTACTACTGCTGTTTTGGAATACTTCTAAAATATCTTTTTTTTTTTAATAACTCAGCTAGGTGTTCATAACAATATAAAACAAATATACACACATTTTTATGTGAAAGATTGAAAAATAGCACAAGATATATATTTGTTAATATAATATTCTTAACTTTTATTAAGAGATCAATATACCTATTTTTGTGAATAAATGCATGACTCATTTGTATGTCATATTTCATAAATAAACTGAATATACAAAAAAATAGGCTGACAGGGCACATAATTCTGGAGAAAAGCAATGACTTAAATAAAACAGTTTACTAAATAGAATTGATAAACACATGTATAGTGCTGATAATTACAGTGACAAAGACGGAATTCAAAAACCTAAGAATAACAAGTAATAATTTAAATAAGATATCCTTACCTATTATTGTGTTAGACCCACCTTTAATAAACAATTCTATTCAACCTAACTACAATTGATAAAGTAGCTGCAATAGTTTTTGTAATCCAATTGTTCAATGAGGCCAGAGGTATACTTGTCAAAATACTGTATTACGCTTATTCCATTTAGCCAACTGTTTTAAGTTGTTGTCTACTCTCAGTATTGTGTGTCCAATAAACAGTAGTCATGCCAAAAGTTCCATAATCTGATCTAAAAGAAGATATATAAGAATTTTTAATTTTCACAACCAAAATTATTATATATGCATAACCACATGAGTTATGACGAGAGCTATACTTTCATAGGATTTAATGTTGGTAAGTTTTTTTGCTTGGCCTAGGTGATCTGGGCTTTGAGCACTTTATTGGGTAGGTAAATTTGCTTTTAGGCCTTTTTTCTCTCTTTTTTTCAGTATTGTCAGTTTTAATTTGGGACTGTATATGAATAAGAGTTTTAGGTTTCAGAAAGTTGTCTGTCAGAATAGTTTTTGTTTTTCTATAATATATATTATACAAAAGTGGACATTGAAGTCAACACCCAGCAGCAACAGTTTGTTTCATGCTTATACATAATTGTCAGGCCTTTTTCATAAGACAAAAAATAAACAATGAAGTGGGACTCACTCTTCCACGAAATTTGTTTTTTCATGTGTTGTATTACTATAAGAATTTGAATTTTAGATTTTGGCCTAGTAGTTTGCCATGATTAGGGTTGTGAAGGGTTTGTAGAAGGCTCCTGTGGAAACTATTCTCTGAGTAAACTTAAATCCCTGTTTAATATGAGATTCTATTTTGAAAATATGTTTTAACTTTGATTTTAATATACAATAGAAAGAAAAGTAAGTTTTGTGTTTTCTCAAAATGATTAAAAGTTACCTTTGCCTCCATTTGGTGAGAGATTTTGCTGTCCATCTTCAACCATCTTCTCCACTGTAATTGGTTCAACAGTGAGGCAATCAGGGCTGTTGACAATTTCATAGACTTGCAAGTCATCATCAACATCATCATCAGGAAAAGATTTCATTCCTCGTTTACTAATTCTCTTTGTATACTTTGTTTCTGAAGGGGAATGTGGGAGATAAACTTTGTCACTCGGGGAGGACAATATTTTGACTGGAACAGCAAGAGGGCTGAATCGCTCCAAACTCTTTTTCTCTTCTTCTTCATCTTCTCCAGGAAAAGATTGCATGCCACGCTTACTGATAAGCCGATTTCTTGGCTGAAAGCTGCAGAAAAATGAAAATTAATAATTCTAAAAACTGACTGCAAATTCTGCAGTGAAAAAATATTTTTAGTTTATTGGGTTATTTAAAATTGAAACTTCAGTGCTGGTTTGGTGGGGCTTATCAGCCTTACATATTAAACAATGAAATTTCTTTTTAAGTTTCCTACAATAAAACCAGTCTCCATTAAAAGTTTACAGATAATTGTGTAATGAAGAGAAATTGATAAAATCAGGTTATGTTAAAAATAATGGCATAAGTAAATGCGAGTCATTTTTGGCATATTTATATCTGCAGATATATTTTTATTTTCAATATTGATAACTTAAAAAAAAAACATTTTAAGAGCTTAAATTAAATTTTTCATCCCTTCCTTTTATCATTAGAAAAAAAAAAATTTTAATTTTATATTTATTTTCTACAATTTTTAAAGTCTGTAAAAAAAGTAAATTTTGATAACATGAAGGCTAAAGTAAAGGATTGTCAGTGAACTGTGAGGGAAAATAAAGCCTTTATTTCTGCTAGATTCAATTCTTTGTGTTGTATTGCTTAATAACTACTCTTTACAAATAACCTCAGAAATTATGATTAAAAACAAGTAGTATTTGCAAATACATAATAGTCGATAGATATAAGTTTTGATTTTATATTACTAGTATAAAGAACACTCACGAAGTGATGCTAGAAGAATCAGAATCTGAAGCTGCATCAGCTTTGAAGGATAATCTAAAAAAACAAAAAGAAATATCAATATGCGATGTCTATAAGTTCTTTTACTATTTTAATCAAACACTGAAATTATAACAAATTTAATTATAGAATGAAAAGTTAGTAAAACTTATTGAAAGATCAAGAGAAGAGTTCTGCAGAATGGTCATCTTTGCATAGTTCAAATTGTTGAGCAACAATTTAAAACACATCCTGGAGTTAATGATAGTCATGTGACAGGTGTGAAATTTGGGTATTAATTTAATTCAATGAAAGGTTACGTTCAAGAAAAATAACCTACATAAGGAAAGAAAAAAAGGAAACATGTAATGGAAAACTAGAAACAAGCAATGAACTTCAAATGAAAGAAGTGTGTGCATATATATAAAAAGATTGCTGTGATGCTTGAAACTCAGAGTTGTGAGTAAAACATAGGATTATATATATATTTCATATCTAAATTCAGATTTTACATTTGGGGAATAGCTATTTCGAAATGCCCACTAGAGATATGCATTGTTCAACCCCAGTCAGACGTAAAATGAAGAAATTTTAGTATACCAGAAATAAAGGTTAGTCTTAAAAGAAAAGAAAAGAAAGGGATAAGGAAGATTGGTGTGAAAAACAAATATGAGGAACAAATTGGAAATGGAAACTTGAAATAGGACACACTAAAAGAAGCACTAGTGACATCAGCAAGCAACATTGTCCCAAAGGAAATCAAACGCAAAAGAAAAAATGAGTGGACGACTGAAGAGATTTTTGACATGAAGCAAAGGAGACAGAAAACGATGCCAAGACATGGAACGAAATACAGAAAATTACAAAAAGAAATAAGAAACAAATGCAGACAGGTTAAAGAGGAATGGCTCAACAACAAATCTTCAGAAATAGAGAGATTGAGTAAAACTAATAAAGGAGACATGCATAAAGAAGTAAAGAAATTAATAGGACAAAAGACATACTCCTCAACAGGATGTATAAAATCCAAGGATGGAATACTCATATTAGAGAAAGAGAAAAATACTCCAGTGATGGGAAGAATATGGCCAGACTGAATAGAAACAAAGCAGCTGAACCAGATGGCATTGTAATAAAGAGGCAAACAGTTTTAGACAATTTCGGCATAAAGAAAATTATAGAAATAATAAAGAACCTAGGAGCAATTGAATGCGAACTCCACCAAACAATCAGCTTAATGAGCGACATAACAAAATTCATCATTCAAATTCTGATGAATAGAGCACGAAGCAGCATCAAGCCGGAGATAGGACAAGAACAGTGCAGTTTCGTCAAGGACACTGGAACAAGGAGTGCAATATTTATGCTTAGGATGCTATCAGAAAGGAAAATACAAATGAAAACGGACATGTATCTGTGTTTTATAGAGTATGCAAAGGTGTTTGACAAAGTATGCTATAGAAATGCTCAGCAATCTCAACATATTTGGGAAAGACAGAGTAATCAAGAATCTCTATTAGCAGTATTCTAACAGAGGATGGAAAGTGTAACACTGAGATCCAAACACAAATTGGTATGACAAAGGACTCATTCCAGAAGCTGAGTAGAATATTTAGAGACAGGAAAAATTTGCTAGAAACAAAGAGAGTAATGGATTGCTATGTGATGTCAGTTCTTCAATATGGCAGTAAATGCTGAACAATCTCATCAAAGATGAAGAAAAAACTTGAAGTAACTGAAATGTGGTTCTACAGAAGGATGCTGCAGATATTATGGATTGAGCATGTGAGCAATGATGAGACTTTAGAAAGGATGGAAACGAAAAGGAAGGAGGGCTTGGAGAATCTGATATTCACAGGTCAGATAGAAGAAAAGAGAGACGGAAAAGTAGCATGTAACATACTTGATGGGCTTGAGCAATCGGATGGCAGAGTGGGGTTTGGGTGGAGTAACAGGAGAAAGCGTACTAAGAGCCACCATGGATAGGGAGACATGGAAGGCCATGATCACTTATGTCCTGAAAGGACATGGCACACAAAAGGAGGCGGCAGCAGTTTGCTCGAAAGGTTAAGGGTAGCTGGTAGGAATAAACTTAAGAGTATCCAAATTCAAATTCTAATTAATATAAAAAAATAGACTAAAAATATAATAATTAAATTGGAAGGAAGGGAATAGTTAAAACTTTTTAAGGGAGTTTAAATCTATTCTGATGACGACATGTGCTAATTAATTCATTACATTGGCTAAGTAAATTCTGACATTGATATTTTAATATCTTGATTTTTTTATTAAGCCCAGATTACATTTATCACTCAGACTATTGAGAGTACATGCTGAGCCTGTTAATTTCCAATCTATCTGTGAGTTCAGGCCTTCTTCCTTCAGTTCCCAATATTTTCAGGAAAGGGGTGTTTGAAATTTTAATTTAGGGTTGGGAAAAGTGTGCATATGCAAATAAAATCTTTGTTTTCAAATCCCCAGCCAAAATTCAGATGTATACATGATTTTCTTTGTTCTCTTTTGGGGAGATGGTAGCTTGGTAGATCACATTGGTAGATCTACACTTACCTTCAATCAGACAAATTAAATTTGGATACCCTTAAGTTTATTCCCACTGGCTACCCTTGACTGCTGCTGCCTGCCACTCCCAACTATTATCCCTCTCTCCTCTTCTTGGCCTTTTCCTGACCAACCTTCTTTTACTAACCTTTATTTCTGGTATATCATTTTTATCAAGTAATTCTATGTCATTTTATCTTTGTAAATAATTCTGGTTTGCTTTTGTTGCATGTGGAGACGTATGCTAGAATGTTTTTCTTCTTTTTCATGTTTTTTCTAATGGTATTTCTTCTGCCAGTTAGATACCCTTGTTTATTAGTGGGGTGGGGTATCCTCTTATTTGTAGTGTTTTTCGTAGTTCCTCTAGGTGTATTTTATGAAAGGTTTCATCAGCTACTACTGTGCAAATTTGTTGTGCTAGAGAGTAGAGAATGGATTTTAGACAACTTTTAGGGTGGTGACTCCTGAAATGGAGGTATTGTTGGGTGTCTGTGAGTTTATGGTAAATGTCTGTGATGATGTAATTGTTTTTGTTTTTTATGAATTTCATACAGACCACATGAATAACTGAACAAAAATGATCTGATAATTAGAAAGTTGTTACCAAAAATAGCTCTGGCATTTCTGATTATTGAGGTGTTAAAAAAAAAAGAAACAAAACTTTAAATCAGTTAAAACTTCTGATTATATTATACACATTGACCATTGTAAGTGAAAATATAACAACTTTATTTTATGAATAATTTCTTTCACTGATTTTTATCTTGAATATCTTTAATAACTAAAATTTTTTCTAATTAAGCAAATTATATAGAAGACAACAAATTTTAAGACCATTTAATAATTATGGAAATTTGTTAAAATTCATACCTTTTCTTGGATGGTAATTTTGAAAGAGGAGACTCTCCATCCTGCATTGATTTTTCTGCATTTAAAAAGGACTTAATTGCATTTTGACGCTGAAATGAAATAGTATATATTTTATTACATAGATTAAACAGACATCTTTAAAATTTTGAAGACTTTGCTCAAGAAATTTTGTTGACTGGAAAGTCATCTATTCTTTTATTCTAAAAAGCAAAACTTCATTGAGTAGGGCCTGTTGAAGCAGAGGTACAGATATTTTATTTCTAACTGAATTGAATCCTATTAATTGTGCTATTTAAAAATAAAAATAGCTTTCTCTTTCAATATTTAAGATTGTAAAATGAACAAATACACTAGGACAGAAATCTACTAACTAGCAATAACATATATACATTTTTAGAATAAGAATTATACAGTTATTATAGGCTCTATGTTCAAAATGTCTATAAATGCAATGTATTCAATCTTTGTTGGTCTTTTTATTTATAGCTTTTTTGTATTCAGCCCATATATATGTAATACACACATACACAGAATATCCTAAAAATAAGAGTTAGGAAGGTCATATCAAATTTTAAATTCTCAAGTAAGCATGAAACTCAATAATAATGGTTTCTGAGGCCAATAGGTTTTTGACTGCAGTTGCATTTCACTCTTTATTCTCTCTAAAAATTTATTTCATTTAGGGGTTTTCAGTATAGAATGTGACCTGCGAAATAGTATGTGAACTACCTTAAAAAGAGTATTATAAAGACGTATTATAACTGTCTGGTATGGGTTAAGGCAAATAATTAGTTTCAATAAATAGCCGAATACTTAAATCTATAAATATACTTTACTGAGGCAGGACACATTCAAATTGGATAAGCCACATACTATACTAGAATCAGAGATAGGCCCCATAATATACTGACACCCATCTAGGACATATAGCAAATTTCTTAACAAGTATTTGATTTTTGCAAGAAGTTCTAAACTAGTGTTTTTCACCAGAAAAAAAAAAAAGAGTTATGTAATATTGCATTTTCCATTGTAAATTTTGTAACTCCTCATCCTACCACATAAACGCTGACATCCCCCAGGGTTCTATCCTAGGCCTGACGCTCTTTCTGATCTTCATAAATGGTCCCCTTGACGTGATCCAATCCCAAGTAGGTATCTACGCAGATGATACCACCATTTACTCCTGCATCAGTAAGAAATCTGGCAAGGCAGACAAACATAACCTCGCTGCTGATTTTGAGAAAGACCTCCACTCTGCGGCAGATTGAGGTAAGAATTGGCTTGTAAATTTCAATGCTTCTAAAACAATGCTGCTATCTGTCAACCATCACAGGCACTCTCTCCTGTCCCCTAAAGCATGGACCGAGTGAGTCTCCCTGAAAGCAATATACTGCGCTCCCTCGGCCTCACCTTCTCTTCCGACCTCAAGTAGAACCATTATATTGAACCAATAGCAAAATCCACTGCTAGGAAGGTTGGGTCACTGTGTCGGGTCAGGAAGTTTTTTCTGCCTGAATCCATCTTGCACATATACAAATCAACCATCTGACCGTGTATAGAACACTGTTGTCATATCTGGGCAGATGCCCCTGCTGTTCATCTCAGGGTTCTCGACAGGCTCCAAAGGAGAATCTGTAATTTGATCGGTCCAGACCTGGCAGCTCCACTCCAACTACTTTCTTACCAGCGAGACGTAGCTTCCTTCTGTCTCTTCTACAAATATTTTCATGGCTTCTGCTCTGACGAACTTAGGTCACTGGTGCCCCTTCCACGAGAATTTACTTGAGCAACCAGACTGGTAACAAGGTCTCACCCTTTTACAGTTAAATCTACCAAATGCAGCCAACAATTCTACTCCAGTAGCTTCTTTTCTTGCACTTCCTACCTGTGGAACTCCCTTCTGTATACTTGCTTTCCTGACAGCTACAACCTCCAAGAATTTAAATGCAATGTCAATTCTCATCTCTTATCCACTTGACTCCAGCCCTTCCCTCGTCCTTTCTACATCATCCTGTGTATATTGCTTCCTTTCCTTTCTCACTCTACTTTCGCAACTGTCATCACACCTGTATTCCCATCCTTCTCTAGCCCTTTCTCTGACATCCAATGTAACTGGTTCGTCTTTCTCTTCGCTCTCCTTCTGCTTAAACTTTTACTCTCTTATGTAGCCCTCTGCCCATTAGTGATGGTATTGCCTTGCTTGGGGTGAAACAATAAAAAAAAAAATTAAAAAAGAAAAAATATTCGAAATAAGATTTTTTCCAAAAATTTCAAACCTGTTAGAAAGGATTAAAAAATACTTTAATCTTTTCTCTTAATAATAACAAACATTTTGATGAAAAAAGTTTGTTTTTATTAAGTTTAATGGCTTTTTCTTCATACTGTGCTGCTTTTTCAGTGATTTAGTGGAAGTACCTAGTTAGATATGTAATTAATATCAACAACATGCAAGTGCTATCAACTCAACTATAGGCAACCAGGCTATGACAATATAACAATTGGCAATGAAAGAATCTAATGATATAACAGTAACCTCCCTAATTTAAAGAACAAATTTTAAGTTGAAAGTGAAAGTAGGATAAAATCTGCACTTACTACAGTATCAAGACTTGTTTTCTCTGGTGAACTGGAAGCTGGAAAATAAATTTCATGGTTTCATAAAAAAATAAATTGTACATATTACACACACACACATGTAGGAAATAAGATTATTTATTGAGGAAAAGTTACACAGAAGATTAGAATAAAAATCCCATTATTGCCAATTCACTTTGCAATGAGTACATTATTATGCAAGACAATATTTTCACAATAAAATTGGTATTAAAAAACTGATGTTGGAAAAAAGGGAAGAGATAGTATTCATATATATGCACAATATATCTTGTGAGTTTCAGCTTACAATATTTATTCTTATTAACAATTAAGAATAACTTGCTGGTATCACGTTTTATTAAGCAAATAAATGTATTTATAAATAAATTGAAAAAATAAAAGCCACTGAATATATATTTAACATAATATCTTATACTTATTATCTGAATAAATTATTATTTTATATATTAATAAGAGCCCACCAACATTTAGTTTTTATTGCTTCTTAGAGATTTCCTTTACTTGAATATTGTTTTCCATTCTCATATATGTATCTCTTTTAATAATGAGCCACACTTTTTCTATTCTATTAACATATGGAGAGGCTGGGGGAACTCCATTGTATGAAGTCTTTGAAATCTTTTTTGGCAAGGTGCAAAAAGTGAAGGAGCATTGTTTTGTCTGAATATACATTTAACTTAAAAGCATCTTAGTTAGGACCTGTACAACTTAAAAATATCTTTCTGTGAACTTAACAATGAATAATTCATTGCATTTATCTTGATACTATCATCAAATTTAAATGGATCTATGATTTTACCACTTAAAATATTAACACAAAAAAATTACTCCACATTTCTCCTGTTGTCTTCTTCAAAATGTTGGTTGATTAAGGCCCAACCTCTAAAGCAGCCATCAAGTTCATCCAATGTAGCTGTAGATTCATCACTAAAAATGACTGTTGAAAAATCAGTTTTCATATACTTTTTATGTGATGTTTACTTGAAAGTGGGAATTTGGTTACTTTCATGTATTTAGACATGATTCTGTACCTTTTCTCTCTGTGCTTACATTTGCGACATAAGCTTTTGCAAATATTTTCTTGCTGGTCAATCTATTTTTCTTGCTTATTATGCTTTTAAGTTTCCTCAGATCTTTTTGTAATATTCTATTTTTCTTATTTTTATCTTGCCAATCTTTTCAATTTCTTTTTTGATTGTTCTGACTTTTATTCAGTTTCTTTTTACAATTTATGTTTTGTTCCCTCCTCAATCAATAACTTTACAATAACTTGTTTCTCTTTTAAGGTTATATCTTTCTTACAATCCATAGCAATCTTTCTTTATATATCTAAAATTTAAAAAAAAATTATCAATAACTATACTTTTCTATATATTTATTTCCAATATGATAAACAGCTCTTGAGTTGCATAATAAAATCTCACACTGCCAAATAAGTTATGATAAATAATTATAATAAAAACATATAAGCTGAAATTGACATGATATATGTTGAAAACTTTACCAAAGTTGGTTCATAAATACAAATTTTATTGTAAAAACAACTTGTACAATAAAATCTGTGTATGAGAATGTTTTTTTTTAATCTAATGCAGCATTAACAATCAAACCCTGAAAATCATTGTTATGAAAACCATCTATCCTACAATGCAGCAACCATTATTGGTATTTTTTGGCAGTAATTATGAAGAGAATGGGTTACTTACTTGCTTTTATCCTTATCTTTAATCATCCTAATAGTTACTAATGACTACATATAGCCAATAAGATTTGGCATGATTCCTATTGTTGATAGGCTTACAGTCATATCAAGTTGAAACATTAGTTCTCCTAGAAAAAGGTATGAATCCACCTCTTCTCCCCCACAGCTATGGGTTAATTAGTAAAACTTGTAAAAATTATCTCCTCCCCAAATTTTTAATATCTGAAAATATTTTGACTTTGAATAAACTGAAAACAACAACAAATCAATCCTGTTGATTATTTTCTACAAGAAGCAAAATTAAATATTTGTATTTTCAAAATATTAATAAAATTATACAGCTTACCTGAATCAGTGAAGTAGTCTTCAAAGTTATCAAATCCAGCCGAGTCACAGTGAATTTCTTTGCCTTCAAGTACATTTCGGCCAGTCCTCCTGTTTTGAAGAAAATACCAACCAATAAACACTATTTTGATTGTTTGAATTCATAAACATTAAAAAACTGTTTAATTATTTGACTAACCTTGATAATTTCACTGACTAAATTTTGCTATTTTATGTTTATTATTACTTCAATATCATAATATTAGATATATTTTCTAAACCAAATAAACAGCATATAAATCTATCAATAATAGCAGTATCAGAGAGAATCATAGGTACTGACATAAAATCAGTAAAAACACTTGACTGTGTTAAATGATTTTAATACAGTAAAAAGTAATATTATCACTACAATATTATTCAAGATGGATTTGTAATTTTCAGAAAAAGAAAATTTTGTGTGCATATACACATTTCGTACAGTAATTATACTGGTAATCAAATACCTTATCCTACAAAAAAAATCTCTAGTTGTATAATATACTCTAATCATAAAATTACATTGTTGACAATAAAAAACAGAGCCAAAGTGTGTATTGCTACAAACAGCCTGACTTTGAAGAAAATGGCAGCTCATATGATCAAAAAATTTGCCTGACCTCTGAAAAGTACTACTAACTTCACCACAGCTATTAATAAAAAATATTTTCTGACTTACTGCTTATATATAATAGAAACCAATATTTAATTCTTTCCTCAGATACACATGACAAAAGGTGCATGAACACCTTATCTATAAATCTGGGTGAAAAACATACAAATTTTTGTAAGTTTTATTTTAATTATTTGTATTGAGGAATAAAATTATTTTCCATAATTTTTAAATATTAATGGTTAAAACAAAAATTTACCTTAAAATATAAATACAATTATAAATTATGATAACTTTTAATTAACATAGCTTAAAAAATTAATCTTCTTCAAAAGGAGTTAGTTTATTGAAATTAAAAGTATATACTTTAAATTTTTTATGATGCAATGTGGAAAATAATTTTGCATTTATTGAGATAACATGTATGCCCACATACACAAACATGAATATATAACAGCAAAGGCTTAGAAATAACAAAACACACATTTACATACTCATGTATGCATATAAAATTATTCAAGCATACATGGAGTAGAGAGAGAGTTAAGTAGTAAATCTCAATATTAAAAATAGAACAAGATATTAACTAAATCTAATAATAAAGAGACTATACAAGTATAATAAAGACTTACGTTCCAATGTTGCTTTTAAACATGGGTAGATATCAATTAAAACTCTGAAAGTAAAAAGAAAAGAGAAAAAATTAATAAAATTCAAAAGTCAGCAAATATAAAAGATACTTTGTTCCGACTGTTACAGTGTGGGATTATATATAAAAGTGGGAAGAATTTGTTCATTGTACACAGTTTAACTGTTTTATGTCAAGCTCTCACATTTGGTATGCATGCTTATTGGACCCAGGCTTCAATGTAAAAAATTGCAAATTCCCTGATCACATAATTCAGAAAATAGAAACCTTAATAATATTCAAACTTATTGATTATTTGTTGATTTTAAATTAATTATAGATTCAATTTATTTTATTACTTTATATTATTCAGCAACTATTTCTACGTTAAATTGTGACTATATTATTGTACATTAAAATAAACTCTGTAAATATTATCTACAAATATCATGTACTGGTCATTTATTTATTTTATCTTATTTTAATTTAAAATTATTTTATATGCAAACATTGTATATCATTATTTTTATTTTGATCTAATTTTTTTAATGTTGAACATAAAATTAAACACATGACAATGCTTAAATTTTAAAGTGCTATATTTTCAATCTTTAATTATTCTACCATATATTGCTACATAATTTTATTTTCATAAATTTCTTTTTTAAAGAATATTGATTATTCTCATATGTAAATATAATTATCTATATGATCTATATCTAGTTATACACTTGTTTTACATTGGTATAAAAAGTTACGTGGGACTATTTTTCAAAACTATATAAAGAGCAAGCCAGGTATTTGAGAATAGACCTTCAGCAGATCATAAATTGAAGATGACTAAACAATGTTATACATTATATGCTAAATTCTGACATTCATATTTCTCTTTCAAATGTATAGAAAGCATTACTAGGATAGTTTCTATTCTGACAAAGAAAATAAAAAAAAACAAATTGACAGTAGCTGCCAACTGCTGCAAATAAGAGAGCCAGCTTCTTGAAAGTAGCTGGGACAACAGGTGTTGCTGCACAAACACTCATGGAGGTACCCAACTTACACTCTTCTTAACTATTACAGATAAGGATGGCTATGTCATACTGTCCCACTTCTTCCTTCAAGGCCACCATCTACACTAAAGTAAGAAAAATGGTGGTTGAATCCTGGTTGACAGATGAGCTATGTATGTTCCAGTAGGACTGTTTCTGCCTACAAGAGTAAGACTAGCTAAAAATAATGTCATCGCCAAACAAGTGGCCTTTTAGAACTCCTGATTTGAATCCTCTGAGCTACTATGTTTGGGGCCTTGTTGAGAGAGAGAAAAAGAGAGAGACCAACTAGCAACCCCACAATATAAAAGACTCATTGAAGGCTCCTATGGTCAATCTGAATGAAAATCACCTGACTCAGACATATAGCTGCTTCAAACACCATACTGAGTCTTTTCTCAGTTGAGGGCAGTTTTATTAAATATTGTTTTTTTTTTTATTTTGAATATATGTACAATTTTTCTTTCTTTAGCTTTTGAATTTGTAAGTCTCAGAATTCCATTTGATAGTTGTTGAAATATGATTATTATTACTTAGAAGTCTGTTGATAGCCAGTAGCAATAGACCCCCAACTAATTAATGTAATCAAACTAATTACTATAATTGAAACCTTATTTTTCTATAAGTTTAAAAATTAAATTAAAAACAAACAAATAAAAACAAACATGAAAATATCAGTGTGATCATTTATGTTTATGATGCCAAGTAATTTGATTGACTTCAGAGAATCTTTGATGCTTGTCAAAACTTCATTAGATGGAACGTTTTAATCATTGCATATAATATTTTGGACTAATTTTCTTGTCTATTTTTACAATGTATTGGTCATATACACCCTGGCCTTCCTTTATTGGCAAGGGGAGAAATTTGAAAGAGCCTGCCTATATATTTTAATTCAGTGAGACCAAATACTGAAATCAGTAACTTGTAGGAACTATTAATCAGGATTCAACAGGTAAAGAAATTTTGAGTTCTATCAGTATGGCTTTAGAGATATGTACAAAGTTCAACAGGCAGTCACAAGGCCAGAAGAAGAGCAATGAAAAAAACAATTACAAGATACAGAGATGCAAAAATTTGACATTATGTAGATGAGAGTGGATTGTTTCAATTTTATGTAATAATTAAAAAAAAACAAAAAAACAATTTTTTTAAGGAAAATTCATGCTATGAAAATAATTTTCTTTTGGAGGGGGGTGAGGCTACAGATTGTTACAGTATATTGTATAGCAGGGTATCTTATCTTATTTATTCTTTTCTAATAGTAGTAGGATTCCCTTCTAGGAAGGGTAGTAGTATACCATAGCAGAATTTGGCCTTGTGGGAAGATAGCCCACTATAATTCATAAAATGATTATAAAATTAAGAAAGGCAATTTGAGTATAAAATAACATTTATATATATACACATTTCAATTAATGTTTTTACAATTAAAATAATACTTGGATATAAGTCCAAAGGAGGTAAAAGAGTTCATGGAAAATAATGATGAGCTGAAAGAGATAAAGGCTTAGGAATATGGAAGCATCTTGTAGTTAAAGAATGTTCTTGTAGGAGTTGCCACATCTAAGTTGATTTGTGTAGAATGTCTTTGAAAAGGTCACTCCTGAAGTCAATAAGTACTTTTGATACAGGGAAGAAATTATGATAGGTTAAGGGAGGGAATGTTAAGTAGCCCTCTACTTAAGTCAAAGGGATATTAATTACATTCTCCTATTTGATTAATTTTTATTTTTCAACCTGAACATGCTGAAATGATTTTTATACATTAGCTTTTGGGGATTAACTCCCCATCTTGTACTAGGAAACTAAGGAAAACAAATAGAGCCAACATAACTTTCGCCCCAGAAATGGAGTGTTTATTTTGGTATCTGTTATTGCTTTTTTTTTTTCAAATAGTGTTTTTTTTTGTTCTGTTTTACTGTTTTCTTTTACTTATTTTATTTATTTGTTTGTTTTTTTTTGTTAGAAATAAAAATATGTTTTCTTTCTTCCATTTAACTGTTCTACCAGAACTTAGTTTTCATTTTCGGTTTGTTTTCGTTAGTTATCCCATCTTGATTTGATAGAATCTTTTGGTTTTATATTTTCAGCAATGTACACCGGTTTTAATCTGTCTATTGAGACTTTACTATGAACGTCTGATTTTTTATAGTAAAATATTTTTCGTGATAACTTATTACTTGATAAGGACCTGTGTATGGAGCTTCCAACGGTTTTCTTACTCTGTCAGTTCTTAATCAAATACTTTTATATGTCTGTAAATCTTTTGGGATGTAGGAAGTAGGTGTTGAATGCAAGTGTCCACTGGATAATCTGTCCATATCAAATTTCTGCATTTCGTCGGTTAAAATTTCAATGTGTGAGTTTGTTATCTCGCTGTTTTGTTCTTGTTAGGGTCGATCAGTAATCGGGGAATTTGTGCATGAGTCCCCATTACTGTGGTAAATGGAGAATAGTTTGATTTGTTGGGAGTTATTCTCATTCCTAGAAGAACGATAGGGAGAGCTGATAACCATGATTCTTTCCTGGCTATTATAGCAGTTTTTAGGATTCTGTGAGCTCTCTCTACTAGACCGTTCGTTTGTGGGTGGTAGGCTGTTGTTCTTAATCGGTGGAAACCTATTATCTTTGATATTTCTGTGAATAGTTCGGATTCAAATTGGCTTCCTCTGTCTGTAACAACATGAAGAGGAACCCCGAATCGGGAGATCCACAGATTGACAAAGGCCATTGATACAGATTTCGCCGTAATTTCCGTTATTGGGTATGCTTCTATCCACCTCATGTTTCTGTCGATGCATGTTAATAAATATCGGTAAGGTGAAAAGTAAGGGACCGTTTGGTTTTTTACTGGTGGTAAGGGACCAACAATGTCAACATGTACAGTTTCAAAACAGCTAGAAGGTAGTTCGAATGGACTTACTTTGCTCTTCGTGTGTCTTATGACTTTTGCTTGTTGGCAATGCTGGCATTCTGTGCACCAAACTTTTATTGATTTGTCCATATTCAGCCAATAATATTGAGATTTTATCATTTTTCTGGAAGCTGCTATTCCCGGGTGTGACAGGTTATGCAGACTGTCAAATACCGATTTTCTGAGCTTTTCTGTCACAAAAGGTCGTGGGAAAGGTAATGACGTGTTGCATAATATAGTGTCCTTTTTATTTATTGTATATGTTTTCAGTTGGTCTTTGAATGTTTGGATTTCATTGTCAGTGGCTTGATGTTTCATTATTTCCTGTAAGTCACACACATCAATAGTTATAGCATTTACAGGATTTGATAAACAGTCAGCTACTATGTTTTGTGATCCTCTTATGTGTGAAATATCATTCACATATTCACTGATAAAACATAGGTGACACTGTTGTCTGTCAGATTTTAGAGAGAATTGGCTTTTAAAAGCACTGCAAAGTGGCTTGTGGTCTGTCAGCAACATTACATTTCTGCCTTCTATTAGATGTTTAAAGTGGAGTACTGCTAGATAGGCAGCTAATAGTTCTCTGTTGAAAGTAGAATATTTCTGTTGGGTCTGGGATAATTTCTTTGAAAAGAAACCTATGGGGATGGGTTGGTTGTCAATCATTTGGTAAAGTGCTGCACCCACCTTATAGGTTGAACTGTCTGTTACTAGTTGATAGTTATTAGCTTTCGAATTGGGGGAAGCTAGAACGGTTATATTTGTGTTATAAGTGTTTATGTTTTTAAAAGATTCGACTTCTTCCTTTGTTAAAGTTAAAGATTTTGAATTTTGGTTTAGGCGTATTTTTTCTGTTAGTGGTAACATATTTTTTCTGAAATTCGGCACAAGTTTCCTATAAAAATGGTTTTCTTACTCTGTCAGTTCTTAACCAAATACTTTTACATGTCTGTAAATCTTTTGGGATGTAGGAAGTAGGTGTTAGGGTTAGCAGAAATTATTTTTATTCATTAGCTTTCTGGTCGTCATAGAGCCAACATCCGGTTTGCTCACTTTTGCTTGGTTGGTCCACAATTGTATTGTAGGATGTTAAGAAAAAAAAGTGAATTAAAGTAGTATTTAACTCATCCTTTCAATATCAATTGGAGTAGATAGATCTATCTATCGCCTGGTTCACACTCCATCCACGTCTATTGAACAGGTTAAGAGGCTCATCCTTTGTTTCCTGTTTAGGATGTGGTTTCCAGCTTTCTCTTTTCCAATCTTTTCACTATTACGTACCCCCCGGAACATCAGTGGTGTTACCGCCTTGCTCGGGGTGATATGATTTAAAAAAAAAAAAAAAAATCACTGGGGAACACTTTTTTAGTAACTGAGTTGCATTGGATATAACTGATTCTGAAGGAGATTTAGGAGCTGATTTCAAATCTGAAATTATTTTTTCTCTACAAGCTCTAGTTTGTATGCAATTTGAAGTTAGTGAAATTGTACAAATGTGAACTTGCATAAACCATGTATAAGCATTTTCACGTCCATATATATAGATAGCTTCTAATATTTTGATAATTCGTATTTTGTTTCAGATCAAACATGGCTTCCAAAAATAGATAACATTGCAGAAACAAGCCTGATGCCTTGTGCTACATATGTGGATGCTACATACTCAATCGTCAGAAATGTAACATATCCTCATTCATCAAGCATGCCTACAAGGCATATTTTGAAGTTCATCTTGGTGATTAAGATAAGCAATGGGCTCCTCAGGTTGTGTGCCACAATTGTGAGAAAATGCTTCAAGACTGAACCAAAGAAAAATGCAAAGGTCTGCCTTTTGAAGTTCCAATGATTTGGCGTGAACCCACCAACCATATAACTGACTGTTATTTCTGCATGGTAAACACAACAGGTGTTGGGAGGAAAAACCAACATAAGATTACGTATCCGAACATTCCCTCAGCTATTTGGCCTGCTCCGCACTCTGAAGAAGTTCCTGTTCCAGTTTTCAAAGGCTTGCCTTCATTGGACAATAAAAACATTGGACATGATACAAGTGAACAAGACAGTTGTGACAGTGAATTGTCAGAAAAGTGTTCACAATTGGAGAACTGTTCTTCAGACACTGAACCTTTCCTCTTCCCCAGGCTGAACTGAATGATTTAGTGTGGGATTTAGGACTTTCAAAGAAAGTAGCAGAGCTTTTGGCATCAAAATTACAAGGCAGAAATCTTGTTGATCACTTTGTTAAAGTATCATATGTGACCAGCTTTTTGTGACCTTCTTTTCAGAAGACATACATTTTGTTTACTGCCATGACATCTCAGGGCTTCTCAAAGAACTGGTTGTACCTTACTATAGTCCTGCTGAATGGAGACTCTTCTTTAGACAGTTCAAAATGCAGTCTAAAGTGTGTTTTTTTATATAATAGCAATGTTTATGGAGCAGTACCTGTCGGTCACTCAGTGCATTTGCGGGAAGACTATGATATGAGAATGGTCATGGACTTATTAAAGTATCATGAACACAATTGAATCATTTGTGTAGACTTAAAGATGGTCAGCTTTCTTCTTGGACAACAGAAAGGTTTCACCAAATTTCCTCTGTATGTGGGACAGCTGAGCATGAGACAGACATTGGGTCCAGAAGGACTGGCCTATTCATGACACCCTTGAAGCAGGCATGCCAAATATCATACAAGACCCAATTGTAAGCAGAGATAAGATCATCTTTTCTCCTCTTTGCATCAAATTAGGTTTGATGAAGCAATTTGTCAAGGCACTGGAAACTGAAGGTGAAGGTTTCCAACACATCATCACAGCTTTATCAGAGTTATCATTTGAGAAGATCAAAGCAGTTGTGTTTGATGGCCCATAGATTCAAACCCTAATTTGTGATGATCAGTTTGTTGCTAAGATGACCGCTTTAGAAAAGGCAGCATGATTATCCTTTGTGGCAGTCACTCTGAACTTCCTTGGAAACAATAAGGCAGAGAACTACAGTGAACTTGTGAACAGAATGCTCCTTGCTTTTCGTGATCTCGGGTGCAACATGAGCATCAAGCTTCATTTTTTGAACAGCCACCGTGATAAGTTTCATAACAACCTGGGGGCTGTGAGTGATGAACAAGGAGAACAATTCCACCAAGACCTAAAGGTCATGGAAGAATGCTACCAAGGGTGCTGGGACAAACATATGATGGCTGACTACTGCTGGAGCATTAAACGAGATTGCCCTGATGAAGTGTACAAATGCAAAAGTTACAAATGCAAATTTCTACCTGAATAAAATACACAAACAAATTGATAAGCTATTCCTATAATTTCCTATAAAAACGAAAAATTAAAAAATAAATAAAAATGTCAAATTGCATAAAATCTGTAGCTTGCAGACAAAAACTGACTTCAGATTTGAAATCAACACACTCAAGTTGACTATAGAAAAGTCTTTTTTAAATGTAACAAAATGAGTGTTCCCCAGTGTATGTATTGAACTATTTTCAATTTGTACAGCAAGGAAAGGAAAGAAGTGTTAACTCCAATAATGAACTTGCATATTTCAGATTCAGAGAAATAAATATTTTGTGGAAGTGTAAATTTATTAATAACTGAATTTGTACCAAAAAATATTTTCTGTTAATTTTAGTGATTTAACTTAATTTGTAATGCATCTGACAGATGTTTTTTTTTATTGAAATTTCTATGTCAATATGATTACTCTAAAAACATAAAAGTAAAATAACTATTTGTCAGAAAACAACCCAGAAAGAGAATTTTTTTATTTTTATGTATTCCCTTACCTTTCTTCACAATAAAATAAATCTAAAGAGGATATCAGTCAGTTGAGTGCCTTACATGATACACGTTTTGGGCAATCATGTCTTGAAAGAGATATGACTTACTGGGCAGAAGATTATCCTGCGGTAGTTTGCCATTGCTTTCTGCGGTAGACTGGTTACCAGCCAAGGCTATAGAACCCAATCTGTCCTGTTATTTAACCCATAACTGAAGGGAAGAGATGGATTAATACCTTTCCCAAGGGTATTTGTGCATAAGTAAATGCAAAGAATTCAACTGGAGTTTGAACTCAGATCCCCAATTTGTTGTTCCCAGTCGATATCCACTGTGCCACAATGCACATAAGAGGATATACACTGCTTTTAAAACATTGTTAACTAGCATCAGTTTTACATTATTGAATTCTTTCAGAAAAAGGGGATGAGAGGATGAATTCTTGTGTTCTCCCTATAGGAAATTTTTTATAACTACGTGGACATTCATACGTAAAACTAAAGTGACAAGAGTTTCTGCTAGTTGGTTTTTTGTATAATGAAAAGGTGTATGTGTTATTACTGAATTCTATGAAAACATCTAGGAATGGGAGTTTATGTTTTTGACTAAGTTCATAGGTAAAGTTAAAGACATGTATTTGGCTTTTGTATAAAATGTTAATATTGTTTTTATCTCTATGTTCAGTATTGCTATTAGTTACTTTAGAAAGAAATAGTCTAATCTTGTGGTTGATGGAAGTTAGGAAAACCATTGTTAACTAGCATCTGTTTTATGTTACTGAGTTCTTTAAGGAAAAGAAGAAAGGATGAATTCTCCTGTACTCTCTCTAGAAAATTTTTTATAACTACTATTTTATATTTAAATGGGGAGTCCATGGAATCTTGAGATGTCTAGGTTCATTTTTACATGCTTTGCATGTTTCAAATACATCTGTTGTAATTAAAGAAAAACAAATATTACTTTATGAACAACTGCCACATATTACTGTGTTAATATATGTAGCAACAAACAATTAATGAAAACCTGTTAGTAAATTTTAAAATAGTCTAATTTATACAAGGTCTTGAGTTCAACCTCTGCATCAAGCAGTGTAAGAAGAATAGCAACATACCGAATATAAACAAATATCTTCTTACAATATTTTTGAAATACAGGAATATGTTTGTCTAACACTAAAAAATTGTATATACAATGAAATATATATATAATATAAAAAATAGAAATTATATGTTGATGTAATTGAAAAAAAATGTTCAGAAATGAAAAGGTTCTCAAGTAGATACCTATATTTAGATAACACAAACATGCCATATTCCATTTATGGAATACGACATTTTGAAAGGTTTTTATACTCATATTTGTTACTATTAATTGACCAATTGTTTGATGCAGAAAAGAAACCAATAGGAATCGGCTGGTTGTCTATCATTTGGTGTAATGCATAATTAGAGCTGTCTGTAACAAGTTCAAAGTTATTAGCTTTTGAATTGGGGTAAGGGAGAGCAGTCATGCTTGACAAAATATCCTTTATATTTTTGAAAGACTTAATCTCCTCTTTTTTTTTTAGTGTTAAGTTTTTTGATTTTGGGTTCACATGTACATATTCTGTGAGTGGGAATACCTTATTGCTAAAACATGGAACCAATTTCATATAGAAATTGGCCATTCCAAGAAATTTACGAAATGACTTGGAGTCCTTTGAGAAAGGAAATTCATTTAATCAGTAAGCTTCTCAGCATTGAGTTTAATACCATTGTCTGAAACGCTAAATCTCAAAAATTCAAGCTAATAAGCACCAAACACTTAGAAAGTGAAATTTTAGATTAAGTTTTTGGAAAACTTGGTCATTTTCCCTGAAATGAGATTCTTCATTGTCTGAAAAAAAGAGGATGTCACTGAAATCACAGAAAATATTGTCCAGCATCTGCTGAAATGTAATTGATGCATTTCACAGTCCAAAAGGCATGTAGTTGTACTTGATGGTAAGTTGATGATAAATCAAGTTTTGAAAAGATTTTTTTATCATGCAGCTTGATAAATTTATATTTGGCACCTGGTATTGATCTGCTTTCATCATTGTATTCACTTCTGCAAATGCCATCTGACTTTAGTATCACAAGTAAAGCTGAACTCTATTCTAATTTTGAAGGGGATATTATTCCTGCATTTTTGAGTCTCTTAAATTTCTCCTTCACTATATCAAATGTTTGCACTGATAGCTGTCATGGTTTAGAAAATGCTGGGTTGCTACCAGTCTAAATTCTATGAAAAAATGTTTATATTTTTTACATTAGGATTGCAGTGGAGTGATATTTTTTTCATAATTTTTCATACCAGTCAGTAGAATTATCCTGGTTCACTGTCATGTTAGACTGTCGATTAGTTTTTGTATCAATTAGTCTATTATTAGAGCAGTCACTTGTTGAACTGAAAGGATTTAAAAAATCTTAATCCAAGAAAATTTTGTAATATCTGCAATCACAACTGTCCATGTAAACTCATGTCTGAGGCTGTGCAACACCAAATTTAATGTGGCTTGTCCTGCGCATTCAAGTTTTTGGTCATTAGCTGACAAAAGACATTTTTAGGGTAGATCACTACACCATGTAAATAGTATTATAAATATAGCAGCTCCCGTGTCCACAACAAAATTAATTTTTCTAGCTCCTAGTCGAGCAGTGATTTCAAAAAATGGCGAATGGGTGAAGGCTAACATGCCCCACCAATTTAGTTTTCTATCATCATACTAAGTGAAGGTGAAGAGACTAGGCTGCATTTTAACATTGTTTATCCAACCACTTGCACCAGGGATTGCAGAATTTCATGCACTCTGCAAAGTATACATGGACCCTGTCATTTTACCCAATTGATTTATGTCAAAGCTGATTTTAGCTGTTAACATGGGTTTTTCCGATATTGGTAGTGTCTGTAAGAATTTATGCCAAAATATATCATCACCAAAACCAATCCGACTTGCTAGAGACATCATGACCTGTGATTACTGAGGTTGACATCAATTTGTCCAACATTTCTGATTCAGATTTTTCATACGAGGGAATAACAGCTTCCTTTTGTATCATGGTTTGTGGTAATACTGCTGGTTGCAATTTTCCCAACAATATCAGGAGGTAAAGAAGCCAATATGTGGTAAAATCATTGTTTTGTCTTTTTTATGTGCAATATGTTAAATTAGGCTTTCATTATGGAAAACCACACTAACACACTTGATTTGATGAATGCAGGTAGTTTGATTGATATTGCCTGTATGAAACTGGTTTGGTCGGAAGATATCGGCTCTACTACACTGTTGGATATTTACTTTTTTATGTAAATATATGTGTGTTAGGTGTACCAGAATTTACCAATGTAGCAATTACAAGTGGTTATCTGAAGATAACATCCTTAATCCAAAATATGTACTACAAATTTTTGGCCTTTTAAAAATCCATGTAAAGATAATTAGTACAAAGATATATTTTGCATGTACTGATAAAATTTTATATTTCTTAAAATATACAGTATTTAAAGAGTTCATATCAGAAAGTTCTCGAAAAGTGTTGAATGTCTAAGTCCTTTAACATACAGACAGAGAGAGAGAAAAAATATAGAGTCCTTGTAAATGTGTATGTATCTATATCATTGATAGTAGTAATTCTTTTGACTCTGTAGGATATTTAGGTGTCCAGAAATGTAAAGCACCGTGGAATGATTTTTCTTTTTTTTTTCTTCTCTGGTCACCTGTGTGCAATGAATATTGGCTCAGAATGAGAAATCAGAGAGCTGAGTTTGAATTTCAGTTGGATTTGTTGCATTCACTTACATACAAATACCTTTGGGAAAGGAATCCATCTCTTCTTCCTCCAGCTATGAGTTGATTAGCAGGACAGATTGGGTTCTATAGCCTTGGTTGGCAACCAGTCTACTGTAAAAAGAAATAGCAACCTACTACAGGAAAATTTTCTGCCTAGTCAGTCAAGTCTTTTTCTTGCCCAAGCGTGTATCACATCTTGCACTTAACTGACTGATCTGTTTTACATTTCTCCAAGACAAAAAGGAATTAATTCTAGAATTGTTTCTTGATTCGTTCACAAAAAAGTGATTCATTTTTTGACTATACCTTTCTTTACCTACATTTAAATTAATAGTGATGACCTTTTTGGCGACTTTTCCTTATCTCTCGTTTATTATAGGGAAGTGTTTATTTTCCTTTTTTTACTACAAAACTAAAAGTTTCAAATACTTTTTTTAAACGTAAAACATTTTTAATACCCAGACGAATTATTTTTATTTTTACATTTCAATATTCGACCATTAAACAAAAAAAAAAATGTTCACAATTTATTAAAATTTCGCATCTTCCAATCCCTGGTTCCCTGGTAGTTGGAATTTTGCACCTTTCAGTGTTCGAACAGCTTACATTGAAATAAGTGGTTAAAATCTTAATTTAACGTTCTCTCTCGAAGGGACCACTAGTCAATATTTTATTATCAGATAGAACGATTAAAAAAATTTAAAGAATTTGGTTTCACTTATAGTGAACTGAAATGTAAATTTCATCAGCTGAAATAAATTAAAAAAAAAATCATATCATTTTTGGAAAACGTACCACCAGTTGGTCATAAAAATTAAGCGTAAAAACAAATTATGGCTTATATTTACATGCGCACACTAATTAAGTAAATATATGAAATAATACATATGCATAACAAACAGTCACCGTAAAAGAAAACTATTAGTATTAAAGTAAAATAAAAAAAAGAAGTCATTAAAACTCTCAAAATAATAATAAAAGTAGTCTTTGTTACTAGCCTATGAAAGTGCACAGATTTTTTAATGCACAATTTGTTCTGCGCAGTAACATTTTTTGCAGCTGTTCACTGTTGTTCAGTTATGTTTGTTTACAAATAATCGAAACTGACAGCATTTCTTTATTACAAAATATGAACTGAATGAAGACCACGTTTTCAGAATTTAAACTAAAGGAAAGAAAACAAAATAAGATATTAAATTAATAATACTTGTCCCACTTTTTATTTTTTATAACAAAATCTCTACTCATACAAGTAGAAAAAAACTGCGTTTAACAAAAAACAAAAAAGGTTTCATAATTCTGGTTTTAAACGTATAATTTTTCTTCCATTTACAAAAAACAGCAACTTTTTTTCAGTTTGACAATATCATTTTACAAAGCCAAAGATTTGTAATTTGTGAAAAATCTTTTCTTAAATAAGAAGATGGACTGTAAAATTATTAACTTAAAATGCAATCATCAAAGGCTCAAAAAAATCCCTCCAAAAATCAGAGATGAAATACACAACAACGGATGAAAAATTTATTAAAATTTATAGTAAATTAAACGTTAATTTTGTTTTTATTTCATTTAGTCGACTTTTTGGCGGTTAACATTTTTGAGACCAAAGTCAACAAAGAGAATAAACAGAAGTTTCTTAAGTAGCATAAACATAAAAATAAATTAAATTCCATCACTGACCATTATATGCTGGATCATTGTGTTCAAAATTTTAAATAATTTCAAACAATAAAACTAAAAGTATAGAACATTTGAATAGAAAAACATTAAACATTTCTTTTATTTAAAAAAATTGTATATTGCCAAATAAATAATTTTTTTTAAAGATTTCCTAAAATATGAAAGCCGATGCTTAAAAATTGTAATAATGTAATTTGTTACTTGTATTTTTAAGAAAAGATTCAACAACTGAGAAAACAGAAAAATTCGATCGGATAAATGAAGATGAAGAGTACGTACTTTTTCGATGTCGTATTCAAATAAAAAGTCTCCTCATGGATACAATACAAAATGCGATGAGCATATTATCAACTTAGAAAACACGGTGAAATACAAAATAAGAAATCAAATAGGTATCCAAGTCATAGATGATTTTTTTTTTTTTTTTTTTTACTTCGTTACGCAAAACTTCCGGGGATACCCCTTTGGCAAGAAAACGAATTCGCGCTGAAGTAAAAGCTCGTTTCTGATTGGTTAAAATTAAAACAGGCGCCATTGACAACCTCAGTAGAGAAATATAGTATTTCTGTTTCGTATCAACATTTTTTCCACGACATTCTGAAACTAAACTCTAATTTATTATGTATTTCAACTATTTAAAATTGATAATTTTTTTCATGATACACTACATTCTTAAATTCTGTATTCCTCCACTAAACTGATTTTCAAAGCCTGAAACGAAGAGAGATTAAAAAAATTAATAAACCTAAAAAATGCATTAAAATTATTAAAATAAAATCATTAAAATATGTAGTTATTGTAGTTCCATTGGAAGTGTTGGGTTCTTAAAGCTAATTCACTTCGCGTATTTCAAAAAGAAAAATATCACGAATCTAAGCTTCCCATCTCCTACTTGGAAATATGCAATATGACAATTTCAACTGAATTATTTTTTGTTTATAAAAAGAAAAGCATAAACTGACTAAATTTGAACCTTCGCTTTTTTTCTAACCAATAGAAACGTTTGTGGCGAATGCGCATCTCTTGCGTCCAACGAAAGGCCACTAAATTAAAAGTAAAACTTAGAACTTAATCATTGATACTTTTTTATGCAATATGGTCATAACTGCAGCAATATTTTTAATGGATTGAAATTGTAAATTGTCTCTTTTCTGTTTATAATAATATAGAAAAATTTTAAAATACTTATTCTAATCAGTCAGTTAAGTAACATACGTGATACATGTTAGAGTGATCATGTATTGAAAGACATGACTGACTGGGCAGAAGATTTTTCCTGCTGTAGGTTGCCATTATTTTCTGCAGTAGGCTGGTTGTCAACCAAGGCCATAGAACCCAGTCTGTTCTGCCATTTAACCCATAGCTAGAGGGAGAAGCAACAGATTCATACTTTTCCCAAGCCAAGGCTCTAGAACCCAGTCTGTTCTGCCATTTAACCCATAGCTTTCCCAAAGGTATTTGTGCGTATTCAACTGGAATTTGAACTCAGCTCTCCAATTTTTCATTCCGAGCCAATATCCACTGCACCACAATGCACATTCTGTCTAATACCCATCCTTAATGTTTTCATTATTAATAAAGATTTACAACAGAACAACAATAATTTTGTAACTTTATTATAATAATAAAGTTGATTAAAGGACTGATTAATTTTGCTGATTGAAATAATGTTTTTCATTTAAATACAAAAAAGTTAATTACTTATTTACACCTACTTTTGCCTTTTTAATTGGAACATCCAAATTCAATAAAAATTCAATATATTTAAATAATTCTGTAATGATTCTATTAATAATTGCCCAACATAATTATTGCTTGTATTAATAACAATTTATTGATTATGTGCAAAAATTTAAATTTGGAATAAGTAATAATAAAAAAAACACATGTCTCTCCTATCCCTAAAGCTTGAGTAAGACACAAAACAAACAACACTCAATGACTATGCAAGATTTAAAAAGACAATCATTTATTACAGTACACAGATATGTTCACCTATTGCCCAGTTCATACTCCTTCTCTATTTTTTGAACAGGAGTAGATGTTTATCTCTTGTTTCCTGTTTAGGACTGGGTTTCCAGTTCTGTTGTAAATATGAAATAAAAAATAATTCTTTTTTCTTCACTGTTTCCAAATTCACAAGCCTGTGCGAAATTTATTTTGACCAATAAAAAAAGGGATTGGCTCCAGGTTGCAGAAAAGACCAAAACAAAGTTTAACAAGCCTATGTGAAAATTTACTGTGACCAATGAAAAGGGAGCAGCTTACAAACTGAGAAAAAGTAACAAGCCGATGTCAAATTGCTTTCTGATATGTATAAGCAGAGAAAGTTTAATCAAGCTAGAAAGGACAGAAGAGAGAGAAAAGCAGAGTTCCACGCATTTGAATAACCCTGGTGTCAAATTACATGCTGGTACATTATCAGCCTCTAATGAGAGCTGGGGAATTTCTAAGAACTCTATTCAACTCCAACGCTAAGTACCTTAAAATATATTTTTATATTCATGTTGAATACAACCATATAACTTTTATGTGAAAAACAAACTCTCTCAATTTGTTTTAAGCATTTTGGAAATTTACTTTGTGTCTGATGATTTAATATGAACATTTTCTCTTCTTGACAATTCATCAAAACTATGAACCTTTAATGCTTGATTCAGTCAGTTAAGTGCCATACATGATACACGCTTTGGGTGATCATGTCTCGAAAGAGACATGACTGACTGGACAGAAGATTATTCTGCAGTAGGCTTTCATTACTTTCTACCAAGGCTATAGAGCCCAATCTGTCCTATTATTTAACCCATAACTGGAGGAAAGAGATGGATTAATACCTTTCTCAAGGGTATTTACTTGTCCTGAAACAAGCTACTGAAACTACTAATGTGTAAATTTGTAAATAAATTCCTTATCTTGTTTTGTTAAAAATAGCATGTGTGTTTCCTCGTCATTATCTCTACACACATCAGTTTCTTCTCCTAAAGCCTTTTCATTTTGTTTCACCCTCTAGTAACTCCTTGCATGATAGTGGAATTATTGTTTGCTTGGAGTAAAATGAGTAAAAAAAAATTAAAAAAGACACAGACTTTTTTCTTCTCCTTTTTGTTACAGAAAATATTAATGAAAATTGTGGTGCATTGGATATTGGCTTGGAACGAGAAATCGGGGAGCTGAGTTCAAATTCCAGCCAAATTCATTGCATTCACTTATGCACAAATACCCTTGGGAAAGTTATTAATCCATCTATTCCTTCCAATTATGGGTTAAATAACAGGACAGATTGGGTTCTATAGCCTTGGTTGGCAACCAGTCTACCGCAGAAAGCAATGGCAACCTACTGCGGGATAATGTTCTGCCCAGTCAGTCATGTCTCTTTCGAGACATGATCGCCCAAGTGTGTTTCACGTATGGCACTTAACTGACTGACTGAAAACAACTGAACTTTTCTCTACAAGGAGAGATTTCTTTCCTGGTAGGTTGTTTTCATAATTTCAGCCAGTCAAATAGTGCATCACATCATAAGCACACTGACTACAGCAAAACCTATAAATGTTTCCTTTCACTCTTTTTGAATTGTTATTCTTTATATAAAAATATATATGTAAAATCTCTTCGCAATATGGATGTGAATGGCTTTATAAAAGTGAGAGTAATGAGAATGATACTTTTTCTATAGACATAAACATTAAACAACTGTAGACTATGAACAAGTTGATGCCAAAGACTGATCATAGAAAACCATCATGTCAGGGCTGTCTTAACAGCATTACAAGCTCCGGGCAAACCAGTGTGCTGGGACCTTTAGGACAACCACTCATAAGAATAAAAAGTAAACAATCAATAATATTAAACATATATTTATCTTATTAGCACTTCAACAAAATTAGTGTTAAAACATTAAAAACATGTTGTACAGCAGCAAATATTCAACATGATAAACATTTGAGCAACACACAAGGCTTGAAGAAAATAATAGTACTTAACTAGCAAAATCCGTGGAATTTCCACAGAAGGATAATTATGATTTCCTGGAAAAATTTTGCTTTGTCATACTACAAATGATAGTAATGTCTTCAAATGTAAAGGTACTGGATAATAAAATAATGATAACACAGTGTAATTTATTAAAATATCTATAAAAGTAATGTCCATAGAAGCTACTTTACTGTAATCTTATATTATATTAAGTGGTGTATGCACAGACCGTAACCCAAATACTGTATGCTATTTTGTGAGAGATTTTGAAAAAGAAAATTTTTTTTTTATTTCTGAAAAATCATGGCTCCTGTGTCCATTGTAAGCAGAAAAAAACAACTGAGTAATGGCCAAGTGTGTAGAGGCCAGAAATTTTGTTATTAGGTCGCAGGATACAACAACAAACCTACCTATTTTTACTATCTTGTACAGTACACACACATATACACACACACAATTACTGCTACAATCACCAGCTTAAGCTGCTACTGCTACGATAATGCTATAGGCTCTCTCCTCCTACTCTCTCACTCTTTACTACTTTTCTGTTTGGCAAAGGTGAGAGAAAGGCTGAGGAGAGTAGTGGTTATAGATTATAAATAGATAGAGGGGAAAGAAAAGCTTGTGTAGAGAGTAAGTGTTTTATCTTTCTTCAGTGGTGTAACGAACGGAGGAACTAAGTAACAAAGTAACTAATGAAAGAATCAGTCAGTCAGTTAAGTGCCATACGTGATACACGCTTGGGCGATCATGTCTCACAAGAGACATGACTGACTGGGCACAAGATTATCCCGCAGTAGGTTGCCATTGCTTTCTGCGGTAGACTGGTTGCTGATCAAAGCTACAGAACCCAATCTGATGATGCTGCCTCATTGTGCTATGAAGCAGATTTTTATAAGTTTTCAGTCTTCTTGAAGAACATTCTCCTGTACAGTTGGTCACTGTCATTCACATGAATACTTTGAGTGGAATTTCAATACAGATTTCAAATGCTCACATTCATTTAAGAAGTCATCATAATTCAGGTCTTTGCAAACTTACAATGTCATTGGAAAAAAAAAATACTTTTAGCTATCATAGGACAATTTACTAATCGAAGCTTGGCGACAATTTATTTATCGCTTTATTTTTAGTAGTTAAATTTTGTGCACTTTGCCTTGAAAGCAGGCTCCAGCCAGCTTTCTTAATTTTTCTAAAACATGAAATCTGATTGGATAATTCACTTCACAAAAATATTTCTGCACAAGCAATCAACCCCACAGGGGTGATCTGAACCACTCTGAAAAGTGAAAAGTATTTAACTGAGAAAAACCACCTTGGGCCACTATGTAGAGTAACAACAATGGCCCACTTCTTTGCCATGCAGTGCTAACTTGAATGCAACAGAATCTATTTCACCCAATTTAATAATCATAACAAGAAAGTCAGAGTGTCAGAGAGAAAGAAAGCAAAGACTAGCTTCACTGATGTCCATTTCACACCAATACGTTATGAGCTTGTAATGACTATTGCTGATTGCCAAGTCTCATTCTACTTCTGAAGATAAGTACCTAAAATACATCTTTTATATTGAATTCCACTGTAATATTTTTAATGTGAAAAATGAACTTTTTCAATTTGTTTTGATCATTTTGGAAACCTTATCTGCATGGAATTCAACTGAACTCTTTTAGTTTGTTTTTAATCATTTTGGAAACCTTGTTTCTATGGAACTTAATATGTTTGTTTGTGTGAAAATGAATTTTGGAAATGTACTTAGTGCCTGTGCGGATGTGTGTTGTGGTGCATTAGATATCGACTCAGAACTAGAAATCGGGAAGTCGTGTTCGAATTCTAGTTGAATTCCTTGCATTCACTTATGCGCAAATACCCTTGGGAAAGGTATTAATCCATCTCTTCCCCCTAGTTATGGGTTAAATAACAGGGCAGATTGGGTTGGCAACCAGTCTACTGCAGAAAGTAATGGCAACCTACTGCGGGAAAATGTTCTGCCCAGTCAGTCATGTCGCTTTCGAGACATAATCGCATAAGTGTGTATCACGTATGGCACTTAACTGACTGACTTAGTTCCTGATATTTTAATATGAACATTTTCTCTGTTTAACAAATCTAAAACTTTAATGTGTGATTACTTGTCTTGAAATAAGCTACTGACAATGACAACTGTGTAAATTTGTAAATAAGTTTCATATTTTGTGCTTATTAAAATATACATGTGTTTCCTTGTCATTATAAACTACCAACACCTCCTCTTTCTTCACATTCAATACTTTTCTCAACTTGCACAAATAAAAAGGTTATCCATTCATATATTCACAAACTCTCAATACCTGGTAATTAGTAATTTTTCATAAATTCATAATCTTAAATAACTGCTACATGCTTACTGTACAAGTGTTCAATGTTGTGATTGAATCTCAGGTTCAGTCATTAATAATCCATGCATAGCCCTATACTTGGGTTTATATACAATGTATCCAATAATCATGTCATTGATATTAATAGAACTACAGCCCATTTAATGTTACTTCTGCTTTTTTCATATTTGCATTAATGTTTTGTGGTGGAGAGGAAATTAAAAATTAAAATCAACCTTCTTTTTCACTTATACAAAAATTCACAATGAGGTATGAAATCATGGTTTTTTCCCAAATAGAAAAAGGATTGACCATGTGCTTAAAGAAAAAATCAAAACCGGATTTTACGAGTAGATGTTAAATTGATTTTCTGACCAATGGAAGAGATTTGCAAGACTAAAAGGACTTAGCAATCCAGTGCAAAAATCTGAATGACTATAAAGGCTTTGATCAGATCAGAGCCAGTCAGTCAGATGGGAGCAGTGAGATAGAGACACAACTAACATGTAACAGGAGAAGCATTTTCCTCTTTCCTTTCCTTTCTCATGTGTTGATTCCTTTTACTTCTTCTCCATTCAAAGACATTCCTACCAAACAAATGCTAATGTATACATACATACGTACGCATAAACTCTTTTCAACAAATTACTACTATGAACATTTCTTGATACCATTAACTTTCTAATTGAACATTAATTTCTACCAATTCTTGATATTCTATTCTTTTAATAAATTTCTATTCAATAATACAAAATGTACATTCAATCATACAAAATAAATTTCTATTCAATCATACAAAATATATATTTTATTCTTCCACACTATTCCACACATTCTAATCTCCAACCAACCTGCCAACAACCAACCTTCTGATGAAAACCTTCTGATAATTCTGATGATAATTCTAGATAAAACTTGTAAGCTGTAAGGAGTTTGGTTATGTCTGACACAAGGCTGAATTAATAAACATTAACCATCTCCCTATAGCTTCACTTTAAATCAAAATATGTAGCTAGTTGTAATAACTAGTTTTTTTGATAAGTGAATTTCTTTATCCAATTTGGATGAAAAAAATAAATTCTTCAACAGAAAGCAATATTTTAAACACAAATACAAAGTCAGTGTTATCAAAAAATATCTAAAGAGAAAGATAAATTATTTTCTTTGCTGTTGATGTAAAATGAACATCAAATGAGACAATTATTTGTTTTTGTTAAGACAGATGAGTTGCTGTTTTTGTTTTAAAATGTGTATCAAAGCTTAGGAAGAGCCTCCATTTTGTCATGATTGTAACAAAAAGAAATATAAAAGAGAGAAGGTGAAAGAAAAGGAGAATAAAGAAGTACTATCAATGCTAGAACATTATAACTATAGAAATAATTTATTTACAAAAACAAAAATATAAATATATTACTGAACAATTAAGAGTGTGAGACTCACCTTTGCAAGGCTGTTTCCAACTAGCGTTCAATTGGCAGACAAAAATAAACAGGATTGTAACTCAATATATGTCCTTCTCTTGTAATCATAGGGTGGATATTGTGCTGATATTTATTCACAGAACTATTTCTGCACAAGTAATCCCCACCCCGCAGAGAGGATCTGAACCACTCTGAAAAGTGAAAAGGCGTTGTGGTACAGTGGATATCGGCTCGGAACAAGAAACCAGCGAGCCAAGTTCAAATTCCAGTTGAATCCATTGCATTCACTTACACGCAAATACCCTTGGGAAAGGTATTAATCCGTCTCTTCCTTACAATTATGGGTTAAATAGCAGGACAGATTGGGTTCTATAGCCTTGGTCGGCAACCAGTCTACTGCAGAAAGCAATGGCAAACTACTGCGGGATAATCTTCTGCCCAGTCAGTCATGTCTCTTTCGAGACATGATCGCCCAAGCGTGTATCATTTATGACACTTAACTGACTGATTTAACTGTGAAAACAATATTATTCAAAACAATATTGGTTCAGTCTTGGGGAAATTTAGGAATTAAATCAAACCAGAGTAAAAAAATAAAATAAAAGATAATATTGTCTCCAACAGAAAGTCAACAGTCGTCTTGGTCACAAATATTAAAAGATACAAATTAATTTTACCGGTGAGTCTGTGCTAGGACTGTGCAGAGATTGATTGTCTGGAGTTAGGATCAGTTCTTTTATCTTTTCTGTGATAGCAAAATTGTCTGCAAGTAAATTGAATTTGCAAGACAAACTAGCACTTTATTTATATAGGTGGGCATCCTCTTTGAAGAAAGTACCGCCATTTCCTGTGTTTCAGAAGGATAAAAAGAGACATTCTTCCATTTTTTTTTTATTTGAGAACCAACTCAAATGAAATGGATCTTTTGATTATGATATGTTTTCACCAATCACAATAGTGTGGCTTGTTGAAGTAATTTCTATTTTTAGTATTTCCAAAAAAAGCAGCTTCATGTCTGTATTAGGTAATTCTCATTCATGTTATTTCATTATACTTACAATGGTAGTCTTTAATGAATCATTGGCAATGTAAGGCCATTGGTAGTCTCCCTTTTGATGATGATACCTCAGCTAGAACAGGTGGGAAGCAAAGATGGAAATAAGCATCAAAATAAACACCAACCTTTTCTGGGCCACTTTCTCAATCCAAGACTCCATTACTATGACAAGCATTTTGATACAGGCGATAGCAATGACCCTATTTGACTTCTTGAACATGCTGGACAAACTCAACCATCTTTATGTTATCTGATTTTTAAAATTATTCTTTCTCCTGGCCATGGATAATGAGAGATCTTCAGTTTCTGACCTTGAACATGTCTCCTTTCAAAAGTTGAATACCTCTGAGTTACTGTAATTTATGGTTAGTACCACAATCATAGCTTGCCTTTCTATTTTCTGTGTCAGATTGAAAGCTGCCTTCAGTATATATTTGAAGAAGAAATGAGAATATTGAAGTATTAACATTTTGTAGTAATGACCTACTCCAAATGTCTGGTGATTCATATATATATATATATATATATATATATATATATAATTATAAGAAAGTGAAAGAACACATACATTAAATCACACTATTCAAGCATTTACTTTTATAAAGAGTGCTTGATATTGAGTAGAGTTTAATATTGTAATTTTGTTATTACAATGGTTTATTAAAGTATAATATCACTTCAAAAATTTTTTTGTGTTTCAGAACAAAACTTTTTTTCTTTAGGTGATATGTTAAAAGATTATTTTAACATTTTTCTGAAACATGAAAATTTTGTGTAGGGATATAATGCTTTTACAAACCATTGTAATAACAAAATTACAATATATATATATATATATATATATATATATATAAAACCAAGTATAGGGTATGTATGGATAGAATAATATTCTATATCCAAAGAAACACTATTCTTAAAAAAAGTGCTCAATGCAAAGGAGAGTGAATAATATTTATTTAGAATTTATAACATAAATATGTTATAATATCACTACAAAAGTAGCCATTTTGTTTCAACACTATCTGTGTCTTATCAATTGATGAATTCCATTTCAAGTTGGAGAGTTTTAAAGGGTTAAAAAACTAGCCAAACCCTCTTAATCAGGGAGGCATTGTTACATAGACAGAATGGACCAATCAAAACAAAGCAATTTTTGATCTGAAGAATACAAGAACAGACCCTAAAATTCATTTGTTAGGGTCCTTAAGAAAAATATTTGAGTAAAATACAGATCAGCATATGCAACTGCATGTACATATGTGGGAGTGCGGACATACATGCATGAGGATATAAGTAAGCATAAGTGATTGTGCTAATATGTAGGGTTATGTGGAGTTCCATGCTCATATGCCTGTGAGTGGGCAATGAATTTATGGTCACTAACCAAGAAAGGCGACTCATCTCTAGCCAGTCTAGAGATAACCAATTGAGATAAGGCAAAGTTCTTTGCTTTGAAACATGATATTTGTTTTCTATTTAATTTTAGAGGAAGGTTTATTTCAGGGGGGTAGGGAAGAGATTAATACTGAACAATGTAGTGTGCTTTTATGAAATGGGCTAATTTAGCACATAAAATGAATTAATATTTAGTTATTTATCTATAACCAGTCTAAAAGATGTGTTGAGTTTTTACTTTTAAAAAATTATTGTATTACTTTGGATAACATCCATGAGCTCACTATATAAATATGACACTTTTATATCAAGTAGGTTTTCGCATACTATACATCTTTTCTCATGCATGTACACCCACACCCACACACACACATACATACACAGACATATATATATGAGCATGTTTCATTAAAAATGACCGATAAGGAAGATTTTATTAATTTTTGATTTAATTTTTCCACTATTATTATGTGTTTCCTTTTTGCTGGAGATAAGGAATGAAATTTTTCTTGTTAGTCGTTTTTAATGGAACATGTTTAAATGAAAGATTGCTTCCCAAATATACATTAGTATATATATATATATATATATATATATATATTTAGTGTATCGATGCAGCAAATAATTTTCTAAACATATACTGTTAAATATAAGAGACAATGAATGTCTATTATGTTTAATCATGAGCCGTTCTAAATGTCGTATTTTGGCTTTAATTTCAGTTGAAAATAAAGACAAAAATTCTCCAACATTTGGATAATTTTTTATTAATTTGCTTCTAAGCTTTCGGCTCACATGAGCCATCTTCAGAGAGGTTATTTAGACGGTAATACAATAACATCCACCATCACTGACGATTATCCATATAGGAGTATATAAAAAGTTGTTTATATATATATATATATATATATATATATATATATATAGATGTGTATACATGTGTACGTGGATCCACTCCTCGTAAAATTGCGAGTGTGTGAAAACACAATAATTTTATGTGAATATGAATAGATAAATGTATGTATGAAGAACACATTTATGAGTATATATACGTACGGATGTGAGGATGAATGTAAGTCTGAAAATATATGCATAATTTGGGAGTATGTGTGAGAATTACTAGCATACTTATATATATATAACACTATTTATACACGCGGAAATCCTGGCTTTATAAAATGTAATTTAATATGTGGAAAGTATACGAATGCAAGATCCATATGTAGACACAAAAGAGTGTAGGCTGGTAAGTATGTATAAGCATAAACACAGTCACATTTGTATGTATATGTGGGGATGTGTGTGCATATGTGTATATGGATATAAATTAGTGTACATAGGTAAGTTAATTTGTGGGGTTACACATACATACGTATCTATGGAATTAGAAGTAAGCGATTAATGACTTAGTGGTCAGCATCTTCACGACTGGTCTGAATATCCCCAATACCTCTGTCCTGACTCTCTTTTCCTTTTTCTTTTTTTTTTTCTTATCTTTTTATTTTTAATTTTTTTATCTTTCTCTTCAGTTAAAGGAAATGCTTATTCCGGTAAAATTTTTGTACCAAATGGAAGGAATTTATTATGTGGTCTGATGAAATGAGCTAATTAAACTCATTGAAATGAATTATAATTTATAACCAATTTAAATGATATGTTGAGTTTTTCTTTATAAATATCATATTGCTCTGGATAACATCCATTGAGCTTTCTATATAGATATAACACTTAATATTTTATATTAAGTTGATCTTGTTGGATTATTCTCGCCGTTTACGGACTGGACATCTATAAAACCTTTTTATTAATATTCTATACCAATATATATATATATATATATATATATATATATATTGAATGACAATGTAGAAAAACATGTAACATTTTTTTAATGATTTCACCTCAGGTGAGCAATAATTCCACTAAGATGCAAGGAATTACTGGGAGTGAAATAGAATGAGAAAACTTTAGGAGAAAGGAACTGGTAAACCAATTTTAAAAAGGAAACAAGGGATTAATTTCTACTCCTGCTCAAAAGACAGAGACTTTATCAGACTAAAGATATGTTCTTATTGATAGAACTATATATATATATATATATATATATATAGGAGGAAGATATAAATGTAAATGATACTTATAATTATGCACCATTGGGAAACACTAAAGTTGTAGGAATGCAAAAATTTCAAATTTTTGGTGCCTGATGTGTCTGTACACAGCCTAACTGATCTCATACGGTTTTCTAACACATTTGTTTTTGTTTTTATCACTGTCATTTTTAAATATCTTACATTGTGACAACAAAACATATATAAAAAAAGGTGAGATGTTGTAAGAACCTGGATATATGCGTTGTGGTGCATTGGATATCGACTCTGAATGAGAAATCAGGGGTCCGAGTTCAAATTCCAGCCAAATTCATTGCATTCACTTACGCGCAAATACCCTTGGGAAAGGTATTAATCTGTCTATTCCTTCCAGTTATGGGTTAAATAACAGGACAGATTGGGTTCTATAGCCTTGGCCGGCAACCAGTCTACTGCAGAAAGCAATGGCAACCTACTGCGGGATAATCTTGTGCCCAGTCAGTCATGTCTCTTTTGAAACATGATCACGTATCACGTATGGCACTTAACTGACTGAATTCAGAAATAATTGTACTTTCTATGCATTTTCAACTTAGTAAAGTACTTTATCTTTTAATTAAAGCAGCATTTTTTAAATCAAAATTTTTGGTCAGACTCATTATGGTGAGTGACTAATGCATTGAGTGTATTGTTTTGTAAAAGATCTTCATAGAAGATGAAATATGATGTTGCAGATGGTATATTGGCCCACAAACAGTGAATTATGGAAGACAACAACAAACAAAACAAGGACTCTAGTAAAGAAATATATTGCCAAATTTATTGTCATTAAAGAAAATACGACATATGTTGACAGTTCACTAGGCAAAAGATCTCTGCATATTCATGTAGAATGTGAGAAGTGTGTTGTACTGAAAAGGATAATTTTGTAGTGTGATGAAAGTGATGTTCGAAAAAGGTTTTAGTGTGGTGAAGTGTGTTGTCCAGAAAAGATGAGTTATTGTATATTGTTGTTGCTGCTGCTGCTGATGAGATCCCGCTGGAGCTACTGCTGATGAGGGTTGAACAAGGGCTAAAATGAAGAATAGGGAAGACTGGTCTTCTCTAGTTTTAAATTAACCTAGCTAATCTTACTTGTTGACCCATTTGGACTTACAATTTGCCTTTTACCATAACAACACAAGTACTCCTGTCACAATGTCACCAAATATATATATATATATATATATATATATATATATATATATTACAAGAAAGTGAAAGAACAGGCAGATTTAAAAAAAACTACTGTTTGTTGCATTTACTTTTATAGAAAAACGTGCTCAATACCAGTAGAGCTTAATATTGTAATATTTTTATTACAATGGTTTATGAAACATTTTTTATCATTGCACAAAATATTTCATGTTTCAGAACTTAGTTCTTTTTCGGGTGATATTTTAAAATGAATGGTGAAAATTATTTATTTTGGAAAACAGAAAACAAATTCATGGTTATTTAGAAAGTTAAGGAGCGGGTGTGGGGAAAGTTAAACAATATGTTAATAAGTGTGTCCGGATTACTCAATTAAAAGTGAAAATTAGATTAAATTATAAAGGTGAACATTTAGGTCATAGGAAGGTGGGTTGTTAAATCATGTCATGATAAAATGACACACTTTATCTGTCTGGGGAAGATACATAATAGGAACCCATAGTATACAGATGTATACAGAGTAATTTTGAACAACAGATCAGATATTAGAAATTTTCAAAAGGTTATTTTTAATACTTCAGAAGTTTGTTAAAGGGGCCTATTGGTAAGGTTCAAATTTAGTTAAGTAATTAAGATATACTAAGCTATATTAAAGTTAGAAAAACAAGTAATTATTGTATGGGTCAATAATTATTAATCAAATAATGGTTATGTAATTTTAGAGAATAACTTATGAAAACATTATAATTAATTAAATTTTAAAGTGATATATTTATAGTGTTTACATAATACTGTTAATTAATTTCTATGGTTCAGTAGAACTTTATTTTTAGAAAACTTAATAATATGCAGCTTTTTATTCAGGCACAGGGCAAATGTCATAGAATGATTTACAGATTCTTGTTTATTTTTAAACTTTCCATTTTACCTTGGGGATTTTATTAGTTTCTTTTAACTGTAAAATTATGCAGAAAGACATGTTTGATTTTGGTAAGTGTTATTGAAATAAATTATATGTTGGTATTATCTCTGTTTAAAAGTATTTTTAGTATAACCAATGTAAACTCTTTTAATAGTTGGGTTTTCACTGTTCTGAACATTTCAATTAATTAGTAAGAAAAAATCTAAAAATAACTTTTTTTAAGAATCCATGTTACGGAGCTACATCTTATGTATAGTCCTGTGGAAATAGTTGGGAGCTAACAACGTTGAATAGTAGTTCTTGTTGATAGACGAAGAAAAAATGCTGAGTCCCATTTCCAACGATTACTGGACTGAATTACGCCGAATCGACCCACGTCAGCAGTCATCATTTGTAGAGGTCAATGTGTCCATTACTAATTTAATTTTACGAGTCGACTCGGCATAACTTGGATCATGAAATAACACAGGAATTAAGGAAACACGAAAAGGCAAAAGTAACCAGAACAACAATATATTAACAAAGGTTACATAGAGTTGAAAGCATGCAAATCAAATAAGGAAAGAAAAGTTCTTTCCCTTTGTCTGGAGAGAAACGTAAATGTTCGAGAGAAGATTAAATTGAATAAAGTTCAGTTTGAATAAAGTTACTGTATATACTGTTAATGTCTGTTTCCATTTTGACTGTTTACTCTTCTAAATACCAATTTCACATGCACGGTATTGGGGACCTCATCAACTCAAGTAAAGTGTTGGTTATTTGGAAAATATTTTTATCAACAGCCTATCAACTACCAAGAATATTTTTCCAGGGTTACATTGTCGCAAATCCTGCTACATTTCAGACTCTTTTTCTCTTCAGCCTACGAGAGACAACCAAAAATTCACTTTCACAAATTCACTCACAATTACAAACTTCAACTCAAGTGAGAACAACTTTTCTCTACATGTACACTAGTCAACGTAAAATTTTTCTCACTCTTCATTTCACCATGTGCTTTTCGAGGATCCAATATGGCGGACAATCAGTCTAAACAGCCATAAGTTCCAGCAATCTCCCTACACACCTATGAGCCACATCCATGCCACCCACCTTTTTTTTAGCAACCAACCTTTTCTGTCATTTTGGCATGACTACTACTACTACTACCAGCATCATCATCAACGTAATCAAACCAACATATTCACGGACATATTGAAAAAAGTATTTTTAATATTTGTTTCAATCTAAGGGTGGGTATTTGCAGGGTTTGATACATTCACACCCACGCACACATGGTCATTCAGCGTTCACGTGATAACCCTAGTTTCCTGTGCTACGGTATGCTGATATAAGCAGGGAACGTCACATGTTATGGCAGTTAGGATTCTGTCCTGGGCAAGAGCAGACATGTTTATTCCCTAACTCACACATACACATGCGCACTAATTGCAGGTAGCAATTAGTGGCACAAAATTTTTATTTCTCACCAGCATGCACACACAACACTAAAAAACTCCAATTGGAAACAGACATTAACAGTATGTACATTAACTTTATTCAAACTGAACTTTATTCAATTTAATCTTCTATCGAATATTTACGTTTCTCTCCAGACAAAGGGAAAGAACTTTTCTTTCCTTATTTGATTTGCATGCTTTCAACTCTGTGTAACCTTTGTTAATATATTGTTGTTCTGGTTACTTTTGCCTTTTCGTGTTTCCTTAATTCCTGCTCTATTTCATGACACAAGTTATGCCGAGTCGACTCGTAAATATAAATTAGTTAATGGACACATCGTCCTCTACAAAGCTGTTCTCTATTAATCATCTGAGAGATTCCTTTCTGTATTTCATCAGCATGGTCGATGCTAATTTCCAAGAGAGTGACTTGTTGCGAATTCTCAGGCTAATGTTCTCAGTTGACATGAAATGAAAAGTCCAAATCAAATCCATTGCTAAGTCAGCTGCTAAGAATGTTGGTTCATTGTGTTGTGTTAGACAAATTTTCTCTTCAGAATCTATCTATAAGTCTACCATTTGCCCATGCTTAGAATATTGCTGCCACATATAATCTGGAGTTCCTGCTTTATATATTCTTGATGAAATCCAAAGAAGAATCAGCAATATTATTTATCCTAATCTGGCATCTCAGCTTCAGTCACTGTTCCACCACCAGAAAGTTGTTTTCCTGTGCCTTTTTTATAAATACTTTCATGACAATTTTTCAGATGAGCTCTTCACTATGGTACCTAGACTTTATGAATTTAAGTGCAGTACTAGATTGGCAATGTGGTCTTATCAATTTACAGTTGAGACGGCTAGATGTAATCATAAGCTCTATGCTAACAGTTTCTTTTCTTGCACTTCTCCCTTGTGGAACTCTCTTCCAGTTCCACGCTTTCCAATAAACTTTAATTTTCAAAAATTTAAATGCAATGTCAATTGCTATTTGTTGTCCTCCTGATTACTCTTCCTTTGTTTTCACTCCTTGGTAATGTTTCTGTTTTCTAATTCTTCCACAGTAACCCCATTGTGTCTTAGTGGCTTTACTACCTTGCTTGGGATGAATTTGTTTAATAAAAAAAAAAAAAAGAGAATTCATCTACAATACAGGATCACTCCCCGCTGTTGATTTCTAAGTCATGCTAGTTGACTCTTCCTGAATGATCACTGTTAATTCAGTAGTTGAGTTCATCAAATACAGCACTATTAAGGAATCAATTTTCACATGCTTCTTTGCTCAACTTAAATGTTTCTTTTTGTAATGCTTATATAAAGATGGTTGCTTGGTTTCTTTCTTGTCTTTAAACAATGCTTTTAATATTTTGCATCTTTTTTCTTTGTTTACATTTACAACAGCTGTCACTTCAAATATTTCCTTGTGGTCAATAGACATTTCTTGTTTATTACCATCTTGTTATTGAAATTTTTTGTATAAATTGCTAAAGTTTGAGAAAAATTAGCTTGTGACAAAAGTATAGGTATGGCTATAAAGAATCGAAAATATAATTTTAGTCAAATGTTATTTTTGTTCTTACATCGCTAAAGACAGAAAAAATGAATTTTTTCCTGGGAAAAAAATTATACAAACAAATAATTAACTGGAAGAAAAGACTTATCACAGATATTTATAACAGTCAACTTAGTATATGCTATATTGTGAATATTCTGCACTTGTACCATAAAGAATGATTTTAAATTTCATTTAATGCATGAAGGATATCTTCGTGAAATCAGTAAGAAAACATGCTCAAAAAATTTAGTTGTAAAATACATGAAAATAAAAAATATCTTATATTTTTATATTTAAACACCTTTTTTTCCCTTTTCTTTGTTGTGGGTTGAGTTATTATCTGCTGTCAGACTGATGTCCTCATTTTTGTTATTATAATGACATTTTGGCTGTTGCATCTTCTGGTCTTCTTCCTTTGTCATTTTCGGTAATCTTCAAGGAATTGTAGAAGCTGTGACAGTGAGGATTTGTTTTGTCAACTCTAAGGTAGCAAGATCCCTAAGTATAGAAACATAAATAAACACAAACATAGATTTATTGAACAAACAATAACAACTATTTATTAGGCAAAACACTTACTATTAATTTACGGTGTAGAGGCTACTATTTGTTCCGTCGGACCTAAGGTAGCAATGTTTCTAACTACAGAAACATGAATAAACACAAACGTGGATTTATTGGACAAACAATAACAACTATTGATTAGGTAGAACACTGGCACTGTGAAAAAAAAAAAGAAAAACGAGTTTCTGTCAGAACAATAAGTTTGCTGTGGAAATGGTAAGTACTGGTCATAAGTCATATGTAAGCTTTTTAAGAGTGTATTTGGTTTTAGTATGTGAAGTTCATACTTACAAATAAATCCAATTATCTATCCGTGGAGCATTAGTTCTCATGTAAAATTCTTTGTCTTGGATGTGCCGTTTCTAGTTTGTTGATGTGATTGTTTCTATTGTCACTATACTGCTATTTAAATGCTGATTCTGCTCTACTTATATCAGTAAAGATAGACTCAACTTGAGCAGAATTTTAGATTCTTAATCTTCTGTTTAACCCTCTAGGGCCATTCATATCATATTTGATACAGTATGAAAACAAGCCTTGAAAGAAATATTTTCCTGAAAAATTTTTTAAGAGAAATATTTTATAAATTTCAAATGAAAGCAGTACTGACTGCTCAGTCAATGAATACCAAATGTTTCCTTATAGGGAAATACTGTATCAAATATGATACGAATGGCCCTAGAGGGTTAATTGGCCAATGTTGAATCCTTAATACTTATTTGCTACTTTTGTTATTTTACTGAAACTACATGTGTGTTGTTCATGTTACAATGTTTAAATGTCTATTAGCTAATGCTTTAATCCTGCCTACATCTGTCTGTGTGGAATAAAATATTTGTTAGATTTTTGGAGGTGAAACAGAATTTTGAACTGAACTGAACCTTTTATTTAATCTACAAGGGTATAGTGTTCCCATTCTACAGTCCAAGCTTAGGGATATTTTGTCATGCTCATTTTTAATACTGCTCTATTGTAGCTAGCTTGTGGTGATACCGACCGAACAAAAGCAATGAACCGGATGTGTGCTCTCTCACAACTAAAAGTCAAATGAATAAAAATCGTCGTATGCATCCGGATCCGCACAGATGTTCCGGTTGAAAAATAAAAATTAATCAAAGATCAAATTACCAATTTTATTTATCAGCCAATGAGAATCCCGGATCCAAATACAAGGAAGAAATTCGAAACGAGCCAGTTGATCCAAAAATGCTGTTATAAAAAGCAGAGACTAAGCATCAAAAAACAGACAGGCACAGACAGAGGAGAAGAGTGTAATTAGTTTCTTCCTTGACCTATGTCAAGCTGCTACTATGCTCACCTTCTTCTTCCTCACCTGTTCTCAAAGTACTAACTGACCTTTTCTAAGACATTCCACACAAACCAACTCACTGACTCATTGACCTTAGAAACGGCAACTTGAAAATGAACATTCTTTTCTTTCAGAACATCATACATTCCATGAACTCTTTTACCTCCGTTGACCTTTTATTTCAAGCATTACTTATTTTGTAAAACATTGATTGAAATGTATATATGTATAAATGTTATTTTACACTCAAAAATTGCCTTTCTTGAATTTATGAATTATAGTGGGCTATCTTCCCACAAGGCCAAATTCTGTTAACATGCTACGGAATCTTACTACCCCTCACTACAAATGAAATAAGAGAAGAGATACCCGCTATAAGCTCTATTTCTACCAAGTTTGAGCCTGTACTCAGGGATTGAACTCACAATTACTGTGTCACTAAATTCACAAACCAATGTTTTAATACAACAGTCTAGTAGATTAAAGTGTTTGTTTGAGAATTTGTGCACAACAGCTAAAAAATTGTAATAGCAACAGCAAATATTTTATTTACATTACATTTGATCAAAAATATTAATTTTGACATTTTTTCTTGGCTTTCTAATCATAATCTCAACTTTGTGTCTGTTTTTTTTGTATTTTTATCTTTTATATCTATCATAATAAAAAAATGTGATGTTCAATTTTAAAAGGTTTTGAAGATGGTATCAAAAAGCATCAAAGTATAATCACATTTTCTCATTTAATTTTTGATTATGTAGATTTGAGGTGGAATGTTTTAAATACTATATTTTAAAATTGGTTGCGAAGTATTATCAGTTACTCATTAGTTTTAGAAATTTTTTCTAGAAAACGTTTCTTTATGATCACATTGAGAAAATAATGACAAAATATCCAATATTTTTCAAAAATTTAAAATATTTTTCTTCGTAAGAAACTATTCAGGGGAGGTAATAAAGTTTTACTGAGGTAAAAATTACCTCCCTTTTATTTACAAGTTTGTGACAAAAATAGAAAAAAGTCCGAATTAAAAAAAAAATAACAAAACAAAAAAAAAAAGAATTACTGAAAAATTATTTTTATATTTAGAAACAGCTTAAAGCACATTATTAGAGAGGGGGGTTGTTAGTTAAGAATACAATTCAATTAAATTTTTGATAATGATGTTATTGTTACAATTTAAAACTGCAATTTTATTTACAAAAAATGTTTTTGCATGTAAGTGTGGTACAAAGCCGAAAGTATAGAGCACCCAGTGAGGTTCAAATTCAATACTTAATCGTAATTGATCTAGTGAGACAAGCTTGACAGTAGTGATTCCGGCTATCCCCTCGGATGCACCTTCCCCCACTTTTATAAGCTTCAAAATATATGAAACTGATCAGTTGCAAAGTATTATTATCTGATTTTGATAAGATTTGCATTTGATCTTCAGCAATTTTCCCTCTGCGTCTTGTTTTTCATTTAGCTTTTTAAGGACACATACATAGATCCGTTTGAAAGAAAAACAAAATAAAACATTACAACCAGATAGAAACAGACATGTTGTTAGGGAAGGAAAAAGACTTAATATTATAGTCATATTTTCATATCTGAATGAATATGTTAATTAGAAATATTCCCAACAAGATATGTAGATACAAAGGCAGTTAATGATTTATGGCCGAGTGAAATAATTGGTCTGTAATTTTCTCCTAGTCTACTGAAGACAGTTGGCACCAAATTCCCAGTCACCAAATTTCTATGTCTCAGAAATATGCAGACTAGCTTGCCCACCACCACATAGAGAGAACTACAACACAGCAGGTGGCCTGAATTGTTTCATCAATGGTTCTAACCACGATCACAAAGACTCATACACTCTACTGAGATTTGTTGACAATGCCATTTGGTAAAGAATAAAAGAAAAACAATTTACCTTTTCTTTCCCTATTGTTAGTGGTCACCACTGAAATGATTTTTTTTAAACAACTGATCAAGCAAACCATACGTCTTTTTGTCTCTCATATTCAATTCTTTGTGGCTAAACAGTCATATTTTCAAACATCTTTTTTACAAAACATAGCACACACACACACACACATACGACACTACAACTATAAACTAATACTGTGTTACAGATAAATTTTTGAATTATAAAAAATGCACTTCAACAACAAACAGCGACACCAAAGAAGCAGGCGCATCTGCAAAAATCTTAAAGTTAGATGCTGAATATTCTGCAACTGTTATTGAACATTCATCTTAAAAACTGAAGAAGAATGACACTACACCAGCTGACATATCCTAATCTGCAGGTGGTATTCCAATTCAACAATGTTTATGAGAATATCCCAATTACAGTGAAAGAAAGAGTCATGCTCGGTTCTTTTGTAAGTGCTTGGTTCAACAAATACCAATGAGCTGAATATTCACAAGAATATGATGCAATATTCTGTTTTGTGAGTAGGCACTTTGCACCACCAACATATATCAATGCAGATGACACAACACATTTACTAAAACTATTTCAGCAATAGAAAAAAGCACACGGAAAAGATGGGGGTAATTAAACAATATATGAATTCCTAATGCCACAAATTGTCCAGTGTTGCATGGAGTGACTACCAAATTATCTAGTTACTGATTATATCCAGAGTCTAACCATTCGATCACGCTTACATTTTTGAACTAGTAGTAGCATACATTGACTCTGCTCTTTAAGAAGTAAATTTCTTTAAATACTGCTGTCGAATAATTTGCATTAACTTTTGTTAAATTCTGGAGAAATAAGTAAAATTGAAGCAATATACCATGTATGTTAAAATCCAGCTGCACAATTTGATATTTTGTTCCAGGGTCATGGAGAAATGATATTATTTTCTTATTTCAAAAGTCGCTTCTTGCTTGTATACTCAAACTTTGCCCAAAACATATTCATTTTTTAGCTGATTTTTGTACAGCTGTGGCGTCCACATAATTTTGATTGCATGATTTTATTTTTGCATTTATTTTTTTTCTTGCACTTATTTTTTGTGCTTCAAAAAAAGTTTTGCAGAGAAAAAAATCAGACAAATCACACTGTTCTGTTAATATTGACATTAGTATTAACCCTTCAATTTTGTTTTGAAATTAAGTGAAGTAACATACTTATACTTAAGCTCATTCCTAAGTTGTGTATACAATATTGGTGTAGTATGAAAAATGAAGATGCTACTCGAGTTCGCCCTCCTCCTCAGAAAAACTTTGCCTCCCACCTTTCAGAGTTCCACAATCGCCATTGAAGTTTGAAGGAGTGTGTAAATTGAACTTTCATAAATTCTATTTGAAATGTTTGTACAATGGATGTGTCTGATATAAAAAAAGTTAATACATTTTTTTTTATGTTATTACTTACAGTTCACAAGAGAAAAGTCTAGGTTGGGCATCAGTAATGTGACAATCAGTTATCCAATTCAATCAATAAGCAGGGTGGACTTTCATGTGAGTGATTTTAGAACCAATTGTTCCTGATTATTTTCAAAACTAGTAAAACATTTCTACTTATCTTTTATTCATTTTTATTAAAACCTGCTGCTATTTAACCCATCATGGCTTCAATAAATTCAGGAAGCACTTCTTGTGTGAAAAACACACACCATATGTTGTCCATAACAGATTGAGATAATGTAGAACTTCATTATTTTAGTTTGTTCAAGCCAACAGTGATTAGTTGAAAATTCTCTTTTTATACATGGGGATGTGTTTTTTTTACTACATTCTCAAATATTAATCTTAATTCTGGTGGCTTTTTCTACTTTATATAATTTTCTAAACATATATTGTTAACCCTCTAGGGTCATTCGTATCATATTTGATACAGTATGAAAACAAGCCTTGAAAGAAATATTTTCCTGAAAAATTTTTTAAGAGAAATATTTTATAAATTTCAAATGAAAGCAGTACTGACTGCTCAGTCAATGAATACCAAATGTTTCCTTATAGGGAAATACTGTATCAAATATATGAATGGCCCTAGAGGGTTAAATATAACGGACAATGAATGAACGTTTAATCATGAGCTGTTCTAAACATATTTTAGCTTTAATTTCAGGTAAAAATATTATATATATATATATATATATATATATATATATACATACACACACACTTTTGTGTGACTTTAAAAATGTCTACAATCTTTACACATTAGCTACAGGGGTCAGGGTCATAGGCCAACAAAGATACTGTCATTGAATGACACCAAATGAGGTTTATTTTTCAATATAGTTTCCCTGGCAGTCCACACTTCTTCCATTGGTGTTGCTGTGCTTGGATCCCATCGATGAAGCTGCTTTTATCCTGTTGGTTAAAAATATTGGTTTCCAACCAAGTATTTTTTTCTTGTTGGAGAACAGACGATAGTCAGATAGGGAGGTGAGAAATCAGGAGAATATGGAGGATGAGCAATCAGTTCAAAGCCACAGTCATGCAAAGCAGCCATTGACACCAAGGATTTATGTGCTGAAGCATTGTCCTGATGAAATGACCCCTTTTGTCAGTTTTCCTGGGCATTTGATCTTGATAGCTTTTTTCTAACTCTCAGCATGTTGGTATAGTACTTTCCATTGATCGTGTAGCTCTTTTGAAGATAGACCACAACAAACACAATGTCTTTTGAATCCCAAAAAACTGAAGTCATCAACTTCTCTGTAAATGAAAAGACCTTGGTCTTTAGCGTAGGTGAGGAGGAGTATTTCCATTGCATAGAAAGTTTGTCTCTGGCTGAGAGAGATGAACCCAAAATTCATCTTGGGTTAAAAAATATTCAAAGAAACCAGCTGGATCTGCCTTAAATTGTGATGTGATCAGACTGTTGTCTGAATCTTTTTTGTCATATCTAAACTTATTTATAAATGAAGCTTTTTGTGTGTGTGTGTGTGTGTGTGTGTGTGTCTGTTACCTATAGACTCCGAAATGGCTAAACCGATTTTCTTGAAAATTTACACCGTTGTACTATAAGCATCTGCGAGTGTTCATAGCTAGGTTTTGTGTCGATTTACCCCCAAGAAATATTGAAAAAAATCGGGTTATAGAAGGAGTGGTCCGATTTTAATCAAATTTGATACACTCAAAGACATAAGAAACGATATTCAGAAGTTTCACTGTTGCAGTTCTTACAATAATGCAGAAAATCGATAATATATAAAAGGCAATATGTTTGTGTGTGTGTGTGTGTGTGTGTCTGTTTATCTGTCTGTATGTCCTTTATACAAATCCACAATTTTTATCCGGTTCTCACCAAACTTCACACAAATATTCTTTAGGCTGAGTCTGAGCTCCAAGACCATGGATTAATTTTAAAGCTTTCATTACACTTGAGCAATGCCGGGCTATACTGCTAGTTAGTAATAATCTCATCAATAAAGTCATTAATATCATGTTATCATTGTACATTACGAACAATAATAAGAAGCTGGTTCTGTCATATGCTACGTTACGCTTTATTCAACTTAGAACATCATTTACTGTCAACCAGTAGGTATGAGGCCTGAAACCATCTGCATACACGGACCCTACATTCTCATAGATGTAACAAACTTCTCTCAGGTGAGTTTTTGTATTTATCTGTCATCTGTATTTTCTTTAGGCACAGCTGGATTGAACATGTTTTTCCATGGTGGCGATGGAGGTCACTGACATAACATGAATTTTAGATTTCCACTCTCTGGCTAGGAGGTCATCTTTCAGATCAACATGCTGATGCACCTATTTTTTTTTTTTTAATGGTCTGGTATAACATTGAGAATAAAATCTATTTTGGTATCATCATGTCAAAGTAACCAAATAAAATAACTGAGTTGAATACAAAATGTTTTAAAAAGAAATTAAATGTACATAAAGTAGCAGTTTAAAGTAAAGAAAATGCAAATAAAATTATTACAGTAATTAAAGTTTTTTTTATTTATTACTCAAAGAAAAAGGAAAGATTAAAAAATAAAGTGACACATTTTTTTTGTTCTGAATCAGACAAACTTTATTTCACATCCAACTCATTTTGTGTTTGTTTTCAAATAGGGAAAAAAAAAATTTGTTACTTAAGTGTGACCTAAAAGAAAGCATAACTTGATATTTGTAACATGAGGCATCACTGACATTCAGTTTATTCAGACTAATATCCTCATTTCTTTTTTTTTGTGAGGGAGTTGCCCACATAATTCATGTATGATTAACAAAACTCTTTGATTATCTTGAGGAAGCAAGTTTTTATATACTGCATTATTGACTAGTATCCTGATTAATGTTAAATCCTGTACTGAAAATTAAAAGTATCAATAATATAATATGGGACTGGTGTAATATGTAAATCAGGCATTAAAATTAAAATAATAGAAATTTCTGCTATGGTTAATGGGTTAAGGAATGTAAGTGTATCCAAATTAGGAATTTTTTTGGAGGAAAAAAAAAAAAAAAATTTCTTGAGGACATTTAAGTCCTTATTTTAAAAATCCCAAACCACAAAAATTTCTCAACTAAGATTTTTTTTTCAAAAGTTATTTTGTATTTTGAGAAAGAAAAAAAAATTCCAGTTTGTATATATTGTCATTAAATCTAAATTTCCTTTAATAAACATACAGTATTCATGTTTCAATGTTTTAAACATGTATCACAGATGTTGAATATACATTTTCATCCACCATCAATGTCTTATTTTGGTGGCCTGTACAATTACTCAATTATTTATAACTTATCAATTTTATGTTAGCTTAATAATTGTATCTGTATAGGTTTTAGTTACATCTGTTATACTGGGACCAATGATAAAAAGTGGATGATGTAACTGCTAAAATAAAGTAAAAAAAACAAAACAAAACAAAACAAAAAAAACAAAACAAAAAAAAACTCATGTGTAAACAATCATACCTCTTGCTTCACTTTATGTCAAAATTTTGGTTGTAAATAACTCCAAACAAACAGTATTGTATATTAATTAGCTTGCACATATATATATATATTTTTTCAGCTGACACCATGTTATTTTTTGACACAATTAAAAAAAAATATATATAAACAGTTTTTGTTATTTTGACTCCTATACAATGGTCATGTTGTACCAGAGAAAGTTCCCTCCACCAATAGATTTTTAAACAAATATTAAAGACTGATAGAAAAAAAAAATTCAGCAGATTTTTACAACCTATAGCTAAATGTTATATTCTTTCACATATTAAAGATTGTTCAACAAGGAAAAACAAATTGAGTTAACTGGAAATGTGTGTCAGTTTTACATTTCAAATTGAGGATATTTGTCTAAATAAACATTAATAAAAAAAAAAAAAGAAAAAAAAAGAGGTTTGAAAACAAACATTTTTAGAATATCAATTTGGGTGACTGATTCCAAGCTAAATAAGCAGGAAAAGATTTGAGATATTCAAAGAGTTAATTATGGATAATTCTAATCAATTTATCAAGGAAAGAAATAAGTAAATTGATAATCAATGTTTTTAGTTTTAAAACAAACGCAAGTAAAAACATGGTGCATATATATATATATATATATATATATATATAAAAAAGAGTTTTTTTTTTTTTTTTTTTTTACCCATAATCACTATTGGAATATTTGAGTCTAGAATTTATAATATTAGAATTTAAAAAAAAATTGAAAAAAAATTATTTACCAAGACCTATTTTACTTAACCTTTTTTAAAGTTCCCACCCCCTAAATATTAAGGCACCATTGATTTTGGAAAAAAGTGGTTAGGGACATAAAAAGCATAACAAATGATAAATGTGTTTGTATTTGCATGTGGGGTTGCTGTTGTGTAGTGTGTTACAACAAAACTTATTTTTTTAAAACAAAATATCAATTTGAAAAACAATAATTTCAGCATATTTTATAAAAACAAACTCCTCCACTTAAAAGTAACAGGTACTGTATGAGAGATTAGAAGAAATGTGTTTTTCTTGCTATAATTAAAAAAGAAAAATATGTAATAATGATTTCTCTAATACAAAATGTGATTGAATGTTTCTTGTTAAAATCTATTTGAAAATTAAACTAACTAAATGAAGGAAAAACAAATTATTAAAAGAAAAAATTGGTTTGATTCAGTCTTTGCTTAAATTCTTGCTGTATCAGTTTTGTAACGTTTTGTAGGACTCATTCAGAAATTCTGTGAGAAATCTTGTTGTTTGTTAAGTCTTCCTGATTTAGCATCACTGATAGAACCCCAGAGATCAAAGATGAAGTCATCTGTAAAACCAAAGGCTTCCAGTTCTGACTCATCAACAGCTGTTGCAAAATCATGAGGATTATCCTTCTTGTTACCAATTTCCCAGATGTTTTGAGCTATAATAATAAAAAATAGAATAATAATAAAAATAAACTTGTCACTAAAAAGGATTTGTAGTGTTTGTGAAGAAAAAAATTGATAAAGATTTGGCAAAACAAATTAAATTTAAATTCTAGTGGACAAATTATTAGAACATATCCTATTAGTTAAACAATTTCAAACAAAATAAAAAAAACAACTTTTTATTAAAACTATTAATAAAATACAACATCCAAATTGAGTGGATACCAATTGAAAATAAAATTTAGCATGCAGAGAAAGATATAAATTACACAGCATTTAAAACATTTCAAATTATTAATCTGTGAAATTTTAACTTTTATACAGGTGTAGCTATTAAGCTATTAGAAATGTTATAGCCTTGAATTAACACACATTCAAATAGAGCTGGGCATTTTTCTGTTATATATTTGCATGTATTTATGTCTACTACCATGTCCATATGTCAGATCTAAACTTATTTATAAATGGAACTTTGTGTGTGTGTGTGTGTGTGTGTGTATCCATTACCTATAGACTCCGAAATGGCTGAACCGATTTTCTTGAAAACTTACACAGTTGTACTATAAGCGACTGCGAGTGTTTTTAGCTAGGTTTTGTGTCGAGGTACCTCCGATAAATAGCGATAATCGATTATCGAAAAAAATCGGGTTATAGAAGGAGTGGTCCAATTTTAATAAAATTTGATACACTCATAGACAAAGACATAAGAAATGATATTCAGAAGTTTCAAGGTTGCAGTTCTTACAATAGTGCAGAAAATCGATTATATATAACCAGGAAATCAAAATTTGACTTACATCCATTCATTTTTCTTTCAGTCTATGGTTTCGCTTTAACTGGAAACAACTATTGCTTTTTAGTCTTTTGAACCAACGTCCAAAGAGTCTGATCTCCATGACCATGGATTAGTTTTAAAGCTTTCATTAAACCTGGGCAACGCCAGGCTATATTGCTAGTATAAATAAAAAGATAACATATCAAGTAGTTTGCCTGAGTAGCAGTTGGAGTAACAGTCCTGGTTGAAGTAGTAAAAAGAGTTATGATATTTTAATGCTGCCTAGTCTATTTCCTGTTGTATAGAAACTATCTTCATGAGAAAAAAAATAGACTAAAAGAAAAAAGGAAACATTTTTTATAAAGCATCTCAACAATTTTTTGAATATAAAAATTTTGTATTTACAGATTATCTGCTTTCTTCTTTTCCTTTCTTAATAGATAAGTTGAATATTTTTTTCAAGTCCTAATTTTCACCTACTGAACCTTCAACAGATTAATTTATATGCAGATATTATCCAGAGTTCTATCCTCCTTGGTCTTACCTTCCTGATGACATCAGCTCTAAACTTAGTATCTATGCTGATAATGCAACCGTTTATTCCTGTCTTGATAGTAAGTGTGATCAGTTTGATAGAGTCAAATTGGCAGATGATATCCAAAATGATCTACAGTCTGTTGTTAACGAATGGCTTGTTAATTTTAATGCCCCCAAAACTAAACTGCTCTATTAATCATCTAGGAGATTCCTTTCTACATTCAATCAGTGTTGCAGATGCTAACCTCCAGGAGAGTGAATTCTTGGGCTAACATTCTTGGCTGATACGAAGTGGAAAGACTATACTGAATCCGTTCCTTGAGCCATGTTTAGAATATTACTGCTACATGTAGTCTGGTGCTTTTGCTATATATTTAGAGATTCTTAATAAAATCCAAAGAAGAATCAGCAATATTATTGGTCCTGACCTGGTGTCTCAACTTCAGTTACTTTCCCACTGCTAGAAAGTTGCCTTTCTGTGTCTTTTCTATAAATATTTTCATGGTAATGTTTTGGATGAGCTCTTTGTTATGGTAGTATATAGACTTTATGAATTTAAGTGCAGTATTAGATTAACAACTAGGTCTCATAATTTCACAGTTGAATTGGCTAAATGTAAGTTCTATATGAACATTTCTTTTCTTGCACTTCTCGCTTGTGGAACACACTTCCAACTCCATGCTTTCCTCCATTGACTGATCAAAAATTTAGATGCAATGTCAATCATTATCTACTGTCTTTCTAATTACTCTTTTATTGTTCTCACTCTGTAGTAATGTTTTTGTTGTCTATTCTTTCGCAAACATTAATCTCTTGTCTCTCAGTAGCTTTACTGCCTTGCTTAGGGTAAACTTGATTTTAAAAAAATGTAACAAATAAAAATCACACATTTGTTTTTTCAATAATATATTAGATATATAGCTGTTAAGTTAAAAATATGGTTTTATAACAAGTCATATGACAAACAATATTTTTAATTTTATAAATCATCTAATTTTCTTTAAAAAATCTGAAGATTGGAATAATTCCAATCTTCTGCATATACAAGTATAAGATTCACATGATCAATAGTGATCTGAATAATGCAAAACAAGAACATTTAATTCCATGATTTACAGCACAAACATATATAGGAAGGTGCTGAAAAATTCTTGATTGGTCCAAAACCTGATTAAATGACTAATCACTTTTCAGCACTCCCTTGTAACATAACTTTTAGATAACTGAATCAAAGTTAAACTTCTTTCACTCCTATTTAGATCCAGGCAAACATTAAACACATTTTTTTCTTTAAGTGTTAGAATATGGAATGATCCTAAATTTATTATATGATGATTTGAAGATTGTGTTCAGTCATGAAACAGATTGTCATATCAGTGTTTTTATATATATAAGCTATGCACTAGTAAAATAAGTTTAAAGACAAATAAACAGAAAATGTGTTATTTAGTCAAGAAAAGATTAAAGACAGATACCACTTACATTGTCAGTTTTCTTCATGAAGAAATCTGCCCTTAATGCAAGAATGGGAAGTGCTCCAAAGAAAGTTGTATGCCAAGATGGAATGCCAAATCTGCTCAGGGCCAAAGACACTGATTATTACACCCTCCCTTTCTCCTCAGCACTAAATTTAGAACCTTATTTAATTTTTGATCAATAAATTTTATTTAAATTCTGTAGGTAGAAGTTTACTTAATGTGTCCCTATACTTGATCAGTTAAGACCAGTTTGATAAACTGCGGCATCTACCCAAACATCAACTTTCAATTCCTGTATTATAACTTGGCCTTTGTCATGAAAGATTTCTGGCACAATGATGTCATAGTACAAAACAGAATCTTTTGAGTAAAAAAAAAAAAAAATTTCAAGTAATAAATAAAACCCAGATAAACAAAAGTGATAATTAAGAGCAGAATGAAATTTCTATAAATTTCTATTTCCATACAAAGGAAAAGAAAAAATTAACACTTGCAGTACTAAACTAACACATATACACATGTACGTACACACACACACACACACACACACACCTAAAGATGCAACCATACATTACTAAAAATAGCTATAGTCTCATACAGCCAGTGATGGATAAATTGTTGTTGAAATCAGGAAAAAATGTAAATAGCATTGATATCTCATTTAAACAGATATATTTGCTAAAATTACACAAAAATATCTTGAAAGACTAAAAAGTAAATTTATTCAATAAAATTGTCATTGGCTTAAACTACGACCTCCAGATGACTTCAAAATCTCCTGTAACTTTTTTGGATGTTTTTTTTTTTTTTTGTTAGTGAATGCTGCCATAATCCTTGCCATCAGTTCATCTTTGGTACTACATGAAGTTTTGTCTCTTGCTCAACTGTGCCCCACACATAATAATCAAGGGGGTTTCAGTCAGTGAAGTTAGGTGGCCAAATGTAAGGGGTGATGTGGTTGCAGAAATTGTCTGACAGTCATGACTACTTCTATGGACTGTTGCCAGACATAATATCTCCAGCAGCCACTATTGACCCTGGGCAGCACTAACTTCTCAAGGCACTTGATGTAGGCCTCTATGTTGAGTCTGAGGCCATTTAGGAAGATGAATGGAGACAAAGTTACCATCACTAGTGATCACTCCAAACACATTCATGATCACCATTAGACTCATCCAACTCTTTCTGAATCCTCTGCACTGACCTCAGATTAAGACCAAAACACTGAAATGTTCATGTTGGAACTTCTGGTGTGAGTGCTATGATTTTTGAAAGAATAACAAAATGTTTAATACAAATTTAAAATATTCTAAAATGGATAATATATATATATATATATATATATATATATATAATTAAATAATCCTTTAGCCTTTCCTCTTAATAAAGATTTTGATGACAAAACTTTGTTTTTATTAAATTTAAGGCATATTTTATCATGTATTCTCAGCTTTTAGTGAATCTTTAGAGGTACCTACTAAATAGTGCATCTTTTGAGTAAAGAAAGTTAACTTTCAGATTATTAGGATAATGACAATGTAGTATTAAGATAACATGCTACAACATAGTCATTTTATGATAATAAAAAATATATTGTGAAAGAATTTTCATGGTAAGACTGAACCGTAACAAGTGAAAAATAATTACTATGCCATTACTTTTTAATCATTTACAGTATTCAGGAGAACATCTTAATTTCTTTGCATCATTTTACTTTGTAGGTTTTTATATTTTTGTGGTTTCCTCCAATAATGGAAATTAACTTTACTAAAAACCTTTTCACAAATATAATATTAATAAAAAGAAAAAAAAACTATGCACTCTTAAGAATACTTTTAATTTAAGTATATAACTTTGTGTGATGTTGAACCTATTAAATAATTTAGTCTAAGTTTACAGATTTAAGATTTTAAACTTTTGGATAATTTTTTAGGTATGTAGTTATAACTGAATCAAATTTTCAAATGAACCAACTCTGCAACTGAATAATACAGGGAGTTGGTCCACGTAGAGAATAAGATTACTATATATATATATATATATATATATATGCCTAATATAACAAATGAAAACTATCATAAAATTGTGATTAAAAGTTTCACACAAAAAGTGAAATTCAGGTACTATTTACAATGACTTCCCAAGCCATATGCATCAGTCAATATACCAATTTTGTATAGAACAATTCAAATGTCTCCACATTCAACAGTACAAAGCTAAGAGTTTTCAGCTGTCTATAATACATAAGTTCATTATATCAATATTATAATTTTGATGAAACAAAAATTGCTCAATGAACAAACTTATTAAATACAAATGATCATTAAATTAAACATCTATACATCATACCATACATGACATATATAGTATTTATGATTTCAGTCTTGTATGCATTGTAATTAGTATTTTATTATCTATACATGCTGTAATTGTTCACATACTTGTAAAACCGTTTTATTACAAATCTAAGTAATACTTTTGTACCAACTGAATATACCTACCATTTAAATACTATTCAACTTGATGTTCTCAGGATACTTGGTTGTCTGGTAAGTAGCCATGAATGTCGACTAAATGCTTTATAAGTGCTATTAATGACAAGTAAACAGAAGAGTGAACACATATTACACCCAACACTTACCCAGTTCTGTATCATTGATACCCATGTAGGACTCCAGTAAACCATTGATTTTGTCTATTGCTATATTAACCACAGCATCTGGCTGAAAAATTAAAAATACAAATAGATAGAAGTAGATGGATAATAAAACCATATTTACATAAGATGTTTAAAGTAAAAAAAAAAACAAAAAAACTGACTGAATGAAGTCTGAAATAAACATGGAGTCATTTAACACTAAACATTCTGCTTCAATACAGGTTTTTTTAAAAAGTCAGTATTTTAAAACTGTCTTGATTTAATTTATACTTTACATCTGTGGGAGGCTAAAGTAATTTTATTAACTATTATTGAAAACTATATTACATTTTAAGAACAATAATAGTTGACCATCCAATGCTGGGAGTGGAAATTTAATGATAAACATTTGCAAAATGAGAGGCTACAACCTTAACACTAGACTAGAAGTTTTTAAAATGCAATAAAATTATTTTTATTTGGTAGTGAAAATATAAAATTTAGGTTCATATCTTTAATCTTAAGAAAAAAAGCTATTCTAAATTTTAAGGTTCAGTAAGTCTACTTCTTGTGCACTAAAAATCAGTAAACAGCAATTTTATTCTAATAGCCAATCAACTGAATTCCACTTTTTTATAATTAAATGTAGTTTTCAACGACAGTTAATAACATTACTTTAATCACTCTCAGAGAAACAGGAAATAAAGTAACATCTAATCGAGACACTCACAATCAACAAAAGATATTTTAAAATTGTTATAGCTTTTACTCTGCATTAAATAAGCATTAAAATATTAATGTCATTTATTTATTTATTCAATCTAAGCTGAGTGTTTTAATTTTTCATGTTGGTTGAGTAGAGTTGCAAAATGCATCTTGAATGATATTTACATTTAACCTTGATCTCATCAGTATTATTCTGGAAATTCTATCCTTTATCTTCTTAAAATAACAACTTTAGATATCAATTTCAAAATAAGGAATAACTTTTCATTTACTTGGCAAAGATACAATTTTTTTTCTTTGTTCAGTTTCTAAAATTGCCTATTATAATAACAGTATCAATTGTAAGAATTGACTGACTGATTTTATGGCTTATCAACCTTTGAAGGTTATTTAAAGCAGAAACAGTTTTAGATTGTAAGAATAATTCTTTGTTTTTTTAAACTAGTGAATATTGCATTAACAATTTTTAAAAAATATGATTTCAAATAGAAGTCTTACTATTTAGTTGAGGGATGGGGAGAAGACGTGGATCCTACCTTTCTCTCTCGGAGTTCTCTTTTGAGCCATTATCCATTAAACTACTTATATACCCAAGTTTACAACAACTGGTATTCTCAAGCAGTCACCCTTCTAGATACTAACCAAGCTTGACATTGCTTAACTTCAATGGTCAGACAAGAAGTGGTATTTTAATGCAATATGGTTGTAAACATCAACATTTTTTCTAAATTAATATACAAAAAGCCATGAGATAGGTGTCTTGTATAGTGTAGGATTCTCTCTAGCCTGGCAAAGTACAGTAACTCAATTTAGCCTCAATTTCACAAGTAGTCGGAAGACTTGGAAAGATGTTGAGCCTTGCTGTCTTGATAGTTGTCAAAAGATCCCTTATATTGTGCAGGGTTTTGTATGCAATTAGATCTCTTCATCATATTCCATAAATGCTTGCTGAGACTCATGTTTGGCAAACATGGTTGCCATGCCATATGTTCAAAGTCTCTAGAATGTTCCTCAAATCAATTCTAGTCAAATTAGGCCCAATGAAGGATATTGGTGGAATAACCCATTATTGTCTTGGCATATGGAGTCCATGAATAGAAGAAAATGGTGATGAAGTAGTGCAATACTACAGTCACTTGTCAATGTATTTAGGTGGTCCAATATCATGTGAACACACCTTACACCATTATGGAACTACTACCAATTTACACAGACAGTACCTTGTTGACAACTTGTCTATGGCTTCATGATACCTGCACTCCATCCAAACTACTATCAGCTCAAGACAACTGGAACTGTGATTTTTAAGACCATACCACAGGTTGTCAGTTCTTAAAGATCCAATTAGCAATACTACAAGCTCAACTGAGTTGCTGTGTCTACTTCGATACCCCATTCAAACTTCAGTAATTCACATTAATTTTTTCATAAACAGCCTAGCCATTGGCCACAGTAACTCATCAGATGTCAGAATATGATTGATATAGGTCTAGCCACTTTCATGATGGTGGCACCACTTGCCATTACCTTTAAATACAGCTTTCCAAAGCTTTTGGTATGTTAGTGTAATGTAAAAGAAACTTGCAACAGTACCTGTTATTTATACAATATTTGCTCGTTAAAAATTCTGTAGGATAAAATATTTGTATACAGTTTAATGTTTTACCCAATATGTATGAAAATGGTTTCAATAACCTGAATATTGTGGCATTCCTTTTTATAACTAATTTTCAGATTTTCCAGAACCGATTTGTTTTAATTATGACTTATCAACTGTTTGTGAGTAATTTAAAGCTGAAGCATATTTTGGATTATAAGAATAATTTCTTTTTTTGTGAGTGAATATTGCATTAACAAATTTTTTTTAACATAGCAATGATTTTTTTCAGATAAAAGTCCTGCAATTTAATCCATAGGTGGGAGAGAAAAGACCAATTTATACTTTTCCCAAGGGTATTTGCATGTAAGTGAATTTAGCAAACATGACTGGAATTCAAACTTTCTCATTCCCACATATCCAAGATTTTTCAGGATTTTCACAAATATCATTCACATATAAATTAACACTAAATTAAAAAAAAAAGATCTTACACAACATAACATTTTAGATTAGCAATTTAAGTTCATTTTCTCAAAATCTAACAAGTTTATGATACCACCGTAAAAATGGGATGGTATACATTAATAGCTTATAGATAAAAACTTACAGATTTTTATTTTAAATTTTATAACACCAGATTTTACAGTGTGCATTAATAGGTTAATAGAGGATGCCAAAATGGTTATGCATTGTTCATTAAGTTAATATTAATATTAAGTTAATATTGAACAGGTAAAAAGAAAAAGGATAAATTACTTAATCTGAATTAACTTTATACATTACTTAATTATATTAAGGTAAAAAAATATTATATAAAAAAAATAGCATTTAAAACATTCAATTCTATTGAATAACAGGAAAAATACTTAAGAAAATTTTAAGTCACAAGTAAAAATGTTCTAATTTTTAATTTTTAAGGTTAGGAAGCCATGATCAAACTATAATTAGAATTAAAAAAAAAAAAAGTGTATATATTTTTGTTATCTACCCACCACTTTAGTTCATACAATCCAAAGCCCAAGAACTACTCAAGGTAGAGGGTTACTGAGTGAGATTGTTGGAAGGGAAAGCAGGAAGTGCATATGATAAGGATATGTAGGATAGATATCAGTTGACCCTGGACTTGAAGTGGTTAAAACTGTAATGGTCAGGGAAGTATCCTCTTGGGGGTGTGTTCTATGAAGTAACATTTCTGGGGAAAGAAACTGTGGAACCTACTCTTTACTGAAGGAACACAATGACATGGCAGGTCTTAGATGCGAGGACATGAGCTGATGGGACTAAGGAATGTAACTCGTTTGAACATTTGCCATAGTAACAATGACAGAGTAATGAGAAGCTAGCAATTTTTCAACAGTGGGATGAAGGTTGTAGGATGGAAAATAACTTATCACCCACAAGGCCACATAAATACTTTTGAATTGTCAAGGCGAGAACTGGGCAACACCGACCCAGACATGGCAGCAATACTCAATTCTTGGTCTGATCTGACACTTGTAAATGTAATTGTTGTCAGAAAACCAAATTTGCAAAGTTTATCTACTAAAACCATTATTATAAGCTGCTATAAACCTTCATACAGTAAATAGCTATTATAGTTTTCACAAATACCATAAAAAATGGCCAGTTGGCTAAAATGCTTTTGAATTTGAATAATAATTTAATAGTAAACTGTTGGATGCCTTTACTGAAAGTTATAACATTCAATCTATAAGAAAGTTGTTGAAAGATAAACACCATTAACAGTATAACAGTAGTTAAAAGTGATTGGTCAATGGCCAATCACTTAATTACTGTCAATGGTCAAATAAAGCCAATGGTCAAATAAAGCTATTTGACAATGTATTAAGGATAATCTTTTATTTACAAGATTTAAAAAGTTAAGGTGACTTGATTGTGGACATGGAATTCTCATTGTTTTACAGACTTCAATATGTAAAGCATATATTATATTTCACACATCTGGAAATACAATATTTTAAAGACAAGTGAATACAAATCAAGAACACTTTTCTCTGTAACACATTGTTTAAAGACAGAAAATAAGGTATTTATTTGTGGAGGTGTTGAAATTGTTAGGTCATTTGTTTTACAGGTAAGCTTTTTGCAAAAAAGAATTTTGCTTTGAGGAACAATGGCATAGAAAATATTTTACTTGTATTAATTTTAATGCCATAAAGTTTTAATCATTTTAGTGCCTCTAAAACAAAATTGCTCTCTTTTAATCATTTGAGAGAAATCTTTCTGACTTTCATCAGTAAAGTTGATGGTAACTTCCAGAAGAGTGACTGGCTTCTTGGTTTGATTGATTAATTGATTGATTGTGTTTAATGGCCTATCAACCTCCAAAGGGTCATTTAAGGTCAAAAGGTGTTTTTGCTTTCAGAGTTGTTTGTCTTCAAGCTTTCAAAGTTGGTTGTTTTTGACCTTTCTTTTAAGGAAAAAAAAAAAAAAAATTATTTAAAGAGGGTAATGAGCAGTGGTGAATAGTTAGTGTTTTTTTTTTTTGTATGGAAGGGATTTAGATTTTCGTATATAGTCTAATTTCTTTTAGAAATTGGAATATTTTGCTTGGGTCAACATTGTTAAATAGATCTTTTAAATTGTTTGATCTGTAATATTTTGATCGAATGAATTAGAAGTCATAGCAGTTAATCAAAAATTGTTTCACTGTGAAGGGTTCCTGGCATGCAGTGCATATCGGGGGTTCTTTGTTTTTCAGTAGGTATGAATGAGTAATCTAGATATGTCCTATTGTTAGTCTAGTTAGTATAACTTCCTCCTTTCTTATCTTGTGGTAGCCTGGATACCATTCGTTGACAGTAAGTTGGATACTTTGGAGCTTATTGTTTGGGTTATTATTCCATGTTTCTTGCCATTTAGTTCTGATAAATTTGTGGATTGTTGGTTTGAAGTTGGAGTAAGGGATCTTGACATCAGATACATTTTGATGTAATGATTTTTTTGCTGCTGAATCAGCCCTCTCATTACCATGGATGCCAATATGACTTTGTATCCAGCAGAGTTTAATGATTTTGTTTTTGGAGAGCTGGTTAAATCTATGTAGAAGTTTGATGATAAGTGGGTTGGTTGATTCTTTGTTTCTTAGAGAAGTAAGAGTAGATTTAGAATCTGTGAAGATGATAAACTTCTTGAGTTGATTTGTTGAAATAATGTCAAGGGCTAAGTTGATGGCTAGAATTTCAGCACTATAAAATCGAGGCTTTATTTGGAATTCATTCTAGTAATTCCATGTTACTGAGGATGGCAGCGCATCCTACTCTGTCTTCCTTTTTAGATCCATCGGTATATATGTGGACATAATCGGGGAAGTTATCTATAATAGAGAGAGTTTCTTCTTAAAAGGTGGCTGGATTTGTTTTTGCTTTAGAGTATCTGGTTAGGTCCATCAGAATTGTAGGTTGTTCCAGCAACCATGGGGGTGTTTCTGAAATGATGACCTTGTGTATGTGATTTATGTCTATTTGTGTTTCAGTAATAAGTTCCTCCATGTGGAGGCTGAATGGTTTAATGATTTTTTTCTTTTTGATGGCAGAGGGGTTTAAGTTGTGGTTGAAAAACTATTTTGTGGGCAGGATTTGATGGATTAGAGGCTAGTTTTATGTAGTATTGCATTCCGAGTTTTTGTCTTCTTAGTTTTAGCGGAGATTCATTTGCCTCAGTATAGGCTCTACAATTTTTGAAAAAGTATAGGTTTTCTTTGGTAGGGGAGGAGTTGAATTTTCTTAAGGCTGCACGTTGCGTTCTTATTGCCTCTTTGCATTGGTCATTAAACCATGGCTTGTTGAATTTCATTGAAGTGGAAGATTTAGGTATGCATTCTTTAGCTATAGATAAAAGAGTTTTGGTGAAGTAGAGGAGGTGATCTTCGCTGCTGGTATTGGATTCTGGAATTAGTTTTAAATAGCATAGTTTTTGGAATTTTTCCAAGTTAGCTTTTGAATATTCCAGCATGGTTTTTTCTTCCTGAGTTGAGGATTCGAGTTTTCCAGAATGATAGAGAAGTGATCACTTCCACAGGTATCCCCCAGGACCCTCCAGTTGTAGTCCAGGAAGACAGTGGGATCGCTTATAGTTAGGTCAATAGCGGAGTATGAGCCTGATGCTGGGTGAAAATATGTGTTTGATTTGTTATTATATAGGCATAGGCTGTTTTGATTGATTACATTTTCAATGATTTGGCCTTTGTGGTTGGTTTCAGAGCTTCCCCAAATTTCATTGTGACAGTTGAAGTCTCCCATTAGAATAAATGGTCTTGGGAGTTGTTGGATAATGTTGTCTAGTTCTGGTTCTGTGATATTGTAACAGGGGGGAATATATATGGAGCATATAGTGATTGTTTTGTGTAGGGTTGCTGACACCGCCACTGCTTGTAAATTGGTTTTTAATTTAATTTGATTTTGTGGTATCTTATTGTTTATGATTATGGATGTGCCACCAGAGGCTGTTAGGTTTTTTGTTTATATGGTTGTATGAGGTATAATGTTTTACATTAGGTATATTGTTTTCTTTAAGGAATGATTCCTGCAAACAAACAACTGCTGGGGAAAAGTTTTTGAGAATTATTAGTTCATTGAAATTTGCTTTTACACCTCGAATATTCCACTGAATAATTTTATTCATCATATGTGGGTTCCAGTTTTGATAGGGTTTTTGTTTGGGATTTTGGTGTGTTTGAGGATTTTGTTCCTCAATATCCATTGCTTCTAAATTTTCAAATCTGTTTTGTCTTGGGCTCAAGCTGGTTTGGGTTCTTGATTTTGATGTTGGTCTATGTCTTGTTTGCTGGTTCTTTTTTTCTGGGGATTTTTTTTGTTTGTCTGAATAAGTGGTTAATTTTGGTTCAGTTTTTTTTTTTTTGAGAGTTTGTGTTAGGGATAATTTCTGTTTTCTTATTGGGTAAAGAGGGTTTTTCGTTGTTTGGCTTATTTGATTTAGGTAAGAGGTTTTTGTCCTTGTGGGTGGGTTTTTGATTTTGATTTTTGTTAAGAATTGGTTTCGGGTTTTCATTGGCAAAGGAAGATTCAGATTTACCAAGGGTAATTTTTAATTTGTTGATGAATTTGGGCCAATTGTTGGGTTCTAATTTTATGAGTTTTTCAAGGAGATCCTTGTATTTATTTTTTGTTTCAGTAGTTGGAGGGGTTCTTTGGGTGATGTTGGAGTATGAAACCGTATTTGAGTATACTTCCACGATTTTTCTTGCTTCCCAAAAGGGTATATTTCTATTATCTTTTACCTCGTGTATTTCTTTCTCTTTTTTCCATATACAACAGTTCCTCGAGTATACCGGATGGTCACCTTCACAAATTGCACATTTGATGGTTCGATTGCATTGATCTTCTAGGTGATCCAAATCCCTCATTCCACATTTCTTGCATACAGGTTTACTTGTACACTGCTCCTCATGGTGTCCAAACATCTGGCATTTGAAACACCTGAGCGGGTTTGGGATGTAGGTCTCAACTCTAATTAAATTGTATCTGACTTTAATCTCTTTTGGGGGCTTGTGGGAGTTAAAGGTCAAGATATATGTGTTTGTGTTAATAGTGTTGCCTTCTTTTTTGATGGTGATTCTTTTGTAATCTATAACTCCTTGATATTTTAGTCCTGTTTTGATTTCATCTGGAGTGCAGAGGGAGAGTTCCCGGCTCTTAGCTACTTCTTTAGATATGTTTAGCGTTTGATGGGGGTATGATTTTATTTTTAGATTGTGAAAGGAAGTCATTTTGAGCAGAGAATCTGCTTGTTTCTTTTGGTCGACTTCTACTAGCAGTGTTCCATTTTTTGTTTTTTTGACCATCTTGGGGGTTATCCTGGAGGATATTACCTTTTCTATCACGAAGGGAGTTAACTTTGATAAGTGAGTATCTTCAGTGGACTCAAGGACAATGAATTTAGTGAAGCCAGGTTGGCACAGCTCAGAGTCACTGTCTGATTCCATATGGAGTCTCTTGGAGGGGTTAGGGAAAGTCATAATATTCATTTTGGTATAAGTTCATCGCCTGTGCTCTCCACTCACCAGTTTGGAGCCAACAATTGGGGTCTGCCAGGGGGAAACCCAATCACCCTGACAGACCAGGGACTACATAGGCGGTATATTCACCTCAGTGAGAGGTCCAGAGCACCTGCCACCTCATACAATGCTCTGCTCCAAGACACAGTGCATGGGTGGAAGGGGATGCAACCATGTCTGGGCTTGAACCTCAATGAGATGATTGACCCTCAGCCAGCGCCTTCTAATGTCTACAGGTTCTAGGTATTTTTCCGTAGTTTTCGTTCTGGTTAGTTTAGTTGGGGAAGATTAGTAAAGTTGATGTTTATTTCTTGTAGTAGACATTAGGGCTTGACCTGACCAGCCGATTGGTCGGATTGGGCCCCTCCGACCGCCTGTCTAGCCCTGGTAAGTGCCGAAGTGGCGTGTTGGGAAGTGGAGGTACTTAACCTAACCTCCAAGGCTCTCAACCACCAGGATCCCGTCCCAGGGCATCACAGGTCACCACCCACAGCCAACAGGTGGCCTCATTGAGGGATTTTTACCCTCTGCAGGGGGACCGTTGGCATATTCTGATGCCCTGCCAACAGGGCCATTTTTGGTTTGATCTGCAAAAATTTAAATACAATGTCAGTTGTTACCTTCTGTCTTTTTAATTCCCGTATTTTTAGTGTTCTCTCTCTTTAATACATTTTCCTTCATTCTCTCACATTCAGCAACCCCTTGCATTTTAGTGGCTTTATTGCCTTGAAATGAGTTTAAAAAAATTTTTTTTGATTGGTTGGGAATGTTACAAAATGGTAATTTAAATATCTTAAAATGTCTATATTATTTGTACAAATATTATTTTTAAACTCTTTATCAATAAATTTGTTTACTGTAAGTTTAAAATGGAAATTGATAAAGGTTTTTAAAAAAGACCATATAAAAATAGCTATAAACCCTGCTAAGCATCCTTTCTTTTACTTCACTTTACTTGATAGAAAACCTTGCCTTTCTTTATAAAATTTTGAATGTTAGTTCATGAAAATGATATCTCTTGACTTATGATCTTTTTCCATATAATGACAAACTTTGTTCATAATTTAGGTGAGAGATAATTTTGATATTAACAAATTAAAGAAGCCTAACAATTTTTGTTGCATTTTTTGTTATGAAGTATGACATTTAACTAATAACCTTAAATGTGCATACTGAATAGTGTTTCCAAACAACAGTAGAAAAAAAAATCTGTCAATTTAGTAAAGGTCAGGAGCTACTGTTTTTAACATTGAATTATATAAGCAAATATTGTGTAAAACTAAAGGTAAACAAAATAATATCCTAGGATGTGATAGACATTTTACATTTTCATTTAAACAATTTGCATTAACAGTTCTCATTTTTGTTTTTAATTGTTTATTAAAAGATATAAGACAAGGCAATCATTCTTTGGTAAGGTAAGAGTTTCAGCCAGTTCAAAGCACTTCATAGTAAGTGCCTAATACAAGGTGTGTGTGTGGGAGAAGGTGGGGGTCTTAATAATTGGTGGACAAAGTGGGCTAAATCCAGACATTAGCAATTTTTACAGTTGCTATGTTTAACTAAGCTTTGGACATTTCTAAATCTTGAAAACTATGGCTTGCAAAAAAGTGTTAAAAACCTTTTTCCTACCCAGTCAAAAGTTATGACTTTTTGAAATTAAAAAAAAAGAAAAAAAAAAATCATGGCCCAAATTTGTTGTTTTTTTAGTATGTTGTGTCAAAATGAGCAATAAAATTTTTAAGACATTAAATCAACTTAGACTTCCTGAATACATCACACATGTTTTCATGCCTCAATTTCTTGCATTTACAGAATTAACCAAGAAAATAAACATACTTTAATTTTCTGTCAATAAACCTACAAAAGATTTTGATGGTTACCTTCAAAATAAAAATATTTTTTAATCTGAATGTAAAATAGGAAAAAGTCCCCAAGGCAGAATACACTACACTTATATATATATATATATATATATATTAAAAACGTAGGTTATATTTTCAATAGTTTGCCCTTCATGTTGAGCTGTTCATTCTGAAGTTCTGACAACTGAAAAGTTCTCATCTTATGAATCTTGTATTGAAACTAAGTCAGATTGTGCATAATTTCAAAGGATTGTGTTGAATGCAATAAGCTTATTAAACTATGAACTAACCCATGATGAAGTTCCTTTGCTTTTTTGTTTATCTGTTTTAGTTTGTTGACTCAGGAGTTTTGTGAAACTTCATTAATTCATTAACTTTCTGTCATATTGATGATTGAGAAAAAGTTATTCTATCATTAAGAACATCAAAAATTTGCTATAAGCCCTAACCAAACTCCAATCCAACTCAAATTATACCAATTTAAGGAGTAGTGTGTGACTCAAAATACTTAAATATAAAAATTCAGTCCAGGACCTTCAGATTTTATCAAAATTCCAAATATTTATCACTTTCAGAATGGCCTCATTAATAAACTCACAAATGAATTCCCAACCTTCTCCTGAACATTTTTTACTCAAATTATGTGTGTGTGTGTGTGTGTGTTTATTGGATGTATAATAGTATCTGAAACAAAAGTGAAGATAAGACAAAGTGGGAAATTTTTATCAAATTTTTTGCTGGAGAAAGCTTATGTTCTCTTTGGCATCATGAGTGAATAAACAAAATACAAAACTTGAAATCTCTGAGGATAAGTTGGTTGTCATAAATGACATTACTCTAGCTTATCACTTCCTGGCGTTAAACTTTAAGAGTCTGTATGTCTCTGTGCTTGTTTGTTTTATTTATATCAGAGCTGTTTGGTATTGTGGGATTTTTATTCAGAGACTTATTTTTTATACCTACATATACATCCACTCAGGCATATACATGTACTAGAGCCCCTTTTATTTCTAATACTTCTACATACATCTATACATACACATCAACATGTGCACAGAAAGAAACAAATACATATAGAGGCTTTTTTTAAAAATATGTACATGTATACACATCACTATAAATACCTGTATACACCCATATATGTACACTCTTGGATACATTCATACAACTACATTATATATATATATATATATATATATATATATATATATTGTATACACTGCTTATAAACAAGACGTTAAAATTTCCCTTCTCTGATGCCATGCACCGATGGCTTAGGGAGTAGAGACTCCAACTGACACCAAATCGGTCAAGTTTCGATCCCGGCCAGAAGCAAGTGGATATGTCTAGCCACAATGATGAGCTGTGATACAGCAAAACAGGCTTGTATGTGGATGACTAATATATATATATATATATATATATATATATAGTTTGTAAGGTGTGCTGTTTTTCTGAAATTGTGGGTCACATTAGGATACCTGGTTTGTTATTTACTTACATATATACACATACATAATGGAACTGTTGGGCACTGTAGATTTTTTAATCAGCTAACTCCAAGTAGGTCCCAGTCCTTCTCTTTACCAACTTGTATTCTGTAATGTTCTATTATTGTTTTTGTGATAATTGATGAAATAACGTATGGCTCTGGTCTTAAATCAACTGTTGAGAACTGCAAGATCATCACACTCTCAATGCATTTTCTTCTCAGTGAATTTTGTTCACTCCTGATTAGACTAGCATTTTTAAATAAAAACTGTGGTCAAAAGTATTAAGGTAAACCACCAGTGTGTTTAGATTGTTGTCATGCAGAATATCTCTGTAGTATTCATATAATCTTTTTCTTGAGGTTTCTGGATATTTCATTAATGTATATTAATAGACATTTTATACAGTCTATTTTGTATATATTTTTTAAACTGTTGATGCTAAATAGTACAGAAGCTTTCTCTGACAAAATGCATTCTTGACAAAAGTTTTTCACTTTCTCTCATATATATATATATATATATATATATATAAAACTTCAATTGTTAATATAACTGATACTTTGTATTATATTAGTGTATTAGAAAAATCTTAGTCAAGAAAATGTGTTTTCCAACAGGGATTGAATCTGCATCCCCCCATTGTAAAGGAAAACCACTATTTGATTTGTTGTGCTTTGCCAATTGTCCACAAGTAACATCACAGGAAGAAAGGCTATACTTTTCCCTTTTTAAGGAAAGCACATGCTCTTCACCTAGATTATTTTCTTGAAACTTTGTATCTGTTCAGTTTTGTATCAAAAGTGAAAACAAACCAATTCCTAAAAAATTAAATGTATTTTTAATTTGACACCTTTTTTATTACTTCAAATGTTATTATGATGGTGTTATAAAACAATGTCATATCTCCTCTGATTTACAGTCACTTACTGAAAACTCAAAATCTGTGTAGCACATATACAATTTTGGCTCCAAATTGGATTTCTACATTCTGTCTCAGAAACCCATTAAAACAGGCTCTTAGTTCCACTTGCTAAATACTGTTGTTTGATTGATCTGTAAATGGAAGTGTCATGTTCTTGTCTATGTCCACACAGCTGGATCACTAATTAACACAACAAATTTCTTCTTTCCTCACACATATGAAAATATTAATCAGCAAATGAGAACCCTGTAAAACATAGCTGGAAACAAAACTGGAGAAATATAACAAACCTACATAAAGTTTGGTTTCACTATATAAATCGTAGAGAAAGTTGAATTTGTCAGAAGTGCTTACAGGCTGCTATGCAGCTGGTTAGTCATCAGCATACTTACCTTACCTTCTCACCCACTGTCAGGTTGAGTCCTTAGCCCTCTTCCTCACACATTGTTGGCAAAGAAGAAAGAAGGAACAGCCTGTCAATGTCACGATTACTACTATGGAAGGAAAGAAGGCACATCACAGAGTTACCTAATACCAACTACCGAACTCACTTTCTGAGCAGCACACATTTGTTCTTTCCTCTTCTCTCAACCTTCCATCTTATCTCTAAGGACAACTGCTTTGGGAAACCACATATCCTTGTAAATATTACATACAATTTCAGACAGCCAGCCTAAAACAGATCATATCAACATCTGATGCCAACTTGCTAAGAATTAAGAACAACCAAATTCGTAAACCACTCATCTGTATTTATCCAATAAACGAGATAAATTTACATCTGCTTCTGTCATAATTCTTCTTGTAACCAGATGCTTGTTTATAACAGTGGATATATTTGAAATAGATGTCCCATTTTTATTTATTAAACAGTGTGCATTACATTCACATCCTATTTAAGAAATCTTAAATGAAAATGTAAGTGTGTGTGTGTGTTTACTAGTATAAAAATACAATATATCCTGAACCCATTTTAAACTTATTAAGAAAGGAGGAATTTATTTCATTATTGCCTATAAAGACAAAAAAACAAACAAAAAAAACAAACACAACTTACAACTGATTCCACTGTAGCAGGTCCTTTGGAACGTAATCGAAGTGTCTGTTTACCAGTTCCAATGCTTCCAGACTTTTTGCTTGACCCAGGAGGTCCTATATGAGCTGTAAATAAAAGAAAACAGTAATTATATAATGAAAGATTCAAAAATAGAAACCATTTCTGAAATAAGGAGAGGCTGAAACTTTTCTAGACTAAATTTTGACAATTCTATGTTATCAAATAATTTTAATTTTTTTGTATATTAATTTTTATTAGACATCATGAAGTCTCAGTAAAAGAACCAAGCAAAAAATTACAATGACCAAATGAATGCACTTTAGTTGATAATAACTCATTAAGTTTTCATCAAACAATTCATGTTAGAAGTCACAGGTTTAGATGTTACAACAAGAAAGTTTATTTTTGTTAAAGCTTTTACTTTTTGTCTAAATCTTGTTAGATATCTTGTTTTTATTATCAAATGTAGTTTTCTTCAGATTAATTTCCTTGTTCCCCCCCCCCCCATTTCAGCAGTGTACTCTCTGGCCTTCTTCAGGTATCTTTTGTGTTCTAAAATGCTGATGAATCCTACTACTGAAGCATGTGCACATATCCAATTTTGTGTTCAGAGATGAGGGAATTACTAAAAAAAAAAATCATCAAATAAACATTTTTAGTCTAGTTAAAATAATATTCATAATATATGCTTGAAAGAAAAAAGAAACTTGCAAAATATTGTCACAAATGATAAGAGAAGCAAAACTATTTTTATTTCTTAAATGACTGAAGCAAAATTTTTCAAATTAAAAGAAATTATTTTGCATTTTATTGGTTGTGCATACTTTTATCTATAGTATTATTTTTGCCCTGTTCTTTTCTTTCAAACTTTGTCAATTCTGTTTGTTGGGCATTTCTGCTAATTAAATTTAACCATAGCCAATTACTCTACAACTTTTCTTTTTCAGGAAATTTTTTAACACTTCCACAGATCTTATCAATATCATCCATTTTATTAATTTTTCTCTTTTTGAGCTTTTCATTTGTTTTCCAACTTCTTGTAACCTAAAAAGTTACTGATGCATTGTGGTATCACACAGTTGTATTGTTTTGGGTCTAGATATATTACTTTAGTTACTCATGGATTTGTAGTAATAGTTACACCAAAGTTGTGCAGAGTCAACTGTCATTGTCATCATGGATAGCAATCTGACATCATTTTAGCAACATTTGTCGTAAGCATCATTGACCCAAACAGCGTTTTCCCAGAAGAAATATATCCCCAAGACACTTGTATATAATACAAGGAAGATAGCATAATAACAAAGAGGATTGGATAAATGATGTACATAATACAAGAACCCAGATGGGAATATAAGCATCACCTGAATCAACTCAGATCCAGGTATCAGTCAGTTAAGTGCTATACGTGATATACGCTTGGGCGATCAGGTCTCGAAAGAGACATGACTGACTGGGCAGAAGATTATCCCACAGTAGGTTGCCATTGCTTTCTGCGGTAGACTAGTTGCCAACCAAGGCTATAGAACCCAGTCTGTCCTGTTATTTAACCCATAACTGGAAGGAAGAGATGGATTAATACCTTTCCCAAGGGTATTTGCGTGCAAGTGAATGCAATGAATTCAGCTGGAATTTGAACTCAGCTCCTCGATTTCTCGTTCTGAGCTGATATCCAATGCACCACAACACACATTTTAGGTGTAGACAGCTTTATACTGAACTAAAAAATACAAGACACAAAATCCCAATGGAGGTGATTTATAATAGATTTGATATACCTATGCCACTAGTAAGTGGAACCATAGTGATGTAGAAAAAGAAACAATATGGAGCTTCTAAGTGTGGAACCCACACTTAAGTATAAAATACAAAAGACTGACTCCAGAAGAAGTCAACTTAAAAGGGGAGGTGTCATGTAGAAAGAAATGTTGACACCAACACACATGATTGAATGTTGATCACCAGATAACAAATAAAGCTATAAAAATAGATTATTCCACTGGAAATCACATGACCATGATAATAAACCATACTAAGCACTGGATGGAAGTCGAGGAGGACCAACCAGATTATGAGTAGCAGCAGCAACCATATTAGTTCAGTGTACACAGTGTGATATTGCTATTAGTCCTTGAGTAGATTACTCAAGGGGACTCCCAAGAGAGGATACTACATATTATCAAGAGGAACCTTAGTACAGTACTATTTGCAAGATACATGAATAACTATCTTGCAATAGCAAGATACCAGAATATCACCTTGTAGTAATAATTGTAATGACCATTATACTCAAAACTTTCAGAGCAATGATTAAAAAGTTTTAACTGGAATTCCATAAATCATTTTCATCAGTTAGGGGGGACACTTAACCCAATTTTCACAATCACATTTCATAATCATCTTCGTTGTCTTTGTCACCACAAAATAATAACAATCTGCAAAAAATGCTTTGTCAAAAACAATAGCCTGGATCCAAATGTACATAAAATATAAATTATATTTCTTTCTCCTTTTTAAAGACATATTTTTCAAACACAATCTCGTAACTTGCCATGGAATAAAGTGGAGGTCCTTTGGTTTGAGTTGTCAGCACCCACCCCAACATCGAAAAGACCCAATTTAGCTAACCAACTCCTTTGACGGTTGCAATCAGACTCTCTTAAAATCAAATTGTAATTTCTACTAAAATTTTAACTGTTGGCTTAACATCATTTCTGCCCCCAAACTTATCTGGGACAGGAGCTAGCCTTCGACCTTGCCAGTCATTATAATAATCCTGAATCCAAACATGTTTTCCTCTTTTGCACCACTTGACACTTTCAAAAATATGCATTTTTTTTAAATTTCAAAATATCTGCGTTACTAAGTGCAAATACACTTCATGTAAAAAGAACCATGCTGCCCAAAATATTGTGCCAACAAATATACAACACTTGAACTTCTTACCCATTTGATACATTCTAAAATGTATTTTTTCACTAGGGTAAAGCATTTATTCTCCACAATATTTCTTGGTGATTTTATTCTTCATTCAGGTAATATCTTATTAAATACTGATTTTATCTTTCTCGCAAACATTAGTTCTGCAGGCAACATCCCAAATTTGGTATTAGAGTTTGGTGTAATCCTATAAATACACAAAAATTGCTGAAGCATCTTTTCATTCATTTGCTTCCCTTCTGATTTTTTGAGTGACCTTTTAAATGTGTCTAAAAAGTGCTCTGTCTGTCCATTAGATCTGAATGACAACAACAACTACTTTGTATTTAGAAAACATCTTTATACACATTTCCTTTTTGAGGCAAGGCTGTGTTTTTCATTAAGTAATAAATAGTTAAACTGAAATAGGAGTAGATAGGTTTACCTATCATCTGTCTCATACTCTTCTCTGGTCTTTTGAACAAGAGCAGAGTTTTATTTCTTGTTTAGGATTGGTTTCTTGGTTTCTTCTAAAGTCTACTGCTATACTTCTAATGTCTGACTGAATTGTGAAATGTTATTCACTAATTAAATCTTGACTTCTTTAAGTCTAGAGTTAGTTTTTATCTTTCCTGTATAGCTTTCCATGAACTTCACTTCTTGCCCTTTCTTATGCTAATACAACACCATGCAGTAACCCTCTACCTTGAATGGCTACTGGGCCTTGTATTGAGTGAACATTGGTATAAAACAAAAAAAAAATAATTAAAGTTTTTAGGAATTACTCCTGAATTTACTTTACCGAGTGTTCAGTTGTTAAGAGAGTTTATAATCATAGATTAAGAGGAGCTGATTTATTCATCTGTATTATAACTACATTATAATCAAAATATCAAGTCAGTAGACACCAAATATAATTCAATACATAGTCTGTATTTTTTTCCTTCCAAGCTTGTTGGTACAGTTACTAAGGAAAGTTCTAGTTAATATGCAAAACATGAAGACGTGATTCAGATGTCAGGACAAGTTAACCTTCAGAGAACTTAAACATTCCAGAATATTCCATAAGTTTAGAGAAAATGATAAAATATTCTTAAAGTAATTAAGTCTTTTCAGAATTTATGTTCTCAGTAGGGTTTCTACTGAGAACATAAATTTTGAAGAGATTTAATATCAAGATTGTTGAAGTCATAAAATCTATTTTATTATTTATCAATGACTTCATTCACAGTTGTAAGAAGTATCTGACAATTTTTGTTTGGTTCATTTTATTCTTTTAAAGGATATGTATAACATTTTCTTTTACTTAGCTTACATAAAAGATTTGCACATCTATTATTTAAAAAAAATAAAACTATACAAATTTTATCAGCAGAAGTAGGTATAAAAAAATCATTGTTGTAATTGTAAAATCTGTAAAACAAATGCATTTTATTTATGAGGTAAAATGTTAGTATCAAAGTCAGCACTTACACCTTAGGTTTCATTTCATTGCTGTGGCTGCTAATAAAAAAATGGCTGTTCACTGCCTTCCTTGAAGGACATTTCTAATTCTTGTCATAGCAGAGCAGAAAACAATGAAAGACAGCACACAACATGGGTACCACGTGTTTGAACTATTACCCCCAGGGTGATATTTTAGTTTTATTAGTAGGACAAAACATTTAAGGGACAGTTTTTATCCTTGGTCTCTGTGTAAAATGAACACTGCCTTATGCTGACAAGTTTCCTGTATTTTAAATGTATTACTACTCTTCATTCAATGCTCTGTGTGTGTGTGTGTGTGTGTGTGTGTGTGTGTGTACACACCTGGGGACTGCTGTCTGATTTTATTGAGCATTGCATAGTGACAAAAATAAATAAATCAGTTTATTTGCTGAACTGATGTTGATAATAAAAAGGTTTTACTTCCATTTTGTAGTTATGTATAATGTAAGATTTTTAATATCTTTAATGTCTTTATCGTTCATTAAAAAAAAAAAAAATCCTTTTGTTTTGTATTGACAAATCTAGTTATGATTTTGACTTAATATCGCTAGCTTCACATAACTTCCAATAGCTAATCACATTAACTTTGGTAAAAGGTTCAAACCTGGACACATTTTCATCTGTTGCTCCTGGTCACTCAATTTGATTTTGTGATTTGTGAGAATGCGATATTCATGCTCATAATGTTATCAGAAAGAGCAATACAAGTGCAGAAGGATGTGTTTTATAGATTATGCAAAGCATTCGACAAAGTATAACACAAAGACTTGTTAGAGATACTTGACAACCTCGGCATATCTGGGAAAGACAGAGTTATGAAGAATCTATACTGGCTGCAAACTGCTTACATACAGACAGGAAATAAATTCAGCCCATATTAAAAAAATAGAAAGGGTGTGAGACAAGGATGTGTCTTCTCACGGGATCTATTCAACTTATACAGTAAAACAATTCTGTGAGAGTTAGAAGTCCTCCCAGAATTTGTCACTGGTGGCTGCAATCTGAACAATATCAGATACACAGACGATACAGTGCTTATAAAAGACACAGAAAAGAAAATACAGGACTTCCTACAGAAGGTAACAAGGAAAAATGATGAGAAAGGGCTAAACAAACTTCAAGAAAACTGAATACATGGTCATCAGCAAAAAGAGATCCCCAAAATGTCAACTACACATCGAAGATAATAATATCAAACAGGAACAGAGGTTTAAATACCTGGGAAGAATTCTAACAGAAGATGAAAAGTACGACATTGAGATGCAAAGGTTAATTGTCATGGTCAAAGACACATTTAAAAAGCTAAGCAGAGTACTGAGAAACAGGAAGATTTTGTTAGAGACAAAGAAAAGAGTATCTGTTCTATATGGCAGCAAATGCTGGATGATCTTCTCAAGGATGGAGGAGAGACTCAAAGCAACAGAAATGCAGTTCTACAGAAGGATGCTGAAGATACCATAGACAGAACATGTGAGCAATGATAAGGTTTTGAAGAGAATGCAAATGAAAAAAAAAAAAAAAAAAAAAAAAAAAAAGAACATACTTGGCATCAGGAAAAGACAATTGAAGTTTTTGGGATATGTTTTGAGGAAGGAGGGCTTGGAGAACCTGATACTCACAGGACGGAGAGAGAGAAAGAGAAATAGGGGGAAGCAGCATGAGCCCTACTTGATGGGCTTGAGCATGTGAATGGCAAAGCAAGGTCTGGGAGAGATCAGTCAGTTAAGTGCCATACGTGATACATGCTTTGGCGATCATGTCTTGAAAGAGACATGACTGACTGAGCAGAAGATTATCTCGCAGTAGGTTACCATTGCTTTCTGCGGTAGACTGGTTGCCAACCAAGGCTATAGAACCCAATCTGTCCTGTTATTTAACCCATAACTGGAAGGAATAGATGGATTAATACCTTTCCCAAAGGTATTTGTGCGTAAGTGAATGCAATGAATTCAGGTGGAATTTGAACTTGGATCCCCGATTTCTTGTTCTGAGCTGATAACCAATGCACCACAACACACATCCCTGGGAGAGATACCAAGAAGAAAAATATTAAGAGCAACAAGGGATAGAGGGATGTGGAAATCCATGCTACATCCTGAAAAGACATGGCACATAAAAAAGAAGGGAAAGGCTAAATTCGCCTTCTACTGAACTTTTGTCACAGCAGGAAATAGATATAGAAACTATGTTTGATGGTCAGATAAGAAGAGTAGATTGTCCAAATATTTATTTAATCTGTTTTTATGTGGATAGTTGCAGAGAGCAATGTTAGCACATGTCATTTAAGCTATTGATAAGGAATTAAAATCTCACTGATTCATGCAGCTCATTGAATCAGACCTTGTGTCTATTGATTTAGGCCAACATATTTTTACTACATCTACAATGAAATACAATGTTATAAACTATTTAGCTATTATGAAAACTAAAATTTGTGGATTATTCAAGCATTATATAATGCAACTAAGTCAAAATTAAAAATATTATTTAAACAGTTGTGTGTAATCCATTTCCAAGTTCATTCTCAGAGCACAGAATTAACCTTTGTGCTTATGTAGCAAAAAAAACAAAAACAAAAAAAAACAAAAACAAAAAAACAAAAACAAAAAAACAAAAAAAAAAAACTGAAAGGAAAACAATGTCTAAAAGCAAAATAATTTTTTGTAATCATTTCATCACAATATAATGTGTGATATAGTAATGTTGGCACCACCACTCCTTGACTGAAAAAACAGCATAGCACTTTTGTGCTATGCTGTTTAATAAACTTAATAAAAACAAAAGTTTTATCAAAATATTTATGTATTATTAAGAAGAAAGATCAAATTTTTGAAACTTTTTTAATCCTTTCTAACACATTCACAATTTTGGTTAAAATTTTTTTTTTGCCAGCGATACATACCTGATGTTTACTAGAGGTTACTACTATGGCAAATATAATGTTAGTTTTTTTTAATGTTGAAAGACATTAATTTGGAAATTCTTGTAAAAATCAACTAATTGTCTGATTTTAATGAAGCTTTCAAGACTTATTCATAAATGAATGAAATTATTTATGCAATTATTATTTTTTAGAAAATCTTGGTAAATGTATATATATTTTTTTGAAAATTCTGTTACCCCCACCTCCATTTCATGAAGTTTCTAGAAATTCAGTACTGATCCCAAGTTTTTTTTATTAGTTTAATGCAAGGCTTCTTGAGGAATCTAAATTATCAAATTTTTTTTATGGAACAACTTTTCCAAAAATCTGCTCCAAATAGTAAAATAAAGAATGAATTAAAAGTACACCATTTTTAATTTTAATAAACTTTTGATTTTATGAATGATATATATTAAGGATAGAATATTCTGAAGAAAAAAATATTTGATGAATTTTTTATAAGAATTTTTATAAGAATTGTTTTCATTTTTTCCTTTGCTAATTATGATGATTTATAAAGTTTCAAACATCTTAATTTTCTTCCAGTCACTTGGTATTTTTATTTATTAATTTATTAAATAAAGACTATATTTACAAATTGAAAAGCTTAATACAAATCGTGTAGCATTAGGCTTTTTAAATTAATTTTTAAATTTATTCTTTTTACTTCAAATTGTCTCCTTTTTTAAATATAGAATCACATAAGAGTCATATTGTTAAAAGGTCATGTGTTTCAAGAGTTGCACCCCTTACAAGGAAAAAAACCCTTACATAAACTATTTCAGCTATGGACAATTTTTTCAGTTAATTTCCATGTTTCCTGTGTATGTTTCAACATTCAATATGCCTTGCAAATTATCCCTTCAAAATTTAAAGTAAGTTTTATATTTTTAATTTCTAGTTTCCTCATTTTGTTAAAAAAGTAATTGTGAAATTCTCAGTTTGTGATGGTGCTTAATAAGAATATTAATAGATATTAAAAATAAAAATTAATAAATACTATAACATTTCATAAATTATTGCATTACCTCTGTCATGTTATATAATTTCATTCTCTGTTATTAATTGTAAAATTAATTTAAAAGAAAGTTTTATATTATTTTAATTTTTATTTTTCAGAAAGTATCTTCAAAATGTAAGGCTAAACTAACCAAAATTCTACAAAATATTAGATAATTGCTGAAAATATTATGCTAAATTTTTAATTTTACTATGTAGTTAAAAACCAAAAATGCAACATTCACTTAAGTTAGATACATGTATCAATTCTGGTTCACCATTCTTAGCTTTTTGACAGGTTCCAGATATCAGTGAATCATTTGTCATCTCAGATAAAACTGATAACAGGGATACAGTGATTAAGAAATGCTTTTATATTACATTTCAAGTAGTAAGCAAGTAATATTTGTTTCAAATCAGATTAAGGTAGCTTTAAATTTGCTAATTTTATTAAAATAACGTGTCAGCAATGTATTCTATTTTTATAAGATTTTTAAAATTGAGAATTAACTTCTGTTTATAAAATGTGTTGATTGGCCAAAAAAAAAAAAAAAAAGAAAAAAAAAAAGGGAAATTCTTTTAAAAATTTGAAAAATTTTAGAGTCCAATCAATGTAATTTTGGTTTGAAATACACCAGAGTATTTTGCTTATTGGAATTAGTAAATTTATTCTTTTAGTTTTCAATTAATACTAAATTGAAAGCTTCAAGAGAACTTTTTTATTTATTAAAATTTATTCAAAATGTAGGTATTGAAAATGAGTAGAGGTACCTAGTGTAATGCATAGCAGCTCAAAATGAGAAGGAGCTGAGTTTGAATTCTAAATGGTTTGTTACATTCACATCCTTTAGGAAAGGTATAAATCCATCTCTTTTTCCCCACCAGTTATAGGTTGAATATCAGGACAGACTGGGGCCCTATAACCTTGGTTGGTAATTAGTCTACTGTAAAAAACTTGTCTTGTCAGTCAAGAACCAAAAGAGACATGATCCCCCGAGAGTATATCATGTATGGTACTTGATTTTGATTTCTTCATCTCAAGAACATACCACAAAACAACTCCTTAATATTTAGAAAGACATAAAAATTAATTTTAAGTATTTGATACAACACCAGTGGATAAATTGGTACTAGGAAGTATGGCAAAGGGATTCAAGTTTAATTACTGAAAATAAAAACTTGTAACTGTATAGAAAAAATGTCCATAAAACTGTGTGTGCATACACATGTGCCCAATGTTTTTTCTCTTGTAGATGTAGCAGAATTTTCCCTATATAGAGTTGATGCTAAGAACTTTATTATTTTAAGAGAATCCAAGTGCATTATCATTCTGACCAATCAGAGCTCAGTACAAAAAATTAACCAGTCAATTTTCCTTGCATTTGAACTTCTTTAGGATCTACCTATTCTTTTAATGGTTGATCTTCTTGTAACTATTATTTTCACATCAATATGGATGACAACTCAGCCCAAGCATAAACTGAAAACTAGAACTTTTACTTCATCATATATATGAATCTGGTTAACTGAAAGAAATAAAATAAAGTCTGCTTTTTTCTTTCATTCATAGCCAAAAATGCAACACTGAGATTAATTCAGCAGCTCATGCTCACAAGATTACTCAGAGGAGGTGGGAAAAAACCAAACAAAGAAAGATGTACATCATATGCCCCTAGAGATTCTATAACAAGTAATAAATACCAAGCTTCTATCAGATTAAGGTGGAGATTTCAAAAGAAAAAGAAAAATTTAAAAGAAAGACATAACTTTAACCCATATCTTTGTAGTTGATATATTTTTGTTAACATTAAATTCTTGTATCATAAATTGGCTTTTGTCATAAAAATCTTTGGCATAATGATGTCATAGTACAAAACAGCATCTTTTGAGTAAAAGAAAATTTAATTTTCAAGTAATAAATAAAGCTCAAATATAACAAGAGATTAAGAGTAAAATGAAATTAGATGAGTAGAATTTTGAAGATGCTTCATTATTTCTATAGTTTTCTAGTTCCATAGAAAGAAAAAAAATAATACTTGTAGTACTAAACTAACACACATACACACATATATGTGACTAAATATTATTAAAGTTATTTACATCTAACAAAAGCAACTATACATTAATAAAAATAACTAGAGTCTTCTACCTCATATACAGGGTGTGATGGATAAACTCATCTAAATAATGCAAAAATGAAAATAAAATTGACATCTCATTTTAACAGATCTTTTTTTACCATTATTACATAAAAATATATTGAAATACGAGAGTAAAATTACTGAATAAAATAATAATTGGCTTCAACCACAGCATCCAGATGACTTCAGAATCTCCTACAACTCTTTTGGATAGTCTCCTTGTTTAAGTTGATGAATGCAGCCATAATCCTTGCCTTTGGTTTATTTTTGGTGTTACAAGGAGTTTTGTTGGTCTCTCGCTCAACTGCACCCGACATAATAATCAAGAAGGTTGCAGTCAATGGAGTTAGATGGCTAGATGTAAGGGGTGATGTGATTGCAGAAATTGTCTGATAGCCATGTAGCTTGTCTAGCATGGTGTAGAGTCCTGTTGCCTGACATGGGGTTTTCTAGCAGCCACAATCTTGACCCAAGGCAGCAGTACCTTCTCAAGGGACCTGATGTAGGTTTCTAGGTTGAGGTTGAGGCCTTCACCAACAAATTTGAGAGTTCTTTTTTTATCAGAATGATCAAAGAGAGCTTCCCAAGCTGCTATACCTACCTAATCATTATTAAACTCATACAATTCTTTCCAAATCCTCTGCACTGTGCAGTCAATAAAATCAAAACTTGTGCATACATGAAATTAAAAATAAAAAAATGTTGACAATTTGCTCATCACACCCTGTAGTATTGGAAGAAATGAGGATCATGTTTAAGATTTTAGTGAAATAAATTAAAGATTATATAAAAACAAAAGACTGAGACAGTCAAAACCTTTGTGATCCTAATTCACAACACCTTATTCATAAATTTTAAAATACTTGCTGCCTATATATATTTTCTCTCTCTCTCACACACACACAGCAACTCATAACAAATGTTCAAAATGTCCTCAGCTTGCTTCCACACACACATGCACCTGTCAGATTATTGACTGGTAGAGCCTTTTAAATACTCACATACTATGTTGAATAGTTTTGCAGACTTCCCATGATGAAACATCTCTGTATTATTAATGTCTGTTGCATAGACTGTTTTAGGTGGCCTTACAAATAAAAATTTAGAGGATAGAGGTTGGTAGAATGTGCAGGCCATGGAACCATCCTCCCCTCCTCATCTTTCATGGTGAATGTCAACCAGTGCATCATGAACAATGTGGCTAAAATGTGCTGGAATACCATCATGCATGAACTACATATTAGCAGGTGTACATTCTCTAGCAGGTCTCTTCACTACCCTGACCCTAGTTCTTTCTTCACCACCCTGTATATCCTTTCCTATCTCTCCACCTCTGCAACTGTCATCACACCTATATTCCCTTCCTTCTCTTGCTCCTTTTTAACTGGTTCATCCCTCTCTTCTCTCTAATTTTTACTCTATGTAGCCCCCCCCCCCATCAGTGGTGCTACTGCCTTGCTCGGGGCGATGAGATTAAAAAAAAAAAAAAATGTACAAGTAGAACATACTTACCAGACATTAACTTACAATTACAGCCCACACATTAATCATAAATTGTAATGGTTTCTAGCCTGTATTATCATGGGGATTCTGATCTGTCGACAAATGTTGGTTCTGTAAATTTGATATTCCATCTTTTCAAAATGTTGCCTCATCTGTAAACAAGACTTAAGAGACAAACAATGGATTGGCAGTCTGTGCAATAAACCATTGGCAAAAGTTCTCCTGTGGTGAGTGATCAGAGGGTGAAAGACTCTGCACATGTTGCAAATGACATGGACACAGAAGCTGCTCTTGAATTTACCTCTATATCAACTAATTGTCTGATGAGATGTACAACATCCTAGAGCCACTATGAGATGTACAACATCCTAGTGCCACTTGATGTATGCAGATACCTGAATCATCTCCAACAGTCTTTAGAATGTGTTGTTTATGGTCAGGCATACAAGCAGATCTCAGTCTTCCTTGATCCATATTTTGTGTTGTCATGAATCCTGTAACAGCAATGCAATGATAAACAACAGCAATGGTTGGATGACTTGATTACCTTCAGTCTGGAAATGCAATCTGATACAGTATGCAGCCTTGTGTCCATCAATACTTGTGTGGCTTTATGTAAAAATCACATCTGCCTGTTCATGGTGGGAATAGCCTGCCATTGTTAAATGGAACACTTTTCAGCTAACTCACTACTACACATGTTAAATGCTGAATACAACCGAGCCACAAATGTACGCGAATGATAAATGTAACTAATATACATGGCTGTACAATATACATGGATATGCACTGTGGTGCAGTGGATATCGGCTTGGAATGAGAAATCAGATAACCAAGTTCAATTCCAGTTTAATTTGTTGCATTCAGTTACACACATATACTCTTGGGAAAGGTATTAATCTGTTGCTTCTCTCTCCAACTATGGGTTAAAGAGCAGTACAGATTGGATTCTGTAGCCTTGGCAATCAGTCTACCACAGAAAGTAATGACAACCTACTTCAGGAAAATCTTCTGTCTAGTCAGTCATGTCTCTTTCAAGACATGAACACCCAAGTGTATATCACATATGGTACTTAATGGATACATGACAACACAGTGCCATCTACTGTAAACTTTTTTAAACTTAACTCAAAATGAAAGATTTGTGGACACATGTTTATATGGACTTCTGACCTTGTTTTGGTGTGAGAAACTAGCTTCCAAAGTTTGTAAAAAGTATTTGATACACCCTGTATATGCGTGTACATACTTGCACACAAATACATTGTTAATACCAGTAACCATATGAGATAGAGATGTGTACTACCACATTTCTGCATGTCATCTAGTCTACAAGTAAAATCTTTGTAACACTTTTATTTTTAAAAATAGGAAGCTTTTGAGAATAATTAAGAAAATTTACAAAACGCTGATGAATCAAATTATGGAAAACAATTAGAACATAAGAAAATTATATATAAGTTTACAATTTCAATTTAGCTTATATTTTTTTTATTAAATATGTAATCTGTCTGAGATATTAGAAGTTCCAATCCAAAAATGATAAAGATCTTGCATAAAAGTATAATTGACATTTTATAGGTCATACGAAATGAGGCTGATCTCAGCAATAAATTCATGATCACTTATAATTTCAATAAACATAATACAGGTTATTCTCTCTTCCTGTTATAAAACTTATGAGACATTGCACTTAAAATTAGATAACTAAAATGCATTTTATATTTCATTGCTGCACTCAGTTCATTGGTATATGTGATACATGCTTGGGTGATCATGTCTCTTTCAAGAAATGACTGACTAGGCAGAAGATTTTTCTACAGTAGGTTGCCATTACTTTCTGTGGTAGACCAGTTGCCAACCAAGGCTATAGAACCCAATCTATACTTCTATTCAGCCCATAACTGGAAGGAGAAGAGATAGATTAATACCTTTCTCAAAAGTATTTGTGTGCAACAAATTTGACTGGAATTTGAACTCAGCTCTCTGATTTCCCATTCTGAGCTAATATCCATTACACCACACTGCAATAAGTATCCCAATCCAACCTATGATGAATTTCTAAAAAGTTCTGGGCTCTTTAAAATTGAACCAATTAATTAAATGCCTTGTTGAATGTAGAGATACAAAACAAAATAAAGAAAAGGTAAAAAGAAAAGTTACTGATAATCTAGGAAGTCATTTTAACTGTGGCAGAGTCAAGTAAACTTAATGAAACAACCAACAATTATTGTGGTATAATTTGGGAGTCAGCTAATTGAAACAATTCTTACAAAGAATTTGCTTTGTTTACCCATTTGCTTTGTTGTTGAATAAATATATATATAAACTTCCCAGAATAAAACTGTGAGAATATGGTTCTATTTAGCTTTAAAGTTAGATGACTATATTGACAATGTCATTGAATTTATTCAACTCCAATTGCATTAGAATAATGTCTCTTGACAAAGATTACAGACAAGAGATTGCTCTTTGAAAAAGAAAATCTCAAGTGAATATATTAATTTGAATCAGATGCATGCAAGTACAAGCCATAAAAGCTTTCTTTTAGTGGTTTCATTGGTTTGAAGATTAATTAAGAACGTTCTAAGCAATAACAATATCATGTTATATTACTCTTGTGAGAAAGGATTTCCTATCACTTTGTTCAAGTTTCTTAAAATCTATAGCTCTCAAGTATTCCATTGCCTAACACCAAGTGCAGAGTATAACTCCTGACTTTTTTTTTTTATAATCATATCACCCCAAGCAAGGCATTTTACTGTTGCTGTTTTGCAGGGGGTTACATAGAAGGAAAGTTATGAGAAAGTGACAGGTTATAGAGGGTGTCAGGAAGTGGGTAAGACAAGGATGAGAATACTGATGAGAGTGGAGTAGATGGAGAAAGGAACATGAGAGAGAGGGTGCAGGTTAATGAGATAGGAGATGACTATTGACTTTACATTTAAATTCTTGGAGATTGTAGCTGTTAGGGAAGCAAGCAAATGGAAGGGAATTCCACAGGCATGAAGTCCAAGAAAAGAAACTGTTGGAGTAGAATTTGCATTTACATTTCATTGGTTTTACAGTAAAAGGGTGGGACCTAGTTGCTAATTTTGTGGGTCCAGTAAATTCATATATAGGAGGCACCAGTGAGCTAAATTCATTGAAGCAGAAGCTGTGAAAGTATTTGTAGAAGAGACACAGGGAAGCCACATTGCACGTGTGAGAAAGTAACTGTATCTGAGCTGCCAAGTTGGGATCGATGACATTACAGATTCTTCATTGGATTTACTTAAGGACACCTAGTTGGATAGCAGGAGCACTTGACCAGATATGGCAGCAGTATTCAATGCATGGGCAGATAGTGGATATAAATATGTGCATATTTATATATAATTTAAAATAAAAAGGAAGTAATTCAATATCCAATTATATAATAGTTATATAATGCCAAATAAACAATTTACAATTCCCAATTTAAAAAAATGTGCTGCACTTATTTTAAAGTATCCAAATTTGATTATAAAATACTATACTTTGAAGTGTTATGAATCCGTTTGGGTCAGCAACACATAAAAATACAATTTTAGTTGGAATCATACTGAAGGGAGTGAATTAGACTATAAATCAAGATAATTTTATACAGAAAGGAAATTTATTATAACACACAAAAATATTCAGCAAAAACACAGGAATAAGGTGACAGAACTATAATATACTGGACACTAGAACGGGTTCAACTTCGTACTAGTTTTACACAATATTCACTGGAAAATAAGAGGCGAGTCTAACGAGGAAGATATTTGGAGGAAGTTTAGGCTGAATGAAAACAGGTCATTCAACTCGGCTAAAGATTATATATAACTATACACTGCTATGGTTTGGTCAGAATGATTAACAAAACAATCTTTACCCTTCACAGCAGCACATGGTGTATTCACGGGATGTTGAGGAGGGTCTTTGTATGGAGAATTTCAGCTGGTAGCTTGATGAAAGGTTCTTTTGACATCTTGAACGAATCGCCGGAGAGAGGTCTACGCCTGGCTGGTAGCCTAACAACTCTGGGGTTTTCTACTATTTCTTCCCTTTTATATAGAAACAGGGGCCTATATTCATTGGCCCTCTCTTTCTCTGGTCTTTTTCTTCTTTTCACTGTAACCATAGTTACCAGGCTATTTAATCTCTTTTTGGGAAGGGTAGAACCTGACTCAGTGACCTAATTCATACTATTCTCCTTTCTGGAGTGGTAGAACCCTGACCAAATGATCAGTTACTACTACTTTTTTGGGATTGGTGACAACCTGACCAAATAACTTAGTTACTACTATTCATGCTAAGGTGACTATTTTTAATCATGACCCAAGGCTTTTGAGGCGAAAAAATGCTTCTAACTTCCTCGTTACAGAAGAAACTTTTAACTATTGAAGTCTTTCATGTACTAAGTTTGTGTATGTGTTGCAAATTTCTAGAGAGACATTTTGAACATAGTGAATGGAATTTGATTCTAAATTAAATAAAAATCTCTGGTGAATAAAGAAAGTGTACTCTAATAAGAGGGCAAATACAGTCAAAATAAATTGTGGATCAAAAGAGTAATGTGCAAAGTAAAATGCTTGGATATTAAGTTGAATATTGAGAATTTGCATTAAAATTTTTTCTTGTTAATATATACTGTTGTAACCCTAAAAGTTTACTGCATGAGTAATCACCAAAACAGAGGTTGAGAATAATAGTATATCAATAAATACAAGACTCTCACGCTGTGTGAAGTAGATACACTTCTAGTGAACTGACAGTATAATCACTTGCTACTCTACACTACACTTTACTCTAATAGTGTCCATGTATTTAAGAGGATAGGAACATACCTTTCCTCTATAAAGGTAGGTATACAACACCCATCTTTTTAGATTGGCTCTTTCCTAGAGTCAATTTCTTTTTAGGGTCAATGTTAATCCTTTCCATATCTTTTCTCTTCATCTTACTATGCCTTTTCCAGACCTCCATTTCAAGAGCCTTTTGTGAAATGGGCACATCAAACGTATCAAAGAAAACCTCCACAGGTTCCACCTCATCTGAAGAATTGTCCTCTTGAACTGCATGCCTCTTTTTTATCTGGCTGTAGTGCCTTTTATGCACTAATTTCAGTCCTTTAACCAGATATACCATTTTTTTTGATTCTTCAGACAATAGTATCGACTTTCTAATATGTCTTATTTACCTGATACATGTGATAAAAACCTTTTGACCAATATTGTAAAAGTCCTTTCCAGTTTTTTTTCCCCCTGTATGCACATATTTTTTCTTATTGGGAATCAGTTTGTCAAACAGTGATTGTATCTTACACACAAAAATTACCTCTGCCGGAGACATGGATGAAGGTATGTTTTTATTCGGTGTCAGTCTATACACCTGCAGAAATTGCTGTATTGTTGCATCTGTGGATCCTCTGTTGGCTTTGTAAAAGATTTTTTGAACTTATCCATGAAACACTGTCTGGCCATTGCTTCTAGGATGGTTAGAGGTTTAATTTAATTTAATGCAAATATCTTGTAAAATTTCTTGAACTCTTGACATAAATTGTGTCCCATTATCAGAAACAATTGAGTCTAGAACTTTAAACCTCATAAACGGTTTGTGTAAAAACTGCATTACTACTTGTGTGGTTGGACTCTTACATTTGAAAATCTCCGTCCATTTCAAAAAGCTCTCTATGACAATAAGATAGTATGATCCAATCATTGGACTAGCAAAATCAATATGAAAACGTGACTATAGACAGTCAGTTTCTGGCTATGAATTAAACTTAATTGGTGGTGCCTAAGATGCCAAAGTACAACTTTTGCACATCTTTACCAATGTTGGTAGAACTCACTTTTTGGCAAAATGAATTGATTGGACAGTTCGATAATTTGAATTTTTCTATCCAATCTGTACAAAAAAAAAAATTGTGTTTTTCATTACGAATATTTTTAGTTTTAACACTACATTTGCACTTCTATGATTTTAATTTTCTCACCTGTGACAGAACAAGCTATTTTTTCAAATTATTAATGTTGGTTTTCCAATTTTCCTTTAAGTATAAACATTTATGCTTAAATTAGAATCACTGTTTAGTTGTAATTTGACATTTTTGTTCAGGATTTTCACCTGTACAAACTTTCTCATTCTGACTTGAAGATTCATTAGTGTTAGCCACTAATAAAATTCTTAACTCACTTTTTAATTTTTGTCTTGCAGTGAGATTTTTGTGTCTTGTTTTTAAATCGACAAACATTATAGAAATGTATTCCTCCACACGTCTTTTCTTTTTCATGGTTTTGTTTTTTTGATGTGAAACACACTGCTTATTTCAATATCTTTAACATCCTACCAAATGTTTATACATCTGACACTCCCTCACACTGATTGTTCATAATATTGGTGAACATAGTGAAGTCATCCTCATCATTTTTCAGTAAATTCATACACTTCTATCTCATGGAATAATGACGTTTTCAGGCGAAACAGTTCCAAAAGTAACCTGTTTCATTAAACATTAAGTCACTTGTCTTCTTTGGTAGAATATAAATGAATTTCATATGTTTGACATAGCCTAATTTTTGTAACTCTAACCTTTTTCTGGTTGGACCAATTTATGTAGTCAATTTTGTATATGTCTTCATATCTATGGAAATACGATACAAAAGTCACATTTTACTTAGTAGTTAAAATCTGTCATCACTTTCATGATGGCTTCCTGAAAAAAAAAAAAAATCCGAATTGTCTTTAATGTTGCTTATAAACATTTTCTTTTTCAAAAACAATTTCTCAAATTTTTCAAGCCTTTGTTCAAGATGTTTTTGTTGTTCCAGTTGCTTTACAAACGTATGTTTTTTGTTTCCACAACTGTCAATAAAAAAAAAAGAAATCACTTAATTTCCTACTATAATTTTCACATAACACTTATCCCAAGAAATCTTAATGTGTTTTTGCAAACTGAATTTTCAATTTCACGTAACTTTGTTACATTGCTACGTTTTGAGTTGTAATAATATTGTGTTTTTTCCTTTTGACTGTTGTGTTTGGCACAACTGGCTGATATCATGTAATTCTTGAAAATCCTTGTAGCCAAAAAGAAAAATGCTTTATACTTTTTGTACTTTTTTTTTATCTTCCTTGGTGTATTTTTACTTGAAAATCTTTGTTCACAAAGTTGTTTTTTCTGTGCGTCTTTGTCAATACTATATTTGTGGGATATTATATCTGTGAATGCTTAGTTGAGGATGGTCCAAAATCTTTGTCACAAAAATACTGCTGCTGGTGATCTTTTTCCTTAAGTTGAGGCCAAAATTTTCACCTTCAAAAATCATGTCAACAAAAATCTTTGTCACTAAAACGTTGTAGTTGACCAAAACTGTAATCTTTGACATCACCCCATGATACAATCTTTGTTGCCAATGTTGTAACCCTAGAAGGTTAATGCGTGATTAATCATCAAAACAGAGATTGGGAATAATAGTATATCAACAAATACAAGACTCGCATGCTGCATGAAGTAGATACACTGCTAGTGAACTGCTAGTCAGTATAATCACTTCCTACTCTACACTTTACTCCAATAGTGTTCACATATTTAAGAGGATAGGAATATCCCATTACTCTATACAGGTAGAGTATACAACACGTACCTATTATTAATCTAAATCTAATTCTAAACCTATTTATAAATGGAACTTTTGTGTGTGTGTGTGTGTGTGTGTGTGTGTGCCCATTACCTATAGACTCCGAAATGGCTAAACTGATTTTCTTGAAAATTTACACAGTTGTACTATAAGCGTCTGCGAGTGTTATTAGCTAGATTTTGTGTCGAGGTATACCCCGATAAATATTGAAAATCGATAATCAAAAAAATCAGGTTATAGAAGGAGTGGTCCGGTTTTAATCAAATTTGATACACTCATAGACAAAGACATAAGAAACAATATTCATAAGTTTCAAGGTTGCAGTTTTGACAATAGTGCAGAAAATTTGATATCGATACCAAGAAATCAAAATTTGATTTACATCCATTCATTTTTCTTTCAGTCTATGGTTTCGCTTTAACTGGAAACAACTATTGCTTTTTAGTCTTTCGTGCCAACATCCAAAGAGTCTGAGCTCCAGGACCATGGATTAGTTTTAAAGCTTTCATTACACCCGAGCAACACCGGACTATACTGCTAGTAGACTATAAGTTCAAAAATGGACAGAGGATATAAATAGCAATTTCCTACCAACCATATAACAAAAGATATGAAATCAATTGCTAAACAATGAGTATACTGTCAGCTGATAGTACACATCTATTTTCAAGAATATCATAGCAAATAATATTCCTGAAAAATAGTGATGGTGTAACACTATTACTTACCAAAGTGTCACCTTTTTGAAGATCTAATTTCTGGCCAATGGAGAAGTGGGGTCTCACAGTAGAGATACCAGGTCTCTTTAAAAAAAAAAAAAAAGAAAAAAAAAAGAAAAAAAAGAGACCCTCATCTCATATGCAAGGAAATGCTGAAAAGTTCTCAGCTGGACCAAGAAAAAAGTCTAAAATAAATTCTTCTGTTTAGAATTTAATTTCAGCAAAGCACTTTTCATTTCCTGAAATGTGTCTGGTTAGAAACTGCCATGCTAATGTTCTCAAAAGAAATGATAAACATTAAAAATTAGAATGTAACTGTTACATTACATTAGGTCATTGTTTTTAATTTATAGCCTTCTAAAAATGTGTTCTCAAATACAGAGTGTCTGATAGGTTTGTTTTTGAGCTTTTAATTACAGAAACCAAGTGAGATCAATTTCATCCATATGAATAGATACATGAGATCAAACACAGCACAAGGTTTTTCCCAAGTCTCATTGAAATACTTGGAATGCAATGCAAATTCTTGTTGTTTTGTAAAAACCAAGGACAAAAGATAATGTAGGTTAACTTAAAAATGGCAAAGAACTCTATAGAAAAAATTTTCCATTAAGTTATTGAATTATAGTAAAAACAATTATGAAGATTTTTTTTCAAAGAGCAAAAAAAAAAAAAATCAACAGTTAATATTCTTTAGGTATCTTTTCCTCATAGTATTTTCCCAAATAGATTTTGTATAATGACTTTAGTACTACAGAATACTACACCTAATGATTCTTTTCTTCTATGTGTCATGTCTCCTCAGGGTGTGGCTCTCTCAACCACTTTCTATCTCTTGTAGCAAATAGCAAAATTTTTCTCTTTGCCAAGTTTCCCACCCCATTATACCATCAGTTCACAAAAGTTTGTCAGATAGCTGGCCTGCTGTATTCCTTTTATCTTTGATATGTCTTGTGAGTATCAAGTTCACCATGCCCTCCTTCCTCCAAGAAATTTTATCTGTCTCGTTCTGATTCTGAGTATAAATATCCTTTTTGTCCCCCATCTTCCTTAAGACTTCTTTTTTGCTTACATTTTCTGCCTGTGATATTTTCAGCATCTTTCTGCAGAACCACATTTCTGTTATCTCCAGTTTTCTCTTCATCTGTGAGGAGATTGTTCAGTATCCACTGCCATACAAGAGGTCTGATATTACACAACAATTTAGAGATTACTCTATTATAATTAGAATGAACAGACTAGACCAATCTGTAGAAAATTTGTCATTCTAATCTACAAAAAAACAAAAAAAAAAAAAACAATACTTTTTTATTGTTAATCTGATTATCTTCAGTTGTTGCATCAACTAATTAGCCTGCAGAACAATGAAGACAGATGGAAAAAATTACTATCCATCACCAAAATGTACACAGCAACAACTTGAAAAGGAAAATCCAAATCAGCAAATATTTATATATCTATGAATATTATAGATCTTAACAGTGTATAAACAAGCTAATTGCAATGTGCATGAGGTGCAAAATACAGACACTAATGTTTACACAAAAATGACATTATAAATAAACATCTTTACCAGATGGACCTTGACATTCAATCATAAAAATACAAAAATATGCATTACATTATAAACTTTTGAGATATTTCCATTAAAAAAAAAAAAAAAAAAAAAAAAAAAAATTCTAATTGATAATGAAAATGGATATTTGTGCTCTATTTATTAATTCTTTTACTTTTTACTGAGTAAAACATCTACAGTAAATCATATTTGTAATATATCCCATGACGACATGTATAGTGAAAGTTAACTGAAAGGGTATGGATCATTTCAAAGTCATTACTCACTCAAAATGTCTAGTTATTGATGTCACAATGGAGTCCATATTTATTTACTTACTTTGTTCTTTTTACATTTTTTTTTTATAAATTGTAACACACATGCAAATGACTGACTACCCAACAAAAGAATCTCTTGCTAGAGATTCGGTTTTAGGTCAAATACTCCACCCCTTTTAAGCAAATTTATAATAAAAAGCTTTTTGTACAGGCTCCAATTTAGAATCTGTTCAGTCAGTTAAGTGCCATACGTGATACATGCTTTGGGCGATCATGTCTCAAAAGGTTGCCAGCTAAGGCTATAGAACCCAATCTATCCTATTATTTAACCCATAACTGGAGGGAAGAGATGGAGTAATACTTTTCCCCAAGAGTATTTGTGTGTAAGTGAATGCAAGGAATTCAACTGGAATGTTCGCATGTTCGTTGTGGTGCAGTGGATATTGGCTTAGAACGAGAAAGTGGGGAGCCAAGTTCAAATTCCAGTTGAATTCCTTGCATTAACTTATGCGCAAATACCCTTGGGAAAGGTATTAATCCATCTCTTCCCTCCAGCTATGGGTTAAATAACAGGACAGATTGGGTTCTATAGCCTTGGCCGGCAACCAATCTACCACAGAAAGTATTGGCAACCTACTGCTGGATAAACTTCTGCCCAGTCAGTCATGCCTCTTTTGAGACATGATCACCCATATATGTATTACGTACGACACTTAACTGACTAGAATATATTAACCTTCAAATTTCAAACTTCCACTTTTTTTTTCTTTCTAATATCCATTCTTCAACAAGTGCTTAATGAGAGACTACTCTTAATTTCATCAACATTAAATGAAGCCAGAAAATTTTGTGATTCACAATCAGAACTGTAATGATGGAAATTATAGTCAGTGGCAGTTAATATTTTAATATCTCCCATTCTTTTTATCTATGTTCATTTACATATGAGTTGATTGTCCTGCAGATTATAAGAATAAACATGATTCACTCATATTTATTTATTTCAGGATGTAGACAATCATGAACTTCCACTTACCTATATCCTTTGTCATTCTTAACACTTTTCCTCTTGATATCTGTCTCAAACCCTGCTCTTCCATCCACTTGCTCAAGCACATCAAGTACATTTTGTGTTGCTTCTCCATCTCTCATTCTCGTTATCCATTCTGTGAATATTAAATTCTGAAATCCCTCCTTCCTCATTAAGTGTTCCAGAAACTTCAGGTGTCTCTTCTTAATGTTAAGCATGTTTCCTTTTTGTTTGCATACCCACAAGTATAATTTTTAGATATCCTCTATCTAAATATATTTTCTACTAATATTATAAATTCAGTAAACTTCTTAAAATGAAAGTAAGACCTATATATTTTCATGGAAGTACAAAATTTTATTATCATACTAAGAAGAGGGCATTAAAAATGACGTATATCCATTTCTTTTCAGCAATAATATAAGGCTTAGAAGAAAAAAAATGATGAATTAACAAAACTGATGACATGTCATTGAAGACTATACTGGACTTCTAGAAGATGGTGCTGAAGTTTAGAATAACCAGGGAAGCCCTAAAAAAATTCAGCATGCCATCATCTTGTCAGAAAAACTGTAGTCACCCATTATTTGCCAATATTTCTCACAGATCAATGGAGTTCGTGATTATTCATTTAAAGAAAAACAGAGTTGGTCTGTTACAAAAAGATAAAATTTGGGTGTCCATTTTGGTTATCTTTTTGTCATATATAAAGAATAACAAGGCAGTGAAAAAATGTATATTTAATTTTCTCAGAAATTGCTTTTGAGTAGAAAAAATGTGGACAACATGCAAAGACCTGATATGTCAACAAATTGTTGATGGTATTAAAAACATAAATTAAAAATACACAAAGAGAAATATTATTTGTTTTGATCTTCTCAATCAGTATAATGTTGATCACAATAAAAAGTGACTTGAGAAAGTATGATACTTTTTAATAAATAGTAACCTCTTTAAACTAGCATTGTCATGTATCTATACTATGATCTGTATTGTATCAATCACTTTATATTTCAAAATCATCAAAATGAAGCAACCTGTGAACTGTCACAAAAGACTGAAAATTAAATTATAAACATTGTTCTTTGACAAAGGCATTATATAATCATGACATCAATAACTAAAATTGAGATTCAACCATTGCTACAAACACTACATAAGTCCAAATTCTGTTTTCTAACAACTATACCATGAATAATTGTTTAGTTCTTTACTTTTGCTTACACTATTACCTGTATAATAAGACTACAGTGTTCCCTCACTTTTCATGGTTAATGCGTTCTGAGATCCCCTGCAAAATGCAAAAACCTAAAGTGTGGACACAATATCTATTTTATTACTTAGGTATATTTTAAGCTTATATAAACCCACCTCATACTAATATTAACCCAATCTCTATGTGTATTAACCTCCCTCACACTCTTATATTGTATTTCATGTATAAAAACTTTTGTATTTATGAAAATATGTAGTAAAATATTGGTTTACACTACAGTCGTAACTGTTGCAGATGACAGCGCATACTCAAGGTACTGTACGCACATATTGCACAAGTATTAACAAATACCTAAGTTATGTAACTATGTATTTGAGAAGTGTGAAAAGACATATGTTATAAAAGCTTCTTAAATGGTGAGGGAACACTGTACACCTTAAGTCTGTAAGTACTTTCTGGGGAGACAAACTGATCAATTTTTTTAATTGCATGTTAAACATTAGTAAACATAATAACAAGAATTTTTAATCCCAAAATTAATACTTACATTAATCTGGTTTGTATCAACAAGAACCAAAATTAACATCAATAAATTTACTGCAGCAGGCTGGTCAACTGATGATCAAATGATTGGCTAAATCTCTGCGTGGGCTTTAACTTTTTTCTGTAGTGGGAATTTTAACAAATGCCACCCCCCTCCTCAGTGTACAAAAATTTAATTATAGTAGGACTATCTATCTACTATTTAATCTTGAGCAATTTTTTAAAAATATGAGCTATAAACACTTCATTTTTATAGAAGGAAAAATAGACATACACAGTATGATTCTACCAAAAGAAAGGAAAGAAAATTTTATTTGGTACTAAAAAGAACTATTTTGTGATTATGGGAATTATTTAAAAGATTAACTTAATCTGATATCTAAATCTAGTGGTTTATTCATGCTCATGTAGAAAGACAAAAAAAAAAAAAACAAACAAAAAAAAAACACACAAAACAATCAACTGTTCTCCCTTTACTTATAACAAAGGGATTATTCACAAGTTTCACAAATTTTGTTACACTGTATGATATATTAGACAGAATTAAAGTGAAGATATTTTTCTTTTTAGAGTTTGTAGCTTGTTTATAAATTCTCTGGTTTGGGTTTTTTATGTTGCCATGTAGTGAAAAGTAGGATATTTTGATTTATTCATACAGCTTTTAAATGTATTTCTAATTATATCTATTTTTTTTTAAAACTTTCAAATATAAAATGGTCTTGGATTTTGATAACACTTTAATATGACAGTGGGATGTTGAGTGGACCCGAAGATTGATTTGTTTTCTACAGCTTATCAATTCCTTACAGATAATTTAAAGCCAGAAAATATTTTTAGATTGTAAGAATATTGATTGTTTTTCTTCAGTTGTATATTAACCTCAAAGTGTTATTTAATGCCAAAATATTAATATTTTCTACACAATTTTACTTTTGACAATAATAATGGTTTAGTGATACAAATTTTACTAATTAACCCATAGCTGGAGAGGAGAAGAGGTGGATTTATACCTTTCACAAGTGTATTTTCATGTAAGTGAATATAATGAACCAAACTGGATTTTGAACGTCACTGTGTATGTAATTATATACATTGTATAAAGCTGTGTCCTTGAGAAAGACATGTATATACTTCTATGTACTGCTGTTCTATCACTAGACACCTTGACAAAATAGCTCATCACTGGTATGCCACAAAATTTCAAAGAGAAGTGTTAGTAAGTGAGCATTTAGATAATACTCTTTTCTACTTGTTCATGCAGCAGCAGTAAAATACATTTGACCTCATTATCAACTTTAACAGGAGAGCAAACTTAAGAATAGCTAACAAATATATTAACATACTTTTTATCTATATTTATTTGTTGAATAAAAGATTGATACTGCAAGTTATCTTTAATTGGGAGATTTCATTTTTTTCAGAGTGGGTTTGATGTTATGAACAGATTCCAAATGAGGTTATGAAAAACACGAGCTGAAAACCTAAAAGTGTAAATTGAGGACTCCACTATTCCGAGCATATTTAGTGGGATCAGTGTGTGAAGGAAACAGAAACAAAAAAAAAAAAAGAAACAAACAAATAATGGAGGTCTGAGTATCAATGTTTATTCAAGGAATCTACTATGTGCATAAAGCTATTAAAAATAGAATCCAACTTGCTTAACAGGTTTTGAGGAGAAATCTTGTTTGAATATTAGTCAGAAAAATTTGTGGAGTTTGCTTTAATTCTTGATCTATGACAAAAATATATAGCAACATTATCTGGGGAGATTTCTTTCCTGGTAAACTGACGAGACAATTTCAAACAAACCAAATGGACATCACACATTACAGTTAAATACCTTTTTGTATTTTTTTTTTTTAGCATAATTGTTCTTTAAATAAATATGTAATTCTTTCATATAAAATGTTGAAAACATTTAATTTGAAAGTTTTCAACTCAGACATGTAACATGTATTAACTACTACAAGTTGGTCAACAACAGAAACCTTATCCAATACAAATTGAAGTACCTATTTGCTACAAAGTCATATATAATTATTATAAAGATCTATATACAGATAAACGTCGTAACTCAGAATGTTCAATTACTTTTCTCCAGAACAAAATGAAATTTTTACTATATATCAATACAAGAAAAGTAAATCCAATATCCATATGATAAAAGCTGGTTTTTTTTTATTAGTCTTGTATTCATAAATTAAGTTATTTACTAATCTTAGCTTCATTTGGCACATCCTCATAAGTCTGTTGCTTCTAGTGAGGAGCTAACTCGTGACTGTAGCAATAATCAGACTCGCTAATCTCCATGGAGATTGATGAAATACCAAAATAGTCTTAACAAATCTTAACACATATATTCAATCAGAAAGTATAGAATTTTAATTAGGTAGAGAGATGAGTAATGAAACAACCTTGAAGTCAATCCATAAGTGTGTGTGTGTGCGCATGTGTTTCCTGATGCAAATTTTCATAGCTCCCATTACTACCAACTTTATGATTTTATATCAGCCATCTAATTATGATTAACCTTAGAAAATTATCTTTTTATTCAAAATATAAAATCTTAAAGTGTGTAAGAAAGCAAGTGAACATTTTTAGCTGGTAAAAGAATAAAACCTCAGCCTTAACCTATTCAGTTTGTCTACTAATAATCCATTGAGTTGTACTCCTAAAACTGACTTGAGGAAGTGTTGCCTCTGTCAGACTGATACAAAACAAGTTTCCTCCAATCTGCTATAATTTTCATTCTGATGGTTATTCCGTGATAGCAAAAAACCTACCACAATTTCAGGCAATACATTAGTTACTGATCAGGTTAGGCTCATCCAGATTAGATGAAGGAGGTTGTATTGAAGTTAGACTGAAGTGAAATAGTGCCAAGAATCACCAAAATTACCATCAACTGTTTGTGCATCTATAAACTTGAGTGGGCCAGTGAAAAGAGCAGCTGAAATTCAAAATGATCCAAGAGAAGGGTGCTTAAAAATGTGAAGAACTCTCATGGAAGTGCTACAGTGTTTCCTGTGAGAAAAGATGCAACCAAAGTCAAAGTTGTGACAAACCATGACCATGTAGCTAAATGAGAGGTTTAATGAATGTGCTCACAATCTTAATGATGGCAAGCTTTTGGCCACCTTGAGTGGTGGAGATGTGGCTGCCCTAGAACTGAAATACCACTACTCTTGCTGAACAGCTCTGTATCAGAGTGATAGCACACATTACAGCCAAGAACAAAGGAAATGTTCAGTCAACCCAACAAAAGGAAGTCTTTCTTTTTGTGTTTTCTGAACTTCTTACCTATGTCATGAGACAAGAAACAGCATTGATGAGCCTACTTTGTTTCGACTTGCTAATTTGGCAAGTCTTTACAAGGAAAGACTTGAACAATTTGAAACAGATATACCTGATGTGAACTCTACTAAACTGAAAAGTTTTTGGAAGAGATACCTGCATTGGAAACCTTCAAGGATGGATGTAATATTTATCTGACATTCAAAGAGGGTGTAGGTCATGTCATGTCAGAAGCATGAACCTACTCTGATACCATCATTCTCGCCAAAGCTGCTAAGATATTGCATGCTAGGCATATAGGCATGCTTGATCACAATATGAGGGCAATCTTCATGAGATTTCAGTATACATTTCATTGCTTCCAGATTTATTCAAATTTGTCTGCATGACTGAGCATGGAGCAGACAAAGTCTCAACTGGCCTGGCTATGACTCAGCCCCTTCAATACAACTGCTTTGCCAAATACAAAGGTGCTGCCACACACATGCATTTCAGAGATAGAGAAACCCCATTTCTGGTATATATAGGGACATCTGTTCAGGCTAAGACAAGAAAAAGACACCTAGTAGAAATGCCCCATGACCATGGTCTCAGTGTTCTATATGATCGAGTACATGACATATCAGCTCAGCTGAGAGATGCAGCTGTAACCTGATATGTAGAGGAAAGTTGTGATTTGTCCTTCTAAACTGAGAAAAGGTCTTTCCAGCACATCTACAATGGATAACATTGACCATAATCCTTCTTCCATAAAGGCAACCACATCATTCCATGGAACAACCATATCCATCTTTCAACATATAACATCAGGTAATGAGAAGTAAGGAAGACCAATTCTAATTAAGAATACCGAAGTAAAAGAGCAACATTTCATATGGATCTCTAAGTCTCCCACTAAACAATGAATATGAGTGGTTGCAGAAGGTTAGCTACACACAAGAAGTACATAAGAATGTGAATATCACTTGGTCAGCCCATCATGCAGAGAAAAAGAGGGGTCTTTCATTTAAAGTGAGTGTTACAGCACTTCTGCCCCTCCTTCATGATGAAGTTCACACAGTTGCCACTGTAAGGCACTATGAACAAAGTCAGAGATACTATTGTACACCTTAAACAAGGACAGGTCCTTGTGATAACAGCAGACCAGCCTATTTATGCCCTTATCAAACAAGTCCAGTGGCACTGGCCTAACCTGCATGGTGCGGATAAATTTATTGTCATGTTTGGGGGCCTTCACACAGAGATAGCTGCTTTAAGATCTGTTGAAATCCTACTTCAAAGCAGGGGGGGACAGGTGCTCTTGTGAAGTCTGGGGTAGCTTCTTCTGGAATGGCAGAGTCCTTTGTTTTTGCCTCGAGTGTTACAAAAATACACCAAGTTACAGTGTGTTACATCTACATGCTCCAAAAGAAAGCATATGAGTATCATTGTGTAGAAAAGAATGAAGCAGCTCTAGATTTTGATGACTGGTGTGAGAAATGCAGAAAAAAATGAGTCTTCAATTTCAATTCTGGAATCTTGTTTTGCCAAAGGAATTGATTATGGTCAGGTTTTTCAGGGAGTCAACTTTGGTTTGTATTGTAAAACACTGGCTTCTCTAATTCCCTTGTACTTTGCAAACAACAATATGTTCTATGTCAGATGGTTTTCCCATTTATCTTAGACATGGTTACTTTGAAACACATTCATTCTGTGGTCTTTAATGAATTTCACCTGGGAAATTTTGTGGTACACCCAACTAACAGGGAGTGTTCTTGCTTGACCAAGCATATGAACAAGACAATGCAGTAGTGAAAGGTGATAGTGGTGCCATTGGGCTTTCTGTGGAAAAGTTGTTTTCTGAGAATTTTTCCATGGTTTGGGTGACAGAGCATTTTTTTTATAAGCCCATTAAAAAGAACAAAGCAGACTTTCACCAAGAGGCAGCTGAAACTTTTGGTAACATGAAGCAGCAGGTACTCAGAGATGATTGCCATTTGTTCTCGCAACTCTATATCCTGCGAAGCATAAGAGTGTGACCTACATGAGTTTTTCCAACATAAAAACTAGTCTCTGTGGTGACAAGTGACAGTGGGGAAACTTCACACTAGTCAGAAATTGCAACTTGCAAAAATTATGGAAGCTAGTTACTCCTACTGACACTAAACCAGGATGTGATGCTGTCATCATTGATGGGCCCTCTCTTATGTATTTATTGCTGTCAAAGACATCAAAAACCTTTGAGGAATATGCTATTCTAGACATGGTTCCAAAGATTCAAATGTACTCATCAAATTTTGTGAAAGGCTGAAACATGATCAAAGAGAGGCAAAGGAGATTGATGCTGAGTGATGGAGAAAACCAAGCTGCCACCTAACTGGAAAAGTTTCTTGTGAGACAAGATGAAGCTCTTTGGATTCCTTGCTGATAGTAACCATATGACCTGACAATGTTGGTTTTTGCTACCCTCTAAGATGCAGGTATAGAAATGCTGTGGGCTGAATTTGGTCAGTGTCAGTTCATTAAGTGGTTGCCAATTCATAACAGTGGCAAATCTTGACCCAGACAAATCTAGTGACATGCTGTTCTTTCACACCTTCACTGGCCATGATATTCTGTCAGTTTTTCATGAAAAAGGAAAAAAAAAATCAGGTGATTCCTGTCTTCAAAAAGTTAAGTTAGTACCCACCAGTTGTGGACAATGTAGACTATAAGCACAGCTCTCATACAGCAAGTCAAAATGATCTGCCTACAGAGCAGGTTGTATATGGGACCAGGCAACAGTGTGCAAAATACAAACTGAAAGCCCTGGGGATGGCAGAAAGATGGTAAGGTCTGGCAAGTCTTTTGGATAACCCTTCTACCCATTGCCCAGAGCTGTCAGCAGTTAACAAAATGTTGCTGCAAGACAGAATGCTGAGGGTGATGTAAATTCTATCGCCTCTGTCTCAAGTATAAACAGTTGTGTGCATGCAAATGTGAGGACGAAATGATTGACTAATCCACTAATATGAATCAAAAGATAATTTCCTGCTGTATATGCTATATTATTCATTTCTATTTTTTGGGGGAAAAATGTAGTGCTAAAAGAGCATATCATCATTAAATTCCAGCCATATCATTTTAGTTTTTAATAATTACTATTTTGTAAGTGCAGAAATGGATTTTTCTAAACGAAAAACATTTCAATGCATAGAATGTTAAAATAATAACATTCCATCAAAATTTAGCTCAAACAGAGATTTATACCACTTCAAATGGTGGCCACCTATCGATAGTGGAGCACATGTATACCAAATTTGGTGCTTGTATTACCAAGTGAAAGATTATTTCAGTAATCTGCTGCACTATTAATAATACCAAATGCAGAATAAAACATAGAAATCTAAAGATAAACTAAGTTTGAAGTTAATTCCTGGAAGAATATAATACATCTAACAACACATTAAGAAATATCAATATTATTAAAGTGATTGTGGATGAGAAAACAATTAAATACATCTAAATATACTTGCAGATTAATTTATATTGCAACTCGTTTGATCTTTGGTTAAACAAATTCAGAGGCTAAAAATATAACATTATTCCCAATTTCTAGAAACAACTAATCACTAAAAACTAGAAACCAATGTTGCATAAACCAATGTTCATTAAACACCTGTTACAAACACTCAATTACTTTTAATTACATGTGACAACATTATCAAAAAGGCTGTGATTTACAAATTGATCTTGTTATATATGTTAATAATCTTCATTAATCAAGCATGAAATTAAAAATTAATGTTTTCTTTCAACTCAAGAATCTCTAGTAAGGCTGAGTTCAATATCAAGTTCTGCAAATATAAAATTATAAGCAAAAAAAAAATAACCAAACTCAGTGGTTCATAGCATTTATCAAGTTCTGCACAAAGTACTGTGAAGAGCAAATTTTTATTGTAAAGTCAGCACAAAGTCTTCTATCACAAGATCTATGCTGTGGTTTGAAAATCAATTCTCCCCATAAAAAACACTTCAAATCCAAACACCTTAAATCAGATTTTATAACCTACCATGTAATATTAATGTAACAGTTTCATTTAAAATGAACAGAACTTATTCTATAGATTTTTATAGATCTTGCACAATGCAGATTTATTTCATCACATTACAGTCATGTAATACTGCAAAATATTAATAACTTTTAATATTTTATAAACCTGTGTAAGAATTGGTAAAGCATATTCAGTAAATAAATTTGTTCTTTGTTGTCAATAATGAACATGCAGATAGGATAAAATGATAATGTATACAATCCTTCATGACCCCCATAATGTATACGATCCTTCATGCCCCCTCTGCCATGAAAAACAAACAGTAGAGCATGTCCTAAGCTCATGTAAAGTAGCCCTGGCTCAAGGAAGGTACACATGGAGGCACAATCAAGTGCTCAAAGAGATTGTACAAGTAGTCTGGGCTAGTACCAACACCACAAAAGGGAAAATCAGGATTCCAAAAGCATCCGCAACATTCTTCACGGCAGGAGGCAGCAAATCATGGCCAAGAACAACAGTACCACTTGGAACATGCAGGCAGAGTATGCTGGACGGGGCAGATGACTGGGAGTGCACTGCAGACCTCCCAGAATGGAAGAGTCACCCAGAGATCATCAGCAAGAGTGGCATGAGACCAGACATAGTAGTCCACTCTCAGTCAACCAAGCAGCTGATTATGATAGAACTCACAGTGTCATATGAGAACAGAATGGAGGCAGCTCAAATCTACGAGACTGGAAAGTATGCTGATCTGGCAAACAGCCTGAGGAGAGAAGACTACCAGGTCAAAGTCCTCACTGCAGAAATTGGAGCTAGGGGGTTTGTAGGAGCGTCTGCATACAGCCTCATGAAACAGCTCTCAGTTGCAGGGAGGGAAAAAACCAGAGCCCTGAAAGCAATGGCAGAAGCGGCAGAGAGATGTTCAAGCTGGATCTGGTCAAGGAGGAATAAAAGTGAACACCATAAGGCTTAACTTTCCTACAAATATCAGGTGTACCTTTGGCTAAGTGGTTAGTGAGGGAGTCTTTGAGTGAAAATGAGCATATCCAGAAGGTCACGGATCCCATCCGTGGCTCGTCCCCAAAAAAAAAAAAAAAAAAAAAAAAGGCAGCAGAGGGACATCCGGAGTCATGAACCGGGTGTGGCCCAACCCCCCTAGAGTGTCAGGAGATAAGGGCTGAAACACTTGCTTGACGGGGGCTTCTCTTCTGAGGACTCTCTGCTGCCACGCTCTCCATGAGTTTCTTTCTACAAGCCCATAAATATATCAGGTCATTGATGTGCACTTTTTGGTTTACAATACTTTGCTTAAATATTAGCTGATCAGCTGTGTGTGCCAATATTTTTATATTTTATTTGCATTTATTATGGTAACTGAGCTTTACAAATTCTTTGAACCAGTAGTACCTAAAATTTTCTTCATTAGAGCATATTTTAGAAACAACAAAAATATTTAAGCACATTTTGTTCAAACATATTAGAAAAAATTATACATTTCAGCTTATAGAAAATTAATTTAAATATTAGTAATTTTTAATGCAGTAAATTAAGGATAGTTATCAATAAGAAACTCAATATTTCTTAGAGTTCTTTAAAATAGAAAAAAATGTACATATAGCAGATTCATTTTCTCTTCAATACATAGATTTTTTTATTTAATGTGAAATCCAAAACTATATAAAGTAGAAAACTGTATTAGAATGAAGACTTAAAGTTTTTTTTCTTTCTTTTCAGCAACTAAGGGGTGTTTATTCTAGTAGATTGGTTGATTGATTTTTTTTTAAAAAAGCTTTTTAAGGCTATTTTAAACATTTTCAAATTGTAAGAATTCTTTGGAGATAATGAGTTTCTGATACAAGTTCTACTATTTAACTCATAGCTAGTAAGAAAAGTGATAGACTCATACTTTTCCCCAAGGGTGTTTGTACTTAAGTGAATGAACCTGAGTGGAATTCAAACTCAACTCTCCAATTTCTTATTCTGAGCTATTATCAATTACACCACCTGCACATCCTATTCTAATAGTAATCTAGAATGCATCAATAGATAACCTTTTCATGTCTGATTTTAAGCCCACAACAGATTGTCTTATGTGCCAAATCCTTTCAGGTCATAGGTGATCATGGCTCTCCACAATTTTCTGTTTTTTGTTGCTCTAAGCAATTTTTTTTTACTCAGCAATTTTTTTTTACTCAGCAATTTTTTCACACAAGCTTGTTAAGTAGGTTAATTTTTGTTTTCTCTTCCTCCTCTTTTGCTTTTGGTGGATAGACAGTTGTGTACAAGACAATTATATACCAGGACATTTACATCTCTAGACAAATGTGTCCCTGGATAATTGCATACTTATGGTAATTTTTTTGAAGTTTCAGTTCACTAGTATTCTAAGTTCACTCTAGCAGTGCTTACTACAAATATCGATTAGATTCTGAATTTTATAGATTACATTTTTTATTTGGAACCCATAGCTAAGTTTCAAAAATCAAACACTGGTGAAAAAATATTTGTTGATGAGGAAAATTACAGCTACCACTACCATAAGAAAAACATTGATGAAACAAAAACATACTGGCAATGTGTAAAGTGATCATATAGAGGCAAGAATTCATATAATAAATGACTGTTATAAGAACCCCCAGCTGCTAAAGTTAGAGCACAAGAAGCTATGTCCAAGTTTAAAACTACTTCAGTTTCCGTAAATGAACCAGCAAAGAAGTCTTATTGGAACAATGATCACTAATGAAGATAAGTTTTCAATTACCCACATGCGATCTTTATCTTTTTGGGATGATATACATTGGCAAGGCAACAGGATGAAGAGGAATAAGGATAGAATTAATTTTTCTATTAAGTCATGGAATGTTTGAGAGTTAGAAGTCAGTTGCCTAGATTTAATAATAGCTTAGAAGGATTGCACAATGCTTTGCAATATTTTTTTTATCTTGTCAACACCCCTCTACCTGAAAATTCATTGAAAAATTGTAAAAGTGGGGGCAGCAATTGCATTAAAAAAAAAAAAAAAAAAAAAGTGACTTTCAAAGAGGAATTCTAGTGCAATAAGAAAAAATTGCAAAAAGAGAAACATGGCTCCATTATACTCTTGAAAATAAGATAAATTTCTTAAAAAGGTAGCTCACAACATTTACAATTTTTGATTAATTTGTGAAACTAGAATAATTTTCAATTTTTGAAATATCTTTTTAAACATTAATTTGTCATTGCAAAAATAAACTTTTTTTTATTTAATTTTATTTCTTTTTTTAAAATTTGCCATTATTACCTATGCTTTTTTTTTTCAAAATTTATGGTAATTGCTTTTAAAGGCTTAAAAAAAAAACAAAAAAAAAAAACACAATTATCTAAGTACATATTTGTTGAGGGATGCAAATGTCCTGGTACACAATTGTATGGTATGCAACTGTCATAGAATCTGTAATGATCAGGGAAGTTGGTTTCACAAATCAGCAGTTTGTGGGAAGAAGCTGTTTGAGTGGAACCTACACCTAACCAAAATAATATAAATGGAATGAGAGTGGTTCACTAAAATGTTTGTGGTATATCAGGTCTTAGCTGTGAAGGTTACAAGTGGTGGAACTAAGTAGTGTAGTTTATCTGAACACTTTCCAAGATAATAATAGAATATCAAGATCTTTGCAATGTCTTGCTTGTGGGAAAGGGGCCATAGGGTGGAACATAATTCATCACCCACAAGGATGCAGACATACTTTCAAACTATCAAGACTGGAAATTGAAGACTGGCCAGCTCCTTTTCATATATGGTAGTAATACTTCACTTTTAGCTTGGTCTGGCTCTTGAAAGATGAAGTATAGCAGGAGGAATTACTAGAGCTATACAGGAAACTGACCATTTTTCTAGCACCATTAGCAATGGATCATATGTATGAGGTTTGGGTTAAACTTTAATCCCAAAGTGTTCAAGGCATGCCCTTCCCCCAAATACACATTCATCATGATAGGCAAAAGTTCAGGGTCAGTGATGATGGAATGTTACTAGTTTGGTTTTTACGACATTGAATGTGATCAGCCAGTTTTTCTCCTACTGAGTCGTTAGGACTAGGTCAGAGGAAAGATCAGTTCTGTCGTCATCTAGAGTTTTGAGGATGCACCCATATACCATTGTATCAGTATAGATATTCACAATAGATCTGAGTATACTCTTAAGCAGATCATTCATGTAGAGTTGAACTGAGGAGCAAGCCTTGAGGGGGACGTCTGCATTGATCTCTTGGGTCATTTCAAAGTCACTGTGGAGAAAGTAGCAAGAACACACTTTTCTATCCCCTGAAAAATAGTCAAGACAATATATGACTTGAAAAATAACTGGATATAGGAGCCAATTCTTCAAATATTTTCAAATGAATACTAGTTGAAATTTTTTCCTTTTGTATATTTTATTTTCATGACACATATACATATGCTGTAGAATACATTCTGGAATCCACTACCTTAAATTGCAATTCATGAGTTTTAGTCAAATGTCAAGGAGGTAATCTCTGGATTTATCAGAGTTTTCTGATCTGAGTGTATATTCAAAGCAGTATCAAGTTGAATTTATTGAAGTTATGAGCATCTCCTATATGGGTGTATCAATTTCAGTCAGTTAAGTGCCATACATGATACACACTTGGGTGATCATGTCTCAAAAGAGACATGACTGACTGGGCAGAAGATTATCCTGCAGTAGGTTGCCATTGCTTTCTGCAGTAGACTGGTTGCCAGCCAAGGCTATAGAACCCAATCTGTCCTATTATTTAACCCATAACTGGAAGGAAGAGATGGATTAATATCTTTCCCAAGGGTATTTGCACATAAGTGAATGCAATGAATTCAACTGGAATTTGAACTCAGCTCCCCAATTTCTCGTTCTGAGCCAATATTCATTGCACCACAATGCACATCAATTTATGTAGCCTAAAAATGAAAGCAAATTGTGACCCACTTATGCAAGTGAATCAAACCTTAAAGAAACAGATGTAGAATAACCCAGTTTTATTGTGTAGAACTAGGGAAATATATGCAAAAAGTCTTATTACATTTAATGATTACTAGAAATAAACCTGAAAAAATAGCTAATCAAAAAAGTAAATTGTTCATGAGAAATTAGGTTCTTAACCCAAATATTAAATTAGAGATAGCATAACCCTGATATGGCCTTGTACCTACCTGCTACATATGCCACGTCAGACAAAACAATCATGACAGGTAATAAATCAGAAATAAATGATGAAATAAATAGCTTTGAGATGACATTTCTTACATAAAGACTAGGGATTATGAATTAGTGTTATTTCCAAGAGAAAAGTTTTGGAGAAAAGGGGCTTTCACATAAACAAAAAAGTACTCAACTAAAAATCAATCGGCCCATGTGGTCTATTTACATAAAGATATCTTTGTTGTCTTCTAGATATAATATTGGGAAATCAGTTATCAAAACTTGGTCAAGATGATAAAGGGGGGATTCGTGAAACAAAGGAAACCCTTAGGAGTGTCAAAGGTCAAATCAGAATAGTACATCATATGAACCCAGTGAGTTGGTTCCTATATTAAAAAAAAAAAAAAAATTGAGCAAACTAAGAAGTCTATTAAAACACTAAAGAGAGAAGAGACAATGGAGAGAGTTTTGACAAGGCTACCAGATATAGAGCATATAAGAGATCAAGACAGACATGAGGGCAGAAGAAAACAATTATAAGAACAAGTCTCTGGTCAATACTCTAACCTTCCTTTAAAGAATGGGAGAAAACAGATGTGAGTAAATGCAACAGACATTAGAGAGTCAGATCATATTACCAAAGCTTCTCTCACATTAATGAACCAGCCAATAAACTTGTATTATTCTATCATTATCATGGCTATGAACCATTACTTCCGTCTATTCCAGAGACAGTCATCTGATCACAATAGGTGCCTATTCATGTCTGCTTGCAATGAGTGCAAGAGAACCCTAAATGACGACAAATGGTTGTTTGCTGAGAGAATGCGACAGCGCATAGCTGACCGCAAGTTTGGCTCCAAGGACTATTGGAGGATTTGCAAACGAGTGCTGAACAATAGCAAATCCTCAATACCTCCTTTAATCCATGAATTTGAGGTTCTCATGTCATCTGCGGACAAAGCTGAGTGCTTTGCCCGCAGATTCTCATCCAACTCCACATTTGACTCATCTAGAGTACACCCACCCGACTTCCCTATTAGAAACTGCACAACGTATATATTACCCTGACAGTAGTATCCAGAGTAATTTCAAAACTTGACCCCCATAAGGCGCATGGAGACGATGGATTCCCGGTGATAGTCCTTAAGAGGTGTGCTCTTGAACTTTCCCCTGTCCTCTCTAAACTGTTTCTTTCTGCTTCCTGCTTTCCTGCATGCTGGAAGTTCTCTTCAGTCATTCCTGTATTTAAGAATTGTGGTGAACCCTCGGACCCATCCAACTATTGCCCTATCAGTCTTCTACTGATATTCGGGAAAGTGTTTGAGGCCATAATCAATGCTGAAATAGTTCAACATCTTACTACCCACAAACTCTTCTCTGACAGGCAATATGGCTTCTGCTTTGCCAGGTCCACGGCCAACTTGCTAACAACCATAACGGAGTACATGCTCCAGGCCCTTGATTAGTCTGACAAGGCTCACGCGGTTGCTCTGGACATCTCCGAGGCTTTTGACAGGGTTCGGCACTCTGGCCTCCTATGCAAGCTACGGGGTTATGGTATTACCGGTCACCTGCTTGACATAATCCAATCTTTTTTAAATAACTGCAAAATGAAGGTTGTTTTGAATAGGCATGCCTCTTCATCCTACAGCACGAATGCTGGTGTCCCACAGGGCTTTATCCTGGGCCTGACACTCTTCCTTATTTTCATCAATGACCTCCCCGATGAGATCAAGTCCCAAGTAGACATCTACGCAGATGACACCACAATATACTCTTGCACTAGTAAGAAACCTGTCATGGTGGACAGACATAATCTTGCTGCGACCTTGAACGGGATCTACACTCTGTGGTGAATTGGGGCAAGAAGTGGCTTGTCAATTTCAATGCGTCTAAGACCAAGCTGTTGTCTGTCAACCATCACAGGCAACCTCTCCTGTCTCCCATAAGCATGGACCAAGCGATTCTCCCTGAGAGCAATACACTACGCCTCCTCGGCCTTACCCTCTCCTCAGACCTCAAATGGAACCACTATATCGAATCCATAGCTAAATCTACTGCTAAGAAGGTTGGGTCACTATGTCGATCTAGGATGTTTTTTCCGCCTGACCCATCCTGCATATATACAAGTCAACCATCCATCCGTGCATGGAGTACTGCTGCCATTTATGGCCAGGCGCCCCTGCCGTTCTCAGTGTTCTCAACAGGCTCCAAAGGAGTGTCTGTAATGTGATAGGTACTGATCTGGAGGCTCGACTGCAGCCACTTCCCCACCGTCGAAATGTGGCCTCCCTTTGTCTGTTCTATAAATACTTTCATGGCTTCTGCTCGGATGAACTTAAGTCACTGGTGCCTCCTCAACAGGTGTTTATGCGTGCAACCAGACTGGCAACTGGGTCCCACCCATTCACAGTCAGGTTAGCCAAATGCAAATGACAATTCTACTCCTGAAACTTCTCTCACACTTCCCGCCTATGGAACTTGCTCTCATATTCTTGCTTTCCTGATGGTTACAACCTCCAGAAATTTAAATACAATGTCAATACTCAACTATTAACCACTGGACTCTAGCTCCCCCCCCCCCCGTATATCCTCCACCTATGTATCTGTTATCGCACCTGCATTCTCAGCTTTCTATTGCTCCTTTCTAACTAGTTTGTACTCCTCACTCTTCTAATTAACTTTTTTACAGCTATGTAGCCCCCCCCCTGCTCATCAGTGGCATTTCTGCCTTGCTCAGGGTGAAATGATTAAAAAAAAAAACACAACTCAAAATTCAAACACTAGTGTACTACTGTCAAGCACTAGAATTGTGAAAAGGTACTAGTCTGAAAAGTCTGAAGGACGTGCGTTGTGGTGCAGTGGATATCGGCTCGGAATGAGAAATCAGGGAGCCGAGTTTGAATTCCAGTTGAATTCATTGCATTCACTTACGCGCAAATACCCTTGGGAAAGGTATTAATCCGTCTCTTCCTTCCAGTTATGGGTTAAATAACAGGATAGATTGGGTTCTATAGCCTTGGTCGGCAACCAGTCTACCGTAGAAAGCAATGGCAACCTACTGCGGGATAATCTTCTGCCCAGTCAGTCATGTCTCTTTTGAGACATGATTGCCCAAGCGTGCTTCACATATAGCACTTAACTGACTGACTAGTCTGAAACACGTATTAAAAGCTAGAAAAAAACGTATATCTTGTTAAACGTATTCTGATTATGTTCATTATTCCAAAACTTGTATCAGTCTTAAGAATCTGTCAAATTTAGCTGTGTTGGCTCAGGTTTGCCTCATTTTAATCCTGAACTTGAAATGTCTTCAAATCTTCTAAACACAACAAAGTCTCCTATCTAGGATGTTACTAAACCAGTGACTGGAATATAAGCATGTCTGTCATATACAGGGCTACATTTGGTGGCCAGTATCAACTAGGACATCAAAATTTGAGGAAATCCCCTCAGTTATGTTGTTAAAGCATTTATATTTAACAAAACATTAATTTTTTTTTAACAATATCTTTACCAATACATTCATTGGTGAATATTAAGGAAATAGACTGAACATTATACAATGAAAGCTTCAGATCAAAATATAATTACATGTTAGACTAGGTATTTATCCCTTACATGAAACATTGGTAATTAAACTCAAATATTAAGTTTCCATAGATTCAATGCAGAATACATTTTGTTATCTTGTTTGATCAGCTTTTGCAATTAATTTTGCCTTGATCACACACAACCAATCAAGTAGCTTTAGAAAAAGAGAAGGAGATTAGGAACAAAGCAATGGCCAGTGTTTATAACAATCAGATGGCTACAAATAATACTGTTTGCAAAGATTAGGCTAAGGGATGGTCAGTTGTAACCATGGCCAACCATTTGCATATATTTTTTCTTTTAACAACATTTATAGAAAATTTTTTTTTTACCTTTTATATTATCCATGTGTGAAAGTAAAAGATAAAAACAATTGAACAGTGAGTTTTTTTTTTTTCTAAGTCTCCACTTTTCACAGTGTGGAGTAGATAGGTGGCAGTTTGTCAAGAATAGAAAATAGACATGCTAAGAATAGCTAATTTGAATTCTGGTTTTACAAAAGTAGCATATACACACTCATGTAAAAAGCCCTTTCTCAGAAAGAGATAGTTACATGTATAGAATATTCATTTGAAGATTATTGCTGATTTTAGGAGTGTGAATGTATGTATCAATGTTAAACTTTTTTACACCCATTAGTGTAATAACTATGAATAGTAAGTGTACTCCTGTAACTATTTCTTTAGCTGAAATACAGAAGTATTTTCATGATACTTTAGCTAATTCAAATGTAATAATGTATAGATCATTAGGAAAAACACAATATAATAGCTATATTTTAAAAAGATTACTTAAAAATATTAATTTAGATGACCACAGATCACTTTGTAGGAAGATTTATGAAATAAAACAGCATATTTTCATACTAAAACCTTTACTATCTTGGGCTTACACATCTTAAAATGTAAAACCTTCATGGAGAAATTATGAATATAATTTTCTGGCATATTAATTCTTATACTTTATATAGAACAAAGAAATGAGATGGAAAATAACTGTCTTTTCTCATACTTAAGAATAAGAAAAATAAAGTAAAGAAAATTTGTCAAGTTATATGACAACTGTGTGAAAATTAGCTTCCATATAGTAATATTGCTTATATTAAAATACTTTTTATTGGCATAGCCTATAAGAGCATAGCTTATTTACCCCCCCCCCCATTAAAACAGAAACTGGCTTACATTATTTACAATGTTTAGCCTGTTGTCCTCATCTTTATTGCAATGTTTACAATATTTTGGCTGTTGTATGCTCCTAGTGTCTTCAGGTGCTAGAAATATCAAACTGAACCCTTTATTTCAATCCCTGCATTCTCATTCCAATGCCACTTCTCTATACCACATAGTTATCTCCCTTTAACTCAACTCTAAGTTATTTGTTCACTACTGTTGTAGCCAGGTATTGAACTCACAACTCTTTCTATGAAGTCACTAGAACTACCCAATGTCTATATCCACAGGATCATGTGTCCTTGAGGCAATAAAGATTAGGACAACAGTTAGAACAGTATAAATAATGTAAATAGTATAAACAGAAACTCGTTTGTATGAAAATCTTTTTCTGAAGAATTACGAATTTTGTTTGGTTGCAGTCGGGGTAGGAGAATATTTTTAAGTCAACTTGACCAAAACTTATTAAAGATGAATCCAACAGCTTTTCCTGTTTTAAATACTAAGATGTCTCATTCATTTGCTAGTCATAAAATTTTGTTACTCTTGTTATGTAAACCATGGCTTACATGATAATTGTTAATTTGTATACACAAAATATTCAAAAATCATACACAAGTTGTTAGTATGGGCATTTTGATGTGGTGTAATGATTAGCAAGCTTATCTTGCTTGAACAATTTTTTTTTTTTATAAGTGTTTCACCCCGAGCAAGGCACGTCACTGCCACTACTGCACAGGGGGCTACATAGAGTGGAGAAAGGATGGTTAAATATAGGAAATGTCAGAGGGTGGGTGATAGGCGGGTAAGGATACCGAGAATGAGGGTTGGGTAGAGGAGAGTTTTCTGAGAATAATTGGGAGTTAAGGTGTCTATTGACCCTACATTTAAACACCTGGAGATTGTAGCTGTTGGGAAAGCAGACTTGTGGAAGGGAATTCCACAGGCAGGAAGCGTGAGAAAAGCTGTTGGAGTAGAATTTACGGTTACATCTTATCTGTTTAACTGTAAAAGGTGGGACCTAGTTGCTAATCTAGTATCTCATGTAAATTCATGCTTAGGCGGCACCAGTGATCTAAGTTCATCGGAGCAGAAGCCATGAAAGTACTCGTAGAAGAGGCACAGGGAAGCCACATCATGTCGGTGAGAGAGTGGTTGCAGCCGGTCTGCCAAGTCAGTATCAACCACGTTACAGATCCTCCTTTGTATTTTGTCAAGAAGCCCAAGGAGAGCAGCAGGGGCACCCAACCAAATATGGCGGCAGTATTCAATACACGAGCGGATGGTAGATTTGTATATGTGCAGGATAGATTCAGGTGGGAAAAACTTCCGGGCCCTGCACAGAGAGCCGACTTTCATAGCAGCAGATTTGGTAATGGATTCGATATAGTCATTCCATTTGAGGTCCGCCGAAAGTGTAAGGCCAAGGAGGTGTAGTGTTTTACTCTCTGGGAGGCAAGCCTGTCCCATACTAATGGGAGGTAGATGTGATTGTCTATGGTGGTTAGTTGATAACAGCTTCGTTTTAGAAGCATAGAAATTTACTAGCCATTTCCTAGCCCAGGCCACTACGGATTGGAGGTCCTTTTCAAGCTCGGCAGCGAGGTTCGCTTTGTCGCCCACACCTGGTTTTTGATCGAGGCGAGAGTAGATTGTTGTCTCATCGGCGTACATGCCTACTTGGGATATAATGGCATCAGGGAGATCATTAGTGTACATCAGAAAGAGCATGGGACCTAGGATAGAACCTTGAGGGACGCCCGCGTTCGTATGGTAGTTTTGGGAGGCATGCCCATTTAATACTACCTTCAATGTGCGGTTAGAGAGGAATGACTGGATGAGGTCAAACAGGTGTCCAGTTATCCCGTAGCTCTGCAGTTTGCATAAGAGGCCAGTGTGCCAGACCCTGTCGAACGCTTTGGAGATATCCAAGGCAACGGTTCGGGCTTCGCCATTCTTGTCAAGTGCCCGGTATATGTACTCGGTAATGGTCGTTAGCATATCAGCAGTAGACCTGGTGAAGCGAAACCTGTACTGTTTGTCAGAGAGAAGCCTGTGGGCCGTGAGATGCTTCTGATCTTCGGCAAAGTTTTCGAAGTCATTATCAATGCCGAGGTGATTCAGCATCTCACGCCCTAATAGGACGGTAATTGGTGGGGTCTGAGGGTTCGCCAGAATTCTTAAATATAGGAACTACACAGGAGGACTTCCAACAGGCAGGAAAACAGGAAGCAGATAGGCAGAGGTTATAGAGTTTAGAGAGGACAGAGGAGAGTTCTGGGACACATTTCTTCAGTACTATGATTGGGATTCCGTCCCCACCGCTCGCTTTGTGTGGGTCAAGTTGTGCAATTATCTTGGAGACCAGTGAGGGTGTAATGTGGACGTTGTTTAGTTGAGCCTTAGTTCTGAGTGGGAAGTCGGGTGTAGGTATTCCTAATGAGTCCAGTGTCGAATTGGTAGAATTATGATCAAGTAGTGAGTTTGATCCACTCTGGTGCCTCATACTTTCAGCCTTTTATCACATCTAAGCGACAGTTAGGAAATCTGATTATCTATATTAAACTGTTTTCAAAATACTTATTCTTTATATCCTAGAAACAGAAGAAAAAAATATAAAAATAAGGAAAAAAAATTTGACTTACAAAATCCAGATTTAAGAGGTTCTATAAGTCGGAGGGTGAATGTAGATCCTTTGGGGATTTCTTTAAGCATCTTGGCAACTTCAAAATGTCGGCACCCAACCAAGCTCTTGTCATCTAATTTTTCCAGGTGATCGCCAACACTGACAAGTGGCACATTGTGCATTGTGCTGTTCTCCTTAATCCTCTTAATGAAGGCATAGCCATTACCATTGTCTGTAATTGTCAGTCCTAAAGCATCTTCTGTTTTTGTGATGTCAATCTCTTTTGGTTGGCCTTTCAAGTGAACAAATATAAAATCTTCAAGTCCAATTTGGCCACCAAGAAGTTTAGTCATGTCTACCTTGTGGGAATTTAATGTGCAGAACAGAATCTGAAAGGAAAATCAAGAAAAACATTAGTATATTAATTAAATAGGATAATGTTATAGATATAAATGGCTACATAAATGCAAAATATAAACACTAATTATAAATTGTCTCATTTTTCACAAGGATCTATTAAACTAGTTTCTAGTTACACAAAGAAAATGTTTAAATACTAAAAGAAGAATAGTAAAGCATTAAAAATGGAAACTATTTAAATTAACTGGTTCACTTGAGGGGAAAAAAAAATGAAATCTTTTTGACAATTCTTATACATTATCTTCCATGGTTAGATCGTTTTCTTTGAAAATTGTAAAAATGGCTTTTTTTTTCTTTTAACCGAAAGAGACATGACTGACTGGTCAGAAGATTATCCCACAGTAGGTTGCCATTGCTTTCTGCAGTAGACTGGTTGCCAGCCAAGGATATAAAACCCAATCTGTCCTATTATTTAACCCATAACTGGAGGGAAGAGACCGATTAATACCTTTCCCAAGGGTATTTGCGCATAAGTGAATGCAAGGAATTCAACTGGAGTTCGAACTCAGCACCCCGATTTCTCGTTCCAAGTTGATATCCACTGCACCACAACGCACAAAAAACTCACAGTAGGATATTTTCCCCAATCACAACAATCTTGATCTCTTCAAGTTGAGAGTTAACTTATCTCATGAACGATACTTCTAGAATTTTCTTAGTCATTAATACCACACAGTAACTCTCTACCTAAAGTGGCTTTTAGGCTTTGCATTGGGTGAACATTTGTGTGTGTGTGTGTATTTTTTTTTATCATATCGCCCCAAGCAAGGCGGTAATGCCACTGAAGCACAGGGAGCTACGTAAGAATTGAGGATGAGGAAGAGGAAAAAAAAAAAAAAAAAAATGAAAGAAAAGAGTGAAAAGATTGGAAAAGAGAAAGCCGGAAACCATATCCTAAACAGGGAACAAGGGATGAGCCTCTACACCTGTTCAATAGATGTGGATGGAGTGTGATATATAAAGTAATGCCAAAAATGTTTATGAATATTATTCTTTAAAGATCATAAAATGTAATTGTTCTTTTTTCTTTAAAAAGATAACTCAAGAACAATTTATTTCCTTTTAATTAAAGTTAAATTACTTTGTGACCAATTTCTGAGTTACCAGATAAATGGTATAATTGTTAATTACTTATTGAAGGAAATAAGACAAACTTGATCATCAAATGATTACTAAATTAATCAAGGAAACCTTTTTGTAAATATCTATATGAGTTAAAAAAATATTTTTAAATGAAGTAAAAAAAATTAGTAGGTAATCAAAGATAGAGCATTAAAAAATACATCTTATTTCAGGTTTATTTGTAAAAGTAATAGATGTGCATTGTGGTGCATTGGAGATATATATATATATATAAATGATAAAAGATACTGCCAAAGAGACAATAAAAAAAAAAAAACAAGCATACATGGTGAAAAAAAATGCCCCAAAAATAAGTTATTAAGAGGAAAAGATCAAAAAATTTTTATGTAGAAATTATTTTTTTAATCCTTTTTAAAATCTTCAAAACTTTGGTTAAAAATCTTGTTTTTCTAGTGTCAATGTCAAACCATAGGTTTGTACAGGAAATTTACATGAAAAACACAGATTTGGAAATTCTTGCAAAAATCAGATTACTGTCAAATTTTCAAGAAACTTCAGGACTTATTTACAAAGGAATTTAATTATTTTTTAAATCTTTCTTTCTTAGAAAATCTTCATAAATTTTTATTTTACATCTGTTGCCACGCTTAATTTTATGAAATTTCAAAACATTTTTATAGTGTTTAATGTTTATATTAGTTATAATAAATCCTTGGAGAATTTAAATCATCAATTTTTGTTTTATGAAACAAGACCCCCCCCCCCCGTTATAAGAATTTAAATCAAATTTCTTAGGCCATACAGAATCTCCAGTTACAGATAATCTGCTTTAAAATGTAGAATAAAAAATTCAATAAAGACATTTTGTTAGAAAAGCTTTTAATTGCTTTTATGAATACATTATGAACACTTATCTAATGAGAAAATATTTTCCATTAATAATTTTTTTTTTTTACAAGAATCATTTTCATTGCTTTAAAATTTTAATTATAATAATTTATAAAGTTTTAAATCTTAAAATTTTGTATTAATTTTTAGTAGTCAGGTGTTATTGTTTTTCAATAAAAACTTTACTAATCATAAATGGTAAAGCTTACTATAATTCAGTGATCCCAGTATTTAAAAAATATATTTGAATTTTTTGTGTCTATAAATTTGCCAAATTTTGTAAATACAGATGTCCATATGACATTATCAGAAAATAAGAGCAGTAAAGTCAAAATTTATTAATAATTTTCTAACATTCAAGAAGTGTATTTCTTTATAAGCTGATATACCAAAAATTCAACAATATATTAAAATGCTTAAAATATTTCAAATTTTTAAGATTGCTGGATAGTTAAGAAAATTACATATAAAAGATTTTTACACTGTATTCATCTTGTAATTTTAAAAAAAACTACATTTTTGAAAGGTTCTTTTTTTAATGAAGAGAATTATGTTGATAAATTTGTCAATGTGGAGGATTTTATTGATAATCAGAGAAAAAAATTTCCAAACAATTTAAATTCAGTTTGAAATATAGCAAAGAATTTTGTAAATATTAAATTTAATCTATTAGCTTAAATTAAAACTGAATTTAAAACTTCAAGAAAAAAATTTTCATTTTTTAAAATGCATTTTCAACCTTAAGTATCCCCCTTTTTTTTGGGAGATTATATATATATATATATATATATATATATATATATATATATACACACACACAAGCCAAACATTTTTATATGTGATTAACAAGCTAAGACTTTTGCTGTGGCTATACTGTAAAGGTTAAAATTTTATTCTTAATGAGACAACACAAAAAGTTATTAGTGAAAAAAAATTAAAGAAAATTTAATAGATATAAAAAAAATCTAAATAAAGAAAGAAAATCGATTTATATAGCTTTCAAAAAGAAAAGTTTCAAATTTCACAATTTTTAGCAGTAATAAATAAAATGAAAGAATAATAAAGTGTTTTGGGTTTAGATTTAATAGATTTCTATATAAAAGAACAATCAGTTTTTTTGTCCTACAACCAACTTCCTTAGTTTTTATTTAAAAAAAAAAATATTGTTGCTTTTTATCACAATGGTCTAGGTTAAATAAACAGTATGAATCAGGAAATAAAGATTTTGGGGTTGGGTGGGAAAGTAAAATCTGAAATTTTTCACTTTATTATCCCCCCCCCCCAAAAAAAAAAACTACATATTCTACTAAATTGAATAACTTTATCAGGTAAATTCTATTTTTAATGCTGAAGCAGAGCTTGCTATGACTCACCAGGTTAGATCTTCCTTTACCTACTGAGAGATAATTTCATTAAAAATTTTCTATCATTTCTTATGAAAAAAAAAAATACTGTCTTCAATTAATTTTCAGGAGCTAGAAGACAAAATATTAACAAAATTAAACAAGAAATACTTTTTTCATTGATAAAGATGGTAAATAAAAATTTCCCTGGAATTTAGTCACACATTATAGCATGGTCAAAAAAGAAATATATTCCAAGTTATATTGTAGTTAAGTAAAAGAGAATTAAATTCTATTCATATAAAATTTGTATAATTATGTTACTAGGTTAGAAGTGCCTACTTTGCTCTCATTTTTTGCTATAATCTATATATTTTGTAAAGATTTGCTGCAGAAAACTTTAGTAAAAATCAGTTTTGATAAACATAAGGTAAAACTATTGTGCATGTGACAAAGCTATGATCTTTAGTCATTCTTTGAGAGAAAAAGTATAATGGATAAAAATATCTAAAAAACAATGAATTTGTTGCTAAATAGCAAATTATACACAAGTTTTTTTTATAACCACTTTTTTTAAAAACTAATTTGAAAATACTTTACTTGATAATTATAATGTACTATAATTATCATTTAATAGATATCTCACTAGATTTAGCAATGGATTCGATATAGTTGAGGTCCGCTGGGAGTGTGAGGCCAGGGAGGAGTAATGTTTTACTGGGAGGCAAGCCTGTTCCATGCTGATGGGAGGTATGTGCAATTGTCTATGATGGTTAATTGATAGCAGCTTCATTTTGGAAGCATTAAAATTTACGAGCCATTTCTTACCCCAGTCCACTATGGATTGGAGGTCCTTTTCAAGCTCAGCAGCGAGGTTTGCTTTGTCGCCCACACCAGATTTTTGATCAAGGCGAGAGTAAACTGTGTTGTCATCGGTGTACATGCCTACTTGGGATCTTATGGCAGACTTGAACTGGCTACCTGATATCCTGTCCTTTTATTTATACCAAAAATTTATTTATACTAAGAATATAAATAATAAAAAAAAATAATAATTAAATTTTATTTTAAGTTGGTAACCACTCAGCAGGAATATTGTATTAATAATTTTCATTAAACTGAAACCAATTCAAATTAGTAAAAACTTCCATTAATATGCTTACTATAATTTCAACTTATCTAATGTATTTTACCAAATCTTAATTTATGAGTTTTAAAATTTTTCTTTTTAAATAAAAGTTTCAGAAAGTAATATGTGAAATATATACCAATAAGTATTTTTAATCTTTAAATACAATACAGAATGTATTTGGATGTCCTTTTTTATTTTTATTTTTTTAAATACCTTTATTTCAATTTATTAATGACATAGGTTTGTCTTTTTTCTTTAAATAACAGGATGAATTTTCTTTCAGAATTGGTTATTCTTTCATATAGAGAGGAGTAAACCGAAAACAATACAAAGCAAAGAAAAATGCAAGATATCCTGGAGATCCATAGTGCAAAAGATGTTTATGCAAGTAAAGAGAAAATATTTATACTGTTTTATATTTAAAAAAAAAAAAAAAAAAAAAAAAAATCAGTCGAGGGAAGTTCATACTGATTTTAAAGAAAGTCCAGTCAGTTATTACACATACAAATGAAATTTAAAAGATTATTAAATAGATAGAAATTGATAGAAAAATAGGATGAAAGCATTATGTTGGGGATCTAGAAGAATTAAACCCATTTGACATTATTGACACTAAAAAGGTGATTGACAAAAGAGAATTATCTAAATTTTACAAAAATGAATCAGTGAACACTAAAAAATTTGAGAAGCAAGAGAAAAGATAGGTTTCTAAAACAACTGATGTCTCATTCATTTGTGAAGATGAACAACCTTTAACATCTGATCATGAAATGTGCCCAAAGAAGTGAAACAGACAATCAAGTACTGTGAAAAAAAAAAAGGTTAAGAATGTGCAATGTATCAATAAATTCTACAGCTGATCATGAAAAGTTACTGAAAAAAAAAAAAAAAATAGGGTGTTGAAAATTCCACTTTCATAACAGTCAACATATTTAAAACAGTAGTCGATTGTGAAACCCAACTGAGTCAATCAAATTATTGGTAAAAATCACAAGTACAGGCTTTTCATTTAAAAAAGATATATAGCAATGAAAGACATGATCTTATGAATTTGAATAAGTGATATGTGATGATGTTCTTACTCAGCCTAATCATCAGTCTAAGTATTGCTGAAGGCATCGCTATTGTTCAGATGGGAAAACAGAGAAGATAATCTGCATTACATGCAGTTTGAATACAAGAGCAAAATCTGGCATTATTATATTACAAAGCTGGATCAGAGACGTTCAAAATATCAACCACAAACACTGCACACTGGATATTAACATTAATATGACTAAACACTTTTCAGTGGAAAGTGAAACTCTCCGAACAGTTTTATATTAATGAACAGACCCTGAGTTTTGATTGCAGTATTTTAATAGACTGACTTATTGGAAACTGTCATGAGCTTGAGGTATTATGTTTAAAAAATATATATATATATATATATATATATATATATGTATATTTGTATTCAATTTTCATAAAAGTCCATTCTTTTGATATGCCAGCAACATTATTAAAAGATTGTGAGGTTGGTCAATATTATTGACCAACCTCACAATGTTTTAAGTGTTAATTAATGGATTTTTATTACTAGAGATCATCAAAATATTTTGATCCATCATTAAAACCTTAAAATAAATTCATTCAGATATTTTAATACAGAATAAATATTACAATTTTGTCTTTTCTTTCAATTTCTATGCATGTTATGAAAATACATTACTATCCTAAAAGAATCATTAACTTGGATAGCAATGGTAAATTTTGATAGTAATATCAACTTTTTTAGGAATGTTTAACACATACTCATGCATGTATTTATAAATAAACTTAATGATTACAATTTATATATTTTAATTTAAAGACTGAGTGGGATAATATTAAGGAAGGATTTCACATCAATCCTAAATTCAGTAAAAGAATATGAGGATTCAGGGTGGGTTGTTTTTCAAACAAAGAATATTTACTGTTACAAGTTTCAACTGTGTAAACAGGTGTGGTTGATAAGTGAAGGTAAAAAGTGAAAATATTTTTTGTGGATGCTGGTGTCAAAATCATGAATGACTAAAGTGATTTCATCATTTATTTTATTTAGTAGCTAATAGCCAATACATTTTTACTGGTACTTGTTTTTTTTATTACAGGAAAATATGTGAAGATCAGCTCAATAAATAAGCATTGATTTATTTCAGATTGTATACCTAATTTTGATCTTTCTATTAAAATATTTCTACCTCTGTACTATCTACATTTCTCAAGAAAAAAAGAAAAATAATATTGTCAGTATCTTATAAAGGATCGTGTTTGAAGTTACCAAATGCAACAGACAAAATGAAAGCCAGAAATGTCATAAAACCAAATATGAGGAAACTAGTAAAAAAAAAAAAAAACATCATTGTGTACTAGTAACATTACATTTAAAAACATGAGCAATTACATGTTTTGTAAGTTAACAGCATTTTATTATTTGCAATCAACGGTTTTAACATGTTATAAGATTTTTCAAATGGAAATCTAAACAGAAAATTTAAATGACAAAAACATTTTCGACCATATTTTTTGTTGATATTTTTCTATCACAGTATACACTTTTCTTTGATGAAAAGATTCAGAAATACAGGGTACAACAGAAAGACCTCCTACATAATGTCAAGACATTAGTGGCAGTGATGTCTTCTAGCTAATATCTTACCATCATGTTGGAGGTATTTCTGCTGACCCTGTATTAGCTGAAAAGACACTTTTACATGCAAAAATGACTTGCCCTTTAACAGACTTCTCTTTCATTTTGTGCCAGAGTAATAAAGTATCAAAACATTTGCAGTTGAATATGCTAAAAGTATATGGACAACCAGTTGTCACTGCAGGGCTCCAAATAAAAAAAATTGTCTATTCTTAATTGTTTTTTGGTACCAAATTGCTAGGTTAGATTCAATGAAAAGTAAATTAGCATTAAGTTGCCACATACATTTATAATATGATCCCAACACCTAAACACATTTCCCCACCAATCACAAAAAAAAAAAAAAAAAAAGAAAAAGTTATTTTTAATCAAATAACATTTTATAAAACAAAATGTCACAGGCTCTGGTGAACTGATTTCACCAAACTATAAAACATTTTGGTTCAAGTTTTTCATCAGCTACCCAGAGAAGTCAAGCTGTGACTAAATCCCTGCTTCTCAACATACACCCAACTGACATGTGCCTAGGTACATATTCAATGAGTGATGGAAAAGCCAACACACCCATGCAGACTCAACAATTTGCCAGTCAAATAGCAAAAAATGCACAAAAGTGACTTAAATGCTGTAAACCAAATCTTTCAATAAGAAATTTCACAAAAACTTCAGTAGTTGACTCATATATTAGCAACCTGCCCTAACCTTTTAGTCACACATGTCAACATTTTTATGACTCAATATGTAATGTGTATACAGTCACCATTCATAAAAGATACATAAGGAAACTTGTCAACTGAGAACCACCAAGGAAAACTTGCAACTTCTGCAGCTTTTTGTATCTTCTCAAATCTAAAACTGACAAGTTTTAGCAAAGAGACAAAACCATTTATATTCCACTAAAATATAGAACATTTACATTAATATTTAAAATAAAACTAAGATTTTCTTTAAAAAAAATTTGCTATTTAAATTTTAAGAACATTTCCATCTTCTGACATTAATTTAATAAATTAAAACAGTGACAATATTTGCTTGCATAATAATTGTACCAAATCTTTCCGCTGATATCAGAAAAACAAAAAAAGAAAATACTTTGTATTTGTACATTATTTTACTGGTATCTTATAACACCAATGAAAGCTATTGTTTTATTTTAACATGGCAAATTTTATTTCTTTCCTCTTTTGATCTCTCACTGCTCACCTATTTGCAACTGCTTAGGAAATGGACAAAGAAACTGACTTCTACTAATAATAAAGTATATCTTATTGCAATGAAAATCAAGTCTTCAAAATGTAGTGGATAATTAACTGCAAAGCTGAATATCTTGCAACAATGGTGACATATTTATAGATAATACTTTTAAGCATAGGCATTTTCTACGAGCATAGAGTTAATCTTTTTTAAGCATTTTCTGAGAAATTTAATTTTTATTTTGCATATTCTAAAATTTAAGAAATGGAGCTTTTTTTTTTTTAAATTTAAATTAAACAGCTACAATGTTTTTATTTTCAATAAAAAATGTTATGAAACAAAAAAAAAAAAAAAGCTAGTGGCTCTGATAAACCTACTGATGAATTCATGATTTTCAAACTTAGTAATCATGACTTTTCTAGCAAAGATGATTTAACTTATAAATTATAATAATCTTTTTGCATCATCAATATACAATCCTAATTCAGCTTATAATTGTCCTTTATTTGTAATTCAATTTAATCATCATTTTAGATTAATAGAAGATACCATTTAATGTAAGCAGTTTATAGTAACAATATTACCAATGAAAATAAAATCCATAAATATCAAGTAAAAACATATCCAACTAAGTTTTTTCACTAAATGTTTATCCAATACAAAGCCCAAGAGCCACACAAGGTAGGGGGTTACTGAAGGAACTTTCTGTATGGAAATAAAGAGGAATTAAGTGCATATTAAAAATAAAATATATGTAAGTGATATAACAGACTTGAAAAAGTTAAGATTGTAGTGATTAAGGAAGCATTCTTTGAAGAGTTTACCACAAAGTAGCAGTTCTTGGAGAGAAGCTATGAATGAAACTTCCTTTTTACCAATAGAATATGAAGGGAATAAGGGCAATTCAACCCTGTGTATGTGACATGGCAGTTCTTAGCTGTAAATGTTTAAACAGGTACAGCTAAAAAATGTAGTTTGTTTGAATATTTACCATGGAAATAGTGAGAGGCTTGCAATGTTTTGTCTGTGAAGAAAGGGGTTGTAGGGTTGAAAATAATTCATCACCCACATGGTTACATCACTTAAGTTTTGAAAAATTTAAAGCACAACTTATTTTAAATTAATCAGTTGGAGATAGTCTTGTCCTCCTGTATTATATAAAGTACCCATTTTAGGTTTTACCCAATACTGTTTTCTTTTATTAGTAAATATTAAAAACTATATTTTATTTATTATGAATAAATATCTAACCCTGTTCTAAAAATCTGAAAATGGGTACTCTTTAATTTTGATCTTTTATCTTGGTTGATATTGCACAGATATGGTAAAGAGGAGTTAAATAGTTAACAATATTTATCTTTGCACACGATAATAATGCAAGGTGACAGCAGTTTAATTTTTGGTTTGAAATTAATTAAGTAAAATTATAACAATGATAGTTCAATGGTTTATAAACTGGGATGACAACATTATGTGTGTTTACATTTTTACAAGCAGTTTTAAAAAAAAACAAAAAAAAAAACTAGATTCTGATTCAGAGATTTTGTTAAATGTTTTTCAAATTAACAAAATGAAAATCAGAATTTTAAAATATTTATAATTTAACAATGACCACTAACAAATTGTTCATTTTGGAAGTTCTAAAACAAATCTACCATTAAAATTTCATTAAATAACTTAAGAAAATATTCTTCATAATTGGAGTAGATAGACTAAATCGCCCGGTTCACACTCCACGCCTGTCTATTGAACAGGTGAAGAGGCTCATCCCTTGTTCCCTGTTTAGGATGTGGTTTCTGGCTTTCTGTTTTCCAATCTTTTCACTCTTACCTAGCCCCCTGCACATCAGTGGCATTACAGTCTTGCTTGGGGTGATATGATTAAAAATATATATATATATATATATATATATATATATATATACACACACACACACACACTACTATAACATATGTTGGTTTTAACTTTTTATGTAAGAGATGATATGATCTAGTAGCATCTGAAAATTAAATTTGCATATCAGTCACACATGTAACTTTCAAGTTATCCTTTCACATCACTAAAACATTAGTTTCTTTAATTTTCAATATTAGATCCAGTATATTTCTGTAGCAAGTCTGAGCAACAGGCATCTGTACTTAATTTATTTCTTAAATCTTCTCACAACACTGTCCTCTTGGAAACTTGAATCACTCTGTAGTTTCTATTCATTCCAATCATCTATCAAACAGGTACCTCCTATTTATAAGACCTCATTCTGTTACCAGGATGCTGATTGAGTCTCACTGATTTTTTTGAGACTCCTTTCAATGACATTTTTAACCTTCAAATTGAAAATTTTACGACCGAGTTTTCCTCTTGGATTGAAGTCAGTATTGATGCTTTCATTCCTTTTTGGAAATATCAGCTGAAACCCCAATCTTCTCCATGGTTCATACCAGCAGGCCTGCCACTATAGTCTGCAGGAACCACTATTTTTGGCTATACTAGCAGGACAGTTCCCATCATAACAACTGCCTATTTGTAGCTGCTCATAATAAATCTGAGTCCTCAAAGAAGCTAAGTCTCTGATTGCTGAGAGAATGAGACACCATACTGGATAACAACTTTGGCTCTTGTGATTATTGGTGACTCTGTAACAGTATATTAAATAAGTTCTCTATTCCTCCTCTCTTAAATTAATTTGAGATAGCATCAGCTGATAAAGATTAATGTTTCTCCCATAAATTCATGTTAAACTCTTTTCTTGACTCATCTGGAATATCCCTGTCTAACTTTCCACTTAGAACTGAGTCTCTATTGAGTGATATGCATAGAACCACTTATGGTTTCTGCTATCATCTCTAACCTAGATCCTAACAAAGCATATGAACCTGATATTATCCATTTAATACTCATTAAGAAATGTGATCTCAAACTGACTCCTGTTCTCTCCAAACTGTATAATAAGTGTCATGTTGCCATCTGCTTTCATGCCTGCTGAAAGTCTTCATTTGTTGTTCCAGTTTTTAAGAACTCAGGTGAACCGTCCAACACTTCTATCAGCCAATCAGCCTTCTACCTCTTTTTGCGAAACTCCTAGAAGCTCTAATCAATTCTGAATTGGTTAAGCATCTCACATCACAGGATCTTTTTTTAGACAAGCAATAGGGCTTCTATTTTTCCAAGTCAACTACTGATGTACTGACAATAATTGCAGAAATCGCTAGATAAGAATAGTGAAACCCAGATTGTAGCTTTGGACTTCTGGAAACCATTCTACGGAGTTTGACATACAAGCCTTCTTCACAAGCTGAAAAGTTATGGTGTCTCCAGACAAAGTTTTGAACTGGTCAATTTTTTCCTATCATATTGTGAAATGAAAGTTATCCTGAATGGTTACTCTTCCAGATACTTTGATACTAATGCATGTGTGCCTCCAGGTTTATCATTAGTAATACTTCACTTATAATTTTTATTAATGACTTTCCCAGGGAAATCAGCCTTCAACTTACTATCTACACTGATGACAACCATTTACACCTATTTCAATAGTAAGACTTGATAAGGTCAAAATGTCAGCTGATGTCCAAAATGATCTTCAGTCTGTTGCTAACTAGAGCAAAGTATGGCTTGTTAATTTTAACACCTCCAAAACTAAACTGCTCTCTATCTGAGAGATCTGTCTTTGCCTTTCATCAGCATGACTGAAGCTAACTTCCAGAAGAGTAACTTTGCACCTTCTTGGGCTAATATTCTCAGCAGACATTATGTCTAAAAACTATATTGAATCCATTGATAGGTCAGCTGCTAAATTAGTTCAGTGTTGTGCTAGATAAATTTTGTTTTTACAAAATCTACCTTATATATCTGTAAGCCTCCCATTCACCCATGCTAGGAATGTTGCTGCCACATGTGGTCCAGTGCTCCTGCTATTCAGAGTTCCTTGATAAAAAATCCAAAGAAAAATCAGCAATGTTATCAGGCGTCTTGGTTCTAGTAACTTTCTCACCACCATAAGGTTGCCTCTCTGCGCTTTTTCTATAAATACTTTCATGGTAATTGTTCAGATATCCTCTTTGCTATGGTACCTAGACCTTTTGAATTTAGATGCAGTACTAGACTGGTGATTGAGTTGGCTAGATGTAACTGTAAATTGTATGCTAACAGTTTTTCTTGTACTTCTCTATACTTTCCAGCAAACTTTAATCTTCAAAAATTTAAATGCAATGTCAATTGTTATCTACCATTTTCCTCATTACTCTTCCTTTGGTTTTATTCCTTAGTAATGTTTCTGTTTTCTAATTCTTCCACACCCAGTATCAACTTCCTTACTTGAGATGAATTCAATACCAAACAAACACCACCACAAAACTCAAGGGAATGGAGGTGTGTAAGTATATATATATATATATATATAAAAAAACTAAGCCTAACTTAGTCTTCTTATTGAAAAGTCAGACATTTCTTTAACATTTTTAATTTCATCAAAATTTCTAAATACAAAAAATAAAAATTTCATTATTCTGTATATTTTTATATTTGTATAAATGATTTAAGAAATTACATCAGAAAGAGTGAGATAAGACAAAATGAAAAGTTCTTATGTAGTTTTTCAGCAATCCAACAGAAATATATATTTATGGAAATAAGGCACTTATATTTTATTTCCTGACAACTTTCTATATTTTTCTAAATGTTTTTATGAAAAATATAAGATATAAGCTAAAATGTTCCTACCAGTTTTATTCTGGAATATTTAGGATTGTAAGTGATTAGTAACAAATATAACCCTAAATAATATTCAAGTCATCAGCTGAATAGAGAGGGAACTAATTTGTTTTGGGTTGCATGTTTAAGTCCTATCATGTATAGAGGACCATATTTCTATTCAGTCAGTTAAGTGCCATACGTGATACACGCTTGGGCTATCATGTCTCAAAAGAGACATGACTGACTAGGCAGAAGATTATCCAGCAGTAGGTTGCCATTGCTTTCTGCAGTAGGCTGGTTGCCAACCAAGGCTATAGAACCCAATCTGTCCTGTTATTTAACCCATAACTGGAAGGAATAGATGGATTAGTACCTTTCCCAAGGGTATTTGCGTATAAGTGAATGCAATGAATTCAGCTGGAATTCAAACTCAGCTCCCCGATTTCTTGTTCTGAGCTGATATCCAATGCACATTTCTATTAAAATACCCAAAATTTATTATTTAATGTTTTTAATTTAAACTTTTTTAAAAAAATATTTATAAAGTTTAAATTTTTAAAATCATTTTAATGTTTTCATAACCATTTTCATTAGTTTTCTTGTTCTTCAGATAGCATAATACAAATTATTTTTACATTTTTTTTATTGTTGCTCCAATACCCCAAACACAAGGCACTTTAAAGTTTTTTTACATTAATTATTTACCCAATATGAATAGAAGATTACTGAATGATAGATAATGGTTGACCCTAGACTTGAAGATGTTAAGATTGTAGTAATTGTAGAACACTGATGAGATGATGCTACCTCAAAGTAGCAGTACCTGAGAAGAAATTGTTTGAGTGAAACTTTTTTTTTTTATCAATAACAAAGAAATGATGACAATTCAATCCTGTGTATGTGGCATAGTGAGTTGTAACTGTGAATATCTGAAGTTGTGGAAGTAAGGAATCTGAACATTTGCCATGGAAATAGTGATAGAGTAGGAATGGAGTTGTAAACTTTTGTCTCATTCGTTGCTCACGATGCAAGAATGCTTTTCAAGGCTGGAAAGTGAAGATTGAGCAGTTGCGGGCAAGATATAGTAGTAATTCTACATTTTGGAAAGAAAGCATGGCAGGAAGAGTTAGGTGCTTCCTGGAGTAGTACAAGGAACTGACTTGGCTTCTGAAAGCAGGAATTTCAAATTCAAACAGAAAAATTGAAAATGAGTTTCAATCATATATAAGAACCCTTAATGTATCAGTTAAAAAATTATTAATGACAACTCAAAATGAAGATGGAACAGGATCTGAGATGCTGAAAATCACTGAATTTGAAGGACATTATGAGAACAAAGGCAAACAGAACAATTGTTAAAGCTGAACATTAAACTAATTTTTTGCTTCATCAATATTGATATGGGCCTACACACTGGTGCTTAGTGTTCTAGACTATTTATTATAGATTTGATGCTTTTAGATACTTTATAAGCATGACCTTGTATCAGACTTGATTATGCTGAAATGTATTATCTACATGCAATGTCGATTCATTTAAATTACAAGTTAAGCTTTTTTAGCAAGATGTCCTCAAAGTCTATTTCACTGAAATCACTTTTAACAATGACTACTTTTATTTGTAGATGTCTGGATTTGAATATGGTCTATCAACCATATTAAAGTTATTGCAGTGGCTATTGGTAGAACAAAAGTGAATACATCTTATTTTACTGCCTCTTTAAATTGCAGATTATTGTATACTTGAATATGTAATATATTTCAAGAGCATGGTTGCAATATTCAAGCATTGAAAAACAGGTTTAATCTCATTAATGCATGAACACAAGCAAAGCTGAAATAATCTACTAATTTTAAGCCATCAGTATTGAAAGACATTTTAAAAAGTAAACAAATAAAAATTTTGCTTAATTGTTTACCAATACATATAAAATACCAATGTTACATTATAGACATTTAATAACTTAATATAAAAGCTATTTAACAAAATATAATATATATCTTCAAAATAAAACCAAAAATAATTTTTTTTCTTTACTAAAAATATAAAACAAATTGCTTCTGAGATTGGGAAAACTGGCAAATATTTACTGGAAAATGCTCAGAATTATATGATGGATAGGGGTAATTAATTCACTTATACCTAATGTGAATTTGATTATGAAAATTACTTCTTTTGGCTCTGACCTAGTCTTGTTAACCCACTTATACAAGCTTAATTGGTTGAAGGACCCTATTTTCCCTTAGTCTACCTGCTGTCATGAGCAGTAGGCAACAACTCTTGACCTTTGAGTGAGCAGTGATCACTACTTTTGAACAGGATCACTAAATTAATCTGATTTGCAAAAACCTGTAAGCATTACACCAAATAAATGGGGTAGAGAAGGAAGATGCAATAATCATAGAGGATGAAAATAAGCATAATTGATTAAAGATTAGCATTGATACAAAGCTGTAATTTTTTTTTTAATTGCAAAATGTTTGGATTACATTTTTCTAAACAATCCACAAGCACAAAGTCTTTTCTTTATTTGCTGAAATCTGCTGCTTTTTAAGTGAAAAGGACAAGAGAATAAACAAAATTTGGTTATCTGTATTCAAATTTTATTTCCAAGTTTACTGAATCACAATCTTTATTATTTTAATGATTTGATTGGTTTATTTAACTTCTGCTATAGATGGCTGGTTGTAACAGGGCTTACTTATATATGCTATTAACAAATAGGGACTTAATGTCTATTAAAAAATTTCCAAAAATTAAAAAAAACAAACTCCCCACCCAAAAAAAAACAACCAACAACAAGCAAAAAAAAAACAACAACAAGCAAAAAAAAAAAACAACAACAAGCAAAAAAAAAAAAAACAACAAACAAGGAAAAAAAAACAACAAACAAGGAAAAAAAACAACAAACAAGGAAAAAAAACAACAAACAAGGAAAAAAAACAACAAACAAGGAAAAAAACAACAACAAACAAGCAAAAAAAACAACAAACAAGCAAAAAACAACAAACAAGCAAAAAAACAAGCGCAAAAACACAAGCAAACAAACAAAAAAACAAACAAACAAACAAAATAAAAACAAAAAACTAGTTTGTATAATATTAAAACAATTTAAAAAGGACAAAAAACAAACAAGTATAATATTTGATACTAAATATCAAAATTATAAAATTTCATAATGAGCCATCTTAACACATTTTCAAATAAAGTTTCAATTTCTATTAAAAAAATATATAATTAAAATTTTCAACTTTTGTAAAAATTGAGATGGACAGATATTATATAATTTCATCAAGCAAAATTTATTTTAACCTCTTTTATAACATTTTTCTAAGTAGCTATTATTGCTTCCAAAGAGAAAAATGATTTCAATTTAATGTGTGCACATTTCATTTTGGTTGATAAAAATTGTTTAAATTTTATTCTTTACCAACATTTACTCAACAAATTAATAGACTTTTACTTTGTCCAAAACAAATGAACAAAAATAATTTGTCCAAAACAACCATTTTGATCTTCTCATACAAGGGTATACATTTTAGATGTCAAAAATAATAAAAAATTCTATTTGTTTAAAATTCTGAGGTATTTTGATATAACTAAGACCCTATATCAAAAATGCATGCAGAATTTTATTGAGACAACAATGTAGTGCATAAATGATTCTTTGATGAATTATTCAAAAATGAGTATCCCCATTTTTTGTAACTTTCAAAGTATTTCTGCTGAATGAACATGTTCGTTCAGCTATTCTGTAATTTAGGTTATACCAAGTTTGATCTCTTGATAGTTCAATGCATTGTGAATTCATCTAGACAAATTGCTTTATAAAGTGATTCTTACAGTTATGGGAAGAGCATTGTTTGATATGAATTACATACAAAAACTGAATGCCAAATGTATGTTTTAGGAAAAGCACTAGCTTTGATCAAACAAGGAAACTTGCATACTCAATGCCATAAATAAGTTGCCTGAACTTGTCTCATCTGACATTGAACTGAATATTAATGTCATCTGTTTTCAAGAACACTGCTATTTTCATCATTATGTCAAACTCAGTGTTGGAAAAGGCTGGATCTTTTAGCTTGGAAAAATTTCATAAGTACTACCATTGACAGTCCATTAACCTATAAAGCATTCATGAGTATTGAAAAATTTGTACCCAAAGTCATCATAGCTAACTTCAACAGCAGCCCTACAACAACTATCATCTACTATTCAGCAACAAATTTTAGCTATGAAGAGATGACATTTCTATCAATGTCTCTCTCTCTCTCTCTCTCGTTAGACTAGTCCCAAACCATAATTTCTTGATTATTGCTGGTGATATGAATGTCCAGGTTGATGTCAATGACATATACAAGCTTGCATATCAAGTGTTTTCCAACAAAATGAACTTTTTCTTGAAGATTCTATACAGGAAAATAATTTTGCATCTTTTTTCTTTGTTATCACTTTTGACTAAAGGGTTATTAAAAAGCTATTTTATGCACGAGTAATCAGCAAGAAGTCCTGACTTAACACCTTGTGATTTTTTTTCTTTGGGGGTTGGTTAAAGGAGAGATTCTACTATACCAAACCAAACCAAGACTATGGAAGAACTTGAAGGGCAAATAATAGAAGTTACATCTTCCATACTACAAGAGTTCCTGGTGAAATCAGTTCCTGAGTGACTCAAGAACCTGGTAGTGAAATTTGGTGCCCACATTGGATTTTAAATAAAACCTCATTCTAAATGCTTTCCTCTCATATCCATTTCTTGTAAAAATTTTAGTTAATAAATAAATTATAAGTATTTTAAAATGGGGAGTTACTTTTTAATCACTCTGTATATAGTGAGAATTGAATATCATCATTTAGGTTTTACTTTATCACCAAGACTCAATATCCTGCAAAAAAGTTGACTGGTATTAACTATGCAGATGACCTAGTTATCACTGAAGATATCATTACCAATTTTACAGTTCTCCTACATCATTTAGAAAATGCTGCTAATGATATTGGATTATGTCATTGCCTCTAAAACTGAAATAATAAGCTTCAGTCAGTAAAGTTCAATACACACTATCTCAGATGAATCAATTAAATCTGTCAAAAACCTAGGAAGCAAAATAAATTCTCTTGAAAAGGATGTGAAAAAAAATTCACATGGGCCACTTCAATAAAATAGATATAATCTGGAAATCTGATCTAGTAGACAAATTGAAATAGAGGTTCTTTTTCACCACTGTAGAGTCAACTTTAATGTATGGTGCTACTGCTTTGATATTAACTAAAACCCTAGAGTCTAAGCTTGATGAAACTTACATTTGCGTATTGAGAGCCATGCTTAACATCTCTTGAGACAACATCCAACTAAATCACAGATCTATGGACTCATCTCTGATATTTCTACAATCTTATGCAAACTCAGAATGTGCTTTGCGGGACACTGATTTGCGAGCAAAAGAAGAGCTTTTGGAACACTTAGCCATTGAGTAAGTCAGATTGGTCACTCAGCAACCACTTACAATGACCAGCTAATGTTAGGATGCCTCCCTAATCACCTTCATACCTTGATACTGAACTATGATGGTTAGAGTAATAAACTCTTGAATGTCTGATCTAGCTCAGTTGAATAATAACTGCTAATGAGTAAAATTCAAGTCCTTTGGAGGTCATTAAATGTAGTATTCACTTAGAAAGGTTGAAAAGTTGATAAACCATATGAATGTACAGACAGCAACAAAAGTGAAATTCCTAGTTATGAAACAAATATCTAGTGCTAAATTGACATTAAAGATAATAACTGTAGAATCTCAAGGAACAAAGAAATTACCTTTAAGATAATGAAATTGTTCAAGTAGACAAAAAATGGTTGATCACTAATGAAAACTGATTTTTAAATTGAAATTTCAAAATCCTCAGTGATGTTAATACTTTGAATTATCAGGTTCATTTAAATTTTCAAATGATCAAACTTCTTTATTTTTCACTGGTTTTTTGTTATTTGTGATTTCTGATATTGAAAAAAGTAACTGGAAATATTACCATAAAAAAAAATGGTAAGTTTTGCTTTCAACTGGTTTCAAAACATTTCCTACCACTTTACATATATTTCTGTGTGAGAGTTGAGAGGTACATTTCTACAACAGTAGAAGTTAACAGATTTGAAACTGCATCCTAAATTTTCAGTGTCTTGCCTTTAACAATGGAAATTTTAGTTTTGTTCAATATTGCTATTGTTATATTCAGTACAAACCGAGTGCCTTTAAGATAGAGTGTAAGAGGTTCATAAAAGTGAACTAAGTTCCTTGGGCTCCAAAAGCCAGTTAAAGAAATGGAAATTGACAGTGGAGAGATTACTTTGAGCTACTGTTTAGTTGTCACATTCATACTATGTGGTTTTTAGAATATTTCAGGTCTTGCACTTCATTATATAAGTAACATATTCTGGGTTCTACTAGAAAGACCCTGTTTGCACATCTTTATATGTGTATCTATGTGCTTAGATAGAATTCAGTGGTTACTCTCTCAATATTGACAAGTAGTGTGTGTGTGTGTGTGTGTGGACATTGTATGAAACAGACGTTGACTTCAATCTTCAAACATGAAACAGACTGTCAACTTTTATATTCATATACACTATCCTTGCATTGAGCCCTTTTACCAATAAATATAAGCATGTCTTAAAACAATTATTTTTACACACCTTTATATATCAGAGTTTACTCAAGGTAAATATTATACCTTGAGTAAACTCTTTTATATACTCTTTACAGGGTAACCTTGATTTTCAGAGATATTTTTATAGCAGATTCCATTTGCAACATTACTGATACATTAGGTACATATTTATTATTACATTAGTTATATTTAGTGTGGTTGTATTTTTGTATTTTATCAAAATAAAAACTTAAGTCAATTACAAAATTATACTGTTCATAAAATTACTAGGATACAGAATTAGCCTTGATACAGGAGAGATACATATGTGTTGTGACTTGTCTAATTCATTTCTATCTTTAGATATTCAAAGTTTTCTAAAGTAAACTTTGATACAGAAGTTATAAAAGACTTAAAGACAAGTGCTCTTTTTATAAACAGTATAATTGGTTTAAAAAAGCATTTATTTTTTTATTATAAGTCATAATATTCAACCTGCATTTTATACCAGCTTTCTATGTCAGTGTGGTACAAGACTGACCAAAGTGCAAAGATATACTAGTTTGAAATCAGGGTGATATTTTTTCAAGTGATGATGTGTGCATTAATTGAAAACTTTAGTAGAAATGCACTAATTTATTTTCACATATTGACTTCAGATTATACAGTACAGATGAAAGGAATTTATACCAGTTCTTTTCAATAAAATTCTATTTTAAATGAATACAAGATACAACGGTTTTATAAAAACATTGAACTGTAACACTATTTTTGGTCCTGGGAAAGGAGAGATAATTGAATATTTTTTTCTTTCTTCTTCATCCACTAGAAGCTAGGTGAATGACATTCTAAGAAGACCACCTAAGACAATTGGTAAATAGAATTACAGCCATTGAAAATAAATAACCAATTGAGATAAAGTTTTTTTATGACTCTTGAGTGCTGGATACAAAATTCAGTCAGAAGGATAAAGGATTCTGTATGATTTCTTGTCGCTGAAAATTGAGTCTCTTGGTAATTGTGAAAATTTAACGACCATTGATAAAATGACAGCTGTCTAAAGATTTGATTTGAAACAGCCTTGCATAAAAATTGTTGGAAGAATTTTATGACCCTTATGGACAAGCCATCCCTTAGAGAGATAAAATTCTCAGAAATAAAGTTTTTTTTGTTTTCTAGGGAATTTTGTGGATGTTGATAATTAAAAAGAGAAACATATGGTTTTTCTTTTCAGCTGAAGATAGATAATCTCTTGCAGCAGTTGTGTGTAAGGTGAGAAAGCCTAAATAATTAAAAAATGCCTCAGGTTGAGAGGTTGAAATGATAAAACACAAATGTGAAAAAACGATAACACACACCAAAGGTTTGCTAGGAAAGCAATTTTGGAGCGATAATTAAAATTGGGTCTTTTGGGCTGAACCACTTTCATTGGACACTCACACAAAAGAGAAAAAAAAAACAAGGTTGATCAGATGATAAAAATAAGGTTCCAGGATTGGTCATTTTGAAATACCAAGTACACCCATAGTGTGTCACAACCACTCCTGCTGGGTTTAGTTTGAGAGTGAGTGAATTAACAGGAGAAGCATATTGTCATTGGACTACCTACCTTAGAAGAACCTCTGACTTTAGCCAGGTGCTAGATCAACTAACTTAGATAAAGTGTTGCATCCTATAGAAGGTGTGGGTTGGAGTTATAGTTGTCTGTATGCAAGAGTGATAAACTAACCAAAACAGAATGTGTGTGTGTGTGTGTGTGTGTGTATATATATATATATATATAAATAAATAAATAAACACCTTATTGTAAATCTCACAAAAATTTTCTTTTCTTATTGTGGCTCCTAGCTCTGTCTGAATTGTCGATGCAGCAGATTTCAGTAACTTTCAACTCAAACTGTCCTTGTAATCAATTGAACACAATATGGGACAGAGCCCAGTTTAGAATGAAGTGATTGGCTATTGGTTGACTAGAGATTTTGGGTGTTGACACTAAGGACCAGTGGGGGTTCACAGAAGAAAAGAGAAAAGCAGTTTAAATCAAAGTATTGGTAAATCTTTTAATTATAAAATCTGTAATAATGAAATAAGTACATCCAAACAACTCTGCAATCAAGTATCATTGAGATTATCTTGACCAATAACTTAATCTTTGCTTTTAACAGAATATTTCCATGATAATCTGAATATCTAAGAACACTCATTAGAAGCTACCATCATCTGAAGGTGGCTTAGGAACTGACCAATCAAAATAAATTAATCATTGCAAACAAAAAATACTAGTTTAAATTGTTGTGAGCTAAGAAAGTTTTTAGCTTTATTCAACATAGAATGTTGCAAGGTTGTTAACAGAACTCTTCTACAATTAAAAGATGACTTTTATAGGTTGTATTAGGAGTAGTATCAGTAAGTGGAGGTTGCGTTGAGAGTAGAATAGTAGTCATCAAGACCTTCTCTACTGACTAAGAACAATGCTTTGTGTTATTAAGATTAGGTTAAATTGTTTTATTCAAAATAATCTTATAAAGAATGGGGTCTTTGTTTGACATGCTTAGAATGACATGATAAGAGAAGGCTGGGTTATGTCTTTGCTTTGTTCAGGCAAAAGGTTTTCTTGAACTTAACATATTTCCACTATTGGGTTCATCTGATCAGTCTCAGTATTCTGCTTGTCTTGCTCAAGCACTGGGTTGAAGCTGTCAGTAGAATTTTGATCTGTTAACCTGTCACCTTCAGGTATTCTCAAGTATCTTAGTGTAGTTGTACATGTGCATAATTAAGATTAGCCTCCAGTAGCTTAATCTCATCTACCAGTGATTCAAACTTTGGCACACATGATATCTCATCAAAACACTTCCAGGTTAAGACAACCAGGAAGAGAGTGAATGTCTATTTGCTGTCCTCTGTTGGTGATGAAACATTCTGTCATATGAGGTTTCATTAGTAACTGTATACAGCATGCTCTGGATGCAATGAAAAGTCAAGAGGAGTACCATCTCTTACATGTAGGCCTGGAGACCTTGCAAAAACAGAGCCAGAGATATGATTTACCAAATTATCTTGTTCTTATGCAGATTATAAATAGTTGAATGATTCCTAGCATGTTAAAAATGTGGTGAGTTCTTTAAAAAGAACTGACTGGCCTCTGTCAGAATGAATATATGCCATTATTCCAAATAGGTTGAAAATACTCTGCAAACAGTCAATAACTGTTTGAGAAGTCAAGTCCTTGGAGGGAAATGCAAATGGAAATCTGCTAAATTCATCAACTACAGTTAACATATACCGATTTTTACACAAAGACTTTATAATAGAGCATGCTTCTTTTTTGATAAATAAATGTTTATGTTCAGTGACTTAATGAATGTCCTATAAAAATAAAAAAAAAAGCTACAGGTCTCCCATTTTGGCTGAGCATTATGACAATATCTTGTTTCAAGGTGTCAGTTTCAACAACAAAAAGTTGAATTTTCAGTGGTAAAGACCACAGTATTTACAAGGTTTTGTGTTATATTTTTAAAAAAGTCTTTACAATAAATCAATCTAGTTTAAATTCTTGAATTATTACTAGTGGATGTATTTTCTGGGAAAATTGGTACACTCACTTAGAGTAATGGGAGAACAAACTGATTGCTTGGTGTAAGGAAGCTTTATTAGTTGGAACTAATGTTCTGGATCAGGTTTTATCATACTACTTGAAATGGTGTAACCCTCTCTTCCGATCTCAAGTGGAACCATTAGATTGAGTCAATAGCTAAATACACTGCTAGGAAGGTTTGGTTACTGTGTCGTGCCAGAATGTTTTTTCTTCCTGAATCCATCTTGCCTATGTACAAATCAACCATCCATCCATGCATGGAATATTGCTGTTATATATGGTCAGGTGCACCCACTGTTCATCTCAGTGTTCTTGACAGGTTCTAAAGGAGAATCAGTAATGTGATAGGTACTGACTTGGCTGCTTGACTCCAGCCACTTTCTCACTGAGAGGATGTGGCTTCCCTCTGTCTGTTCTATAAATATTTTCATGGCTTCTGCTCTGACGAACTTAAGTCACTTGTGCTCCTGCCACAGGTATTTACTTAGGCAACCAGACTGGCAACTGGGTCCCACCCATTCACAGATCAACCGAATGCAGACAAAAATTCTACTCCAACAGCTGCTTTTTTTGCACTTCCCACCTGTGGAACTTGCTTCCATATTCTTGCTTTCCTGACGGCTACAACCTCCAGGAATTTAAATGCAATTCTGGTTGTTGGACTCTTTCTCTCTCTCTTTTCTCTGCAGCTTTTGGACTTTCTTTTATTGTTTCTTTTCCCAGTCCATGGGTCACATACGAGCTAGTTAGGTGGCTTTCATCCCCTGCCCGTCACTTTGATTCCTGCCAAAAAGTTAAAAAGAATGTATTTTTACCTTACTAGCAGAAACCATGTGTTGGGAGCTCCATATTCTTTAAATATTCTTTAAAAGTAGGTCATTTTTGTTTAAATATCCTTTAGTATGTATTAATTTTAAATTTGTTTTTGATGTGTGTCATCCTTCTCTTGCTTCTTTCTAGTTCATCTTTTTCTTTACTCTCCTCCTATCTAATCTTTTTACTCGTATGTAGCCTTCTGCACATCAGTGGCATTACTGACTTGCTTGAGGTGAAACAATTAAAAAAAAAAATTTTTTTTTAAATCCAGAAAGTTAATAGAATTTTGACAGAATATACTTCTATCATGATTGGGGGTTAAATTAAGGGGTTTTGCAACTCCATAATCTTACGTAAATTTTTATCATGCTCAGATTAAGTCAAGGCCACATATAATTATACTTTTAATGTAAGCATAAGAGTCTTAATGTTGTTATGCCTGATTATTTAGTCAATAACCCTTTAAAAAGCTATGACCCCATTTGTAACCTCTGAAAGGGACCCAGAAGAACTGATAAAGTCTGCCATTTACTTCAAAAGTAAATGTTTTATCTTTTTCTTTTATCCATATTTGGTGGTAGGTGATGTGCAGGTCAATCAAACTAAATACTTAGTACATTGATATCTTTTTTATTAAATCATTGATGTCAGGTAGAAGATAAGAATCTAGTATAGTAAATCTATTAATGGTTTGAGAATGACTACTAAGTGCTTCTTGTAATTTTGATCACCAGTAACCAGTACTTGTGCTCTCCAGAGATAAAATGGGTTCCACAATCTCTTCAGCTAATATTTGTTTTACTTCAGAGTTAATGAATTGACTTCAGAATATCTCTGGTTTGTTAGCTATAGGCTTACATTTGGGAAAGAGATTATCAAAAAGCATGCGATAGGGAGCCTTCATTGTAGTCAAACTGAATACAAGGTGGAGTTTGGTTCCAACAAAAGAAATTTTCACTTTAAAATGAAGGCCCAGAATGTCATGCCTAATTATTACATTAGTGCATAAATTATCAAGAATAATTAGTTGTACTTTCTTATATGCATGATCTCAAATGATAACATCTGCTTTGTAGCGTCCTGCTACTTTAGATTGTAAATAGGTAGCTGCCATAGAGATAACTTTGTTAGAGGGCAGAGGTTTCTATTTATACATTTTCACTAGTGAATAACTTACAAGACTCTGAAAGCTGCCAGTATCAAGTAGTACATTTACTGCTTTGCCATTTATTCTAGCTGGTAGAACAGTTTGATAAATTAAAGGGTATGGTTGCCAATGCATTGCTGTTAGTTGCTGAAGAAGTAGACCCAGAAGACTTGGGTTTAAACCTACAGACTTTTACATATAGTTTCCCTGGCTGGATACTGTATTCCAAACCCACAGAAGAAACACTTAACTCATAAAGTGTCTATGATGGTTTGGTCAGAACAGGTACTGTTAGTAATAGTATTGAAGGCAGCTGCATTAATAGTGCTGTATAATGGTTAGACACCTTTTTTTGCTACCTCTGAGAAATATGCCTCTTCAAATGCTATCTCAAAGACTAAGGTTTTATTCTCCAATAGACACTGGCAAATGTAACTGGAATATATCCCATTATATAAAAGAATCCCTAAGGTGTTTGTTTTTGCATGAAACAAAATTGCAGTCCTGTACCAAAAGCCTTAGGCTTTCAAGGTACTGATCCAGGCTTTTGTTTGGATCTTGTTTTAAGTTGGAGAGTAAATCTTATGCAATTACCTCATGCTTAGGCTTAATGTAAAGCTTTGAGCATTTTCACATCTGTCTTGCAAGAAGGCTATTCTTTAAAATGTTTGTAAATCACCAAGGACAGAAAGTTAATAAGTGCATGTAATCTGGTTGTACTTTCAGGGTTGATAGTGTTAAAGTTACTGAAAATTTTAAACCAATTATGCCATGGTTTTTTTTTTTAACAGTAGGGTTCACCTGGGACAAGGCACAAGAGCCATTTGAGGTAAAAGGTTAGATTAAGGAGTATTTATACTGATAAGAGGAGAAGATAATGGTTGATTTTAGATTTGAACAGGTCAAAATTGTAGTGATTGGGGAAATATCCTTTTGGGAGTTTGTTTTATAGGGCCATGGTCTACGAGAAGAAGCTGTTTGAGTGGAACTTACTTTTTGCCGATGTAATACAGAGGGAGTGTGGGTGGTTTGCTACTATGTAAGTGACATGGCAGGGCAGGTCCTAGCTGTGAAGATCAAACCTTGGGAAACCAGGTGATACAGTTTGAGAACTTTTTATGGTAGTAGCAATAGAGCAGGCATGTGGAAAACACTACTTCTCCAACAAGCCTTTAGAAATGCTTTTGAATTCTATCAAGATTCCATTTTCGACTTGATCTAGCTCTTATAAAGGTGGGGGATGCCAGTCTATTAGAGGATTGGTCAGTAATAACTACCTTCAGGAATCTACCTGTTAGGATAGATTTTATAATAGAGAAAACTCTCCCAGTGATTCCATTGCCAGAGAGCCTGTGTAGTAAACCTTTGTGTCACAACTTATCGGAGGCCTTCAAGATATCTTATGTGTGTTGTCAAGGGCCTCACTAATTGTGTATAATGGTAGTTAGGATGTCAGCAGTGAAATGGGCTGATCAAAATTTGTACTGTACAAGAGGTTGTTTCTATCCAGATGCTCGACGATCTTGTTGATAATGTTCTCAAAAAGTTTGCTGATGATACTGAAGTGATCAATGGGTCTGTACTTGGAGGAAGGTGAATCTATTGCCCAGAAACACACTTGCCATCTTCCACATGCTTGGGAAAGATCTCTCTTTCAAACAGCAGTTAAATAATTTTGCTAGAATCAGGGATAATTCTGGGTTGATAATCTTAAGGACAACCACTGGAACTTTATCCGAGCCAGCAGCATCTTTTTTGGAGTCAAGATTTTTGATAAGTCTAGAGACTTTGTTTACTGAAATGAGTATATTACTGAGATTGTGCTCAGTGAGACATGGGAAGTTTTGGAGGGGATAGCCTTTGTTATCTAATGTTGAGTTTGAAGCAAAAATCAAGGTAGAGAGTTTTGCTTTGTCTGTTGAGGGTGGTTCTGAAAGAATTAAGGGTCAGACTACACTAGGCAGCAATTTTGAAGACAGCATGTTTGAAGAATGTTGGGAGAGAAGAACCAAAACCTGTGTCAGTTTGCCTTTTCATAGTGAAAAACAGTTTTATGGAATAGCAAATCAGGGAATGTCATTGGTTTGGAGTCAATCTATACGCTGCTTTGAGAATGATTAGATGGGCCAATTAAAGGTAAAACTTTTGTCTGGGCAGGATGTTAGGAAAAGGTTAAGCAGGTTTGCTCTTCTGTCCTGTTGCATCTGAGACTCTGGTAAGTTCTTCAATGATTGGAAATCTTCTATGATTAAGCTACAGCTTTTATAGGTTGTCTTAGGAGTAGTAAAGGTGATGGTGAGAGTAGAATAGTAGTTACCATGAGGCCACACATATATGTTTGTCTATTATACATACAAATACATTTATTTGGGATCAGACTAAGCCAAGTTTAATATATATATATATATATATATATATATATATATATATAGTAACAATTCAAATATATATTATTGTTAAGTGCTAGGAATTTTCAACTGAATCTTTATTTCAATCATTAGGGCTTATAATTCTCATTCCATGTGTGATATGCAGTCCTCAATGTCATGTAGTTATCTCCCTTTAACTCAACTCTCCGAGTTATTTGTTCACTCCTGCTGTAGCCAGATATTGAAATCACAACTCTTTTTTATTTAAAGAAATAACCTTGCATGTTCTTTCCAAGTAATAAAAAAAAATGAGATACCCTAATCATATAAAGAGACTCAGAACCCATCCATTTGAGTTGAACACCAAGCAACATAGTTTTTACTAGACATGTGACTACCAAATCTTAAAGTAGGTTAAAGTAATAAGAAATAACCAGTCTATTTTTAATACTATTTATTTTTGAATATGTGGAAAATTTCCTAAAAACCTACCTGAATTTTAAAAAAAACTTACCACAGATTCAGGTGTGAGATTTACATATTTTCCCTCTCTAGATGTGTGTGTGTGTGTGTGTGTGTGTGTGTGTGTGTGTAATCTGAAATTAAACTTAAGGCAGATAATAATTTGCACATATAATATTCAAAATGTCAAATTTTTTTGTTGGTTAAACAAAAAGGTCAAAGAACCCTTGACTTTCTCTAGTGAACTAGAAATAGAATCTTGTCTTCTAGTTAGGTAAAGAATAAATATAAATAGAATAGTGAGAAACATTGAGAGAAAAATATGAATAGACAGTTATAATAGGAACTTTTATATTCATATTTAAGGTGGAAGAGAAACTAACATGCAGTGTCAGACAACTCACTTGAGTGTAAAGGTATTTATAATTCTAAAAAGATTCTAATTTTCAATGCTTAGCAACTAAGTGAAAGTTGTCAAACAACTTTAAAAACATGCCAAGTGAAAAACTAGTGTTGAGGGGGCAAAACATGGAGAGCCTCTATCAAACTATCAAAATAAATTTGAGATGATATTATAAGTTATTGAAATGTTAAATATAGATACACTGAAGTGTCAGAATAGTAAAGACAACAACCTCATAACTTGAAGCTTCTCTTCATTATGTACATATTTTTTAAAATTTTATCCAGGGAATGGTAATAAAGTCATTAAGATGCAAAGAGATACTGAGTAATAGAGAATAGGAGGAAAAAAACATTAAGAACATTAAGGAGAGAGAGAACAAGAAAAGAACAGGAATTAAGATAACAATTGATACTGATCTTTAAAAATTCAAATGCAAAGTTGACTGGAAAACAAGAAGCCAGAAGAGAGTTCCACAAGTGAGAAGTATGAATGAAGAAACTGTTAGCATAGAACTTCTAGTTACATCATGCCATTTTGACTGCAAAATGATGAGATATTGCCACCAATCTGGTACTGTACTTAAATTCATAAAATCTAGGTACCATAGAGGAAAGTTCATCAGAACAATTACTATGAAAGTATTTTTAAAAAACATACAGGGAAGCTGTTGATTTTATGAGTATAGTTCTTATGTGAATATTAATCAGCATTCAAAGGGATTTCTCAAGGTATATAACTTGACCATATTTGGAGATATGAAAATGCAAGCATATAGTGGCAAATAGCAAAAACCCATCATTTTGAACTTAGGCTACAGTCAAAATTTTGTACATATCTTGCCATAAGGTAGACATTTGTTTTCTGCTTAAAAAAAATTAAAGACATGCTTTTTAAGAAATTAAAAATCAAATGCTATGGTCAAGGTCAAATTATCTGACTTAAACAAAAAAAATATTTACCTTTTAGAGCTATGCAAATACTTTAAACTGGTATGTAATTTAGCTTTGTGGATGAAAAAACAACTGAGAATGATACTTAAACTTTGTGACTTTTCCAAAATTCACCTTTTTGGCAAGCATCATATCACAGGAACCCTTTGACCTAGCGATGTAAAAATAGGTGCCATTCATTTTGCATCATGAAGCCTATAAGTGTACTAAATTTGAAAAGAAAATCTGTCTCGTTAATTGTCAGACCCATGCTGATTTGATACAAAATGACTCCACTATGTTATGATGGTAAGAAAGTGACAATCTGAGATGCCAGGTCAGAACCATTAACAGTGCAGATTCTTTGTATTTTATCAAGAATCTCGAAATACATAGAAACACCAGACCAGATATGACAGCAATATTCAATGCATGGATGAATGGTAGACTTCTAAATATGTAAGATAGATTCAAACATGAATAATTGTCTAGCGTGACACATTAATTCAACCTGCAATTTACAGAATATTTGAATGAATACCATAGAAGCTAATTTTTGAAGAAAAAATTAAATTCATAGCTTGCCTAAAGCAAAAAAACAAAAAGGGCTTTAAAATTTATGCATCACTGAAGTATATTTTAAAAAACATTTTCATGGCACCAAATTTTGTTAGTGCAACTAGATATATAACTTATAAAAATTACATGAAAAATTTATTTGATAAAAAACAGGTAATTAGTTGTAACAAAGTGTTACAATATAGCAATTTGGAAAGCTCTAATCTAACAGGTATACAGAAAATATGATTAAACTGTTAATAAAAAATATATTTTTAATTTTAATTTTTTTTGCACACACAAAATCTTTTTTTTAATATAACTATAAGACTGACAAAGTAAACCTGGCTGCCGCTCTTGACATGAACCTCCAATCAGTGGTTAACTGGGACAGGAAATGGCTTGCAAACTTTAATGTCTCCAAAACAAAACTGCTTTACTTTAACCACCATGGAGAAACTTTCCTGCCAGCCATCAACATGGCTGATACAAATCCTTGAGAGCAACACATTGCACCTCCTTTGCTTCACTTACTCAACTGATCTGAAGTGGAATGAATATATCAGATCTATAGCTGTATCTGCCAGGCCAGAAAGTTTTTTGCATCACAATTCATCTTGCACATTTATAAATCTGCCATTTGTCCATGCATTGAATGCTATTGCCTTAGGTTCTCAGCAAAATCCAAAGAAGGATCTGTAATGTACTCAGTTCTGACATGGCATCTTGACTTCAGTCACTTTGTCACTGCCATGACATGGCTTCCTCTTGTCTTTTCTACAAATATTTTCATGGCAACTACTCTGACAAGCTTACCCCCACCTGGTGCCCCGTCCACATGAATTTAAGTATGTCACTAGATTGGCATTTAGGTCTCACCCCTCTACTGTTTAAATAGTTGAATGTAACAAGCACTTCTACTCAATAGTTTCTTCTTTTGCACTTCCTGCCTGTGGAACTCTCATTTGATTTTTTCTTGATAGCTACAATCTACAAAAGTTTAAATGCAATGTCAATTGCCATTTTCTATCTACTTGAATCCTATTCCTCTTTCATCCTTCCTTCAATACCCTCTGTACCCAGTCTTTTCTCTCTAACTCCCTGCTCACTAGTTGTGGTCACACCTTGCTTGAAGTGAAAGGTTTTAAAAAATAAAAATAAAACAACTAAATTCTTCTCCATTAATCAAGTAAATATTTTAAATCAGAATTCAGCTGATCAATATTTGAGTACAGATTTATTGATCCACCCTAAGTGTGAAGCATAGTGGTTATCAGCATAGTGGGATATTGACATGCTGAGCTAAACTTCAAGCCACTTTAACATAAATATCCTTGGGAAAAGTATGAATCTATCTCTTCCCCACTACCAGTTAAGGGTTAATAGCAGGTTAGATTAAGCACTTTAGTTGTGGTTGGAAACCAGTCTAGGAAAAAGACACCTCTGAATTTCAAACTAGTTGGGTGTGGTGATAGCACCACACATCTGTTAAAAAAAAAAAAAAAAAAAAAAAAATACATACATACAAGCAAAACTACTTATAAAAACTACAAAAGCCACACCTAGTGTGTTAAGGGTGAGGTCCTATACTTCATAAGGAGTCTACAAGATTAACGTGTGTGTGTGTGTGTGTGTGTGTGTGTGTGTGTGAGACTTTCCAAGTACTTCCCAGGGTTGTCTATAACAGAGTAGTGCTTGCTGGATGTGGCTGCAGTTGATTTAGTAAGGTCTGCAACATGCTTTATACATACTCAAGGTTGTAGTGGGGTTAAATCTATAATTATACAGCAATGCAATTATAAACTGGTGCAAATATTCTGCAACAAGATTTAACTAAGTTATACACTTAGAGGGAAATTTGTTTAGTTTCACTAGTGGTTCTTAAAAACAAAAAAAAAACACACGAGTCACTAGCAGCTTGTACAAGATCTTGCAGATAAGCTGAATCTGTAGCTTCATGCAATCTCCTTCATTCATAAACTTTTGTTCAAAAGAGCTGGAAGCACAATTTTTCTTTAGTGATATGGCATCAAGTCTTTCATGATCCAGTGGTATTGCTCACTGGCTTAAATACATTGTATACTGCAGTGTATTATTGATTGATGAATTGACCAATATTAGCATTGAATTGGGTCAGAATTTGATGGAATGCCTCCACCACCTTGTTGGAGGGTTACTCTCCTTGTCAATTAATGGCAGCCCTGTTCTTGTATTATCTCTAAGTACCTACAGTTTTTATGAGTTGCTGATATTTATCTGTATTTCATATATCTCTGGATTACTGGCTACTGCTGCATGTAAAAAGCCTAGGGTAGTTACCATCTTAGAATACCCTTTCCTTCTGCTTCTAACAGTCAGTGTTCAAACCTGTCTGAACTCAACGCTACACTACCTCTTGATATATGTCTCACATCATGTAAAGTTAGTCCATTTGTTTAAGTAAGTGAAGAGAGCACTTTTTGCCTGTGTACTACTGTCTAACCCTTTTACTCTTCAGATTATAGTTTTACACTAACATCTATGAGGTTTTATTTTACTATGAAGCAATTATTTTGTGATAACAAAAAAAATAAAGTATAAAATGAAACTATCCATTTTTGATCTGTAATAAAAATGTGGATTAAATTTAGTCTTGCTAAATTTACACAATGAAATATAGGATGCACATAATTCTGTATAATATTTGAACTAGACACAAAAAAATTTCAATATACATTTTATTTTGCACCATGTTTATAATATGATTTCTTAAAGAATACTGAAAATTTATCTACTGAATTGAACCGCATAAAAAAAACCCCAAAAAACTGCAAGTTCATAGTTTTGAAATAAGCAATTTAAGACAAAAGAATATAAAAGAATTTCTAAATAATGATTCTAAAGTAAACAAAGTCATTTTTATCAGGTGTTGTTTGAATTCTCATATGTGAAGTTAATTTCTTTTTACTATTGTTTTGCTTGTTTTTAAGATTTTAAACCTTCAACAGGTTTATTACATAACTCCAGATACATGCATAAAACAATCCATATATTCAGTTAAAAGTAAATTTTAAATTCATCTTTGATAATGGCTGAAAGTATAGGAAAACAAATGCTTGAATAACTAAAACACTCAGAAAATTTTTTTATAATTTATGTACTGAAAAGAAAAAAAAAAAGAAATCAAAAATCACATGAAAAATTATATATATCTTGTCAGTCATTTTTAATGAAACTCACACACACACACTATATATATATATATATATATATATATATATATATATATGATAGCAGCTTAGGAGAAATCAGACAGTACAGTGCTTTATTCAAGTTTGTTACATTCACTTATTTGCAAATAATTGTGGTAAAAGTATGAATCCATCCCTACCCCGGTCAACCCATCTAGGAGGAAGACAACACTGAATTCAAAGTTACAACAACCAAATCATGGGTGGTTGTTTGGCAAGGGGTAGCACTTAGAAGCCTTTTTGCCAGGAATATGGTAAAGATATTGGCACCAGCATGTTGGATGTGGTCAACTGTAGAATCTAACAAACCAGATTTGGCATTGAACTGCAGTGGAGTCATGTAAAAGATCTTTCATATTGAACACTGGATGAGACAATGATTCCAAGTCAGATGGAAACTGTGGGAACATGTACAATAGTACTTTTAATATATGTGGGTGCAAACAAAACCTCTACAAGCACATGTAAATACCACCAGGAAGAAGTGGTGTGGTTTTTAAAAAAAAAACACTGTGTGTGTATATATATATATATATATATATATATATATATATACTTCTTATGCTACATGCTTATTAAGTTTTACTGGTTAAAACTATATCAGTCTAACTCAAAGTGTCAAATACAGATATGCCAGTTATATATCTTAAAGTTTTATTTACAAAGTGAAATCCTTCCACATTAAACTGCAAATTAAACAATCATTTTTTGTAATCATTATCAGTAATTTAAATTGAAATATTCCAACTAACTTTTGCTATATATGGTCATTTGTTTGAAATTGTAAGTATGAACACAACTTGCCCAACTTTTATTTTTTAATAATTTGTTTGGTATAATAAATTAAAAATGGTTAAATATTAACCTCAAATGTGATAACCCAACATTTGAGCTTAAGCATTAATAAGAGTTGCTGATTACATGACCCATTATAGATTCATTAAAAAATAAAAATGAAAATATTGATCTAACACATTAAGGCTTAATGAAAATCTGATCCTTTTATTTTCATAAAAAATTGAAAACTTATACCAATTGTACTAAATATTGATCAACATGGACAAGTAAAGATAATGTTTGTTTATTTGGGTTTCTATCCTAGTTTAAACCTAAGAGAATTACTCGGCTCATTAGTTGCTTTCATATACAAATAAACCATAAAATTGAATGTCATTTATTACTCATTCCACTGATTTTTTAAAAATTTTGGCCATTTAATAGTTTTAGCTTTAAGAAGATTAATTATATTCAGATTTATAATTAAAAGGATATTATCTGGTTTTGGCAGTGGAATTATCTATGAAGTAAAATCATACTGTATAAAAAATCATCTGAAAAACCAGTTTAAGAAGACTAGTTTATATCAGTAGGCAAGTGTATATTACCATTTTATACTTATATTTCACAAACATTAAAAAGGCTAAGAGAGAACCTGTTTAAAACTTGAGATAAAATAAAAAAAATATTTTATTGCATGATTGTAAGTAACAAATTTATTGCACTCTTAAATTTAGATAATTTAAAAAAAAAAAAAACCCTGATTAACATAGACAAGTTATAAAATAAGACATTTCTAAAAATTTCAATTTTTTCTAAGGTTAGAGCAATAAGAAGGAATAAATAAGATTTGAATTTTCATGAAAGAGAAAACAAACAGCATATTGTAATAAAACCATTTTTTGTTGCTAGATATTTTGCTCTGAAATGAACATGTTAATACTAAAGATTGAACAAAATGGTATTTGTAATTATTGCATTGTCTTGATAATTGCCTAGGGTGGCTAGAGTTAGTCTGACAATAACTGTGTAGTCAACTGAAGAGTTTCATGGGTGGATGTTATGATAAGGAGACCTCCACAAAAAATAGAGAAGTAGTTTCCCATTGTCTCTTCCATACCTTGAATTCAGAGTTGTCTATTTCATTGACTGGTTACTTTCCTAAAGACAGAGCATAGTCTGTGCCTATTATTTTACTCATAGCTACAAAAAGAAAAAGAATGATTCATGCCTTTCCTAAACAAATTAAAGCAAATATATGCAAAAAAAAAAAAAAAAAAAAAATTGAACTATCTGCTGGTTTAATTTTTCTGTGAAGATAATCTTTATACTATCAACATATAGCATTGACAGTCATGTATGTGCTATGCAGAAAAATATCTGCCCCCCCCTTTTTCCTCTTTTTTGAGTTTGATATCTTGTACAATGCATTATTTGTTTCATTTTCAGAACTGAACACAGGTTAGAAAATCATGATTCTTTTCTAAAAGAGAAATTTGGTAATTGACCAGGAAATTTACCTGATCTCAATTTGGTTATGTATCTAAGTCTTCACAATGGAGCATGTAGAAAATTTGACTGCAGCATTCTTGACAATATTGGATGCAAGTATTTAGAAAAATGTAAGAAATAAGGTGAACAGTAAATGTTCATAAACTTTCTTCACTCATTTGAAAGCATAACTGAGCATCATGCAGCCTCCTGGTGGGCAATCAATTAAATAAATATGATGATTTGGTGGTGTTCTGAAACCCCAAAAACTCATCACAAAATTTCCTGTAATAGTTTAAGTGCTAAAACCCCAGGAAATTTAATATATCAAAACTTACTGGAAAAAAAAAAAAAAAAAGACAAAAATTATTACAAAACTTATTTAATCCATGTTTGCTCTTTCAGTGATTTAATAAGCAATATCATAGTAATTATACATATAATAATCCTAAACTATTTATCAGTAATGCTTATATTAATTCTCTAATCATTGACCATACTTTCCTTCTATTTCTTTTTAATGCACATTATGAAGATTGATTGCTTATCTCAGTTATTTGCAATAGCGATCATTCAATATAGACTGTGTACCAAAAGAAGACTGAAGAAAGGATTGACTTCAAATTGTGATAATAAAAATCAGTAATAATGACATAAAATAATGAAATTAATAGATCAAACGTTTTTTAGAATGGTTCTGGTTTTCAATAAAGTTAAATTTTGTTCACTCAAAATTTTATGAAATTGTATTTACTGAACAGAGCATCAGAAAAAATTGAAATAATTCATTTTTCAAAAGATGAGCAGCATGATGTATTATAACCAAATGTCCAAAATATATGTTAGATATGAGAGAGAGAAAAAACTTGGGCATGTAGTTAAAACACATGCACAAAGATATGGAGCAATAGTTAACAAGCAAGTCTCAAAGACCATTACAACTGTGCAAAAAAAGTTCAATCTTCACTGAGTACCATGTGTCAAACTAAGTTAAATTTACTAAATGTCAATACATTCAGAGGTGTTAAAAATAATGATTCAATATTTTTGATATATTAGGTGAAAACATAGGCAAATATATGAAAACAATCAAGTTCTGATGAAAATTAAAATGGTGTTATACAAATTTAAAACCATAGCTTTTTAAATTTAATCTTTATCTTCTGATCACAAGTAATAGGGAAATTTTTAGCATGTACAGTAGTTGACAAGTGACTAGACAAAGTAATGTCTATCAACTATAAAGTGTCTAGAAGTCAAAGGGAAACATTTTTGAAGTTAGCTTCTCTTTTCCTATTCATGATCCTCTTTCAAAATTACTATTCCTCTAGACACATGTAGAAAGCAAAGAGCTGTCATAGAATTTATGCTTTTTAAAAAGAGAAAGCATTTTAAGCAATCACAGAATGTTAGTGAACATCAAGTGAAGGTTGCATTTCATGTAAGCACAGTAAGGTCAGTAGTGTTAATGGCAATACTAGAGAGAAAAGAAAAACTGACCTTAGTGACAGGCTCTACAGTGGCAAGCCAGCTGTTGGTGTGAGGTCAAAATGGTTAGTGTCTTTATTACAACTGATAGAAGAATCACTATTTTAATATTTTGCGATAACCTGAAATTCAACCATGATAAAGTCTGCAATTTAGTGCAGTCTCTTGGTTACTCAAAGTTTTGTGTAAAGTGGGTTCCAAGAGTGATGACATTCTTCATGAACAAATAGGTGGTGATTTTTCTCCAGAAACTGTACAATACATATATCAACTTCTCTAAGAGGGTAGTTAGAGACAAGACCAGAATTAATCATGCTGAGGTAAAAAGTAAAATAAGTTCCATGGAATGGCACTGTCCAGAAGATAATTTTAGGCAGTATACTCTGCAATGAAAGTGATAGCTACTGTGTTTTGGTACCAGAATGGAGTCATACTCTTAGTTTATGCCCAATAAATATATCATTATCATTTCTGACTCTTATGAGAGTATACAGCCAAAATGTTTTTGAGCTAGGCCACATTTGAAAATAAATGATGTGTTTTGCAACATCATACAAAACCTCATAGCAGCTTAAAAACCAGTTAAGCAACAACACCACATACCTGGACAACCTTGCATTATCTATCCTATATTCCTGATCTGGTACCCTCAAACATTCCTCTGAACCTATGAAGGAGGTACTTACAGGACAGTTATTCTCTAAAAGAACAGAAGGTGAAAGAGTCAACTTGCTTATGGCTAAGAAAGTAGCCAATTACTATCTACAAGATAGATATACATACTTACTCAGTGTTAAAATACTATCACTGAAAGGAGACTATGTTAAGAACTAAATTTTGAATCCTGAAACTTTTTTTCTTCATTTGAATGTTTTCTGTGCTTCTACTATTAAATCCGTTATACATAAATAACCTCCATTACATTTTGACTGACACTTGTATTTTGGGTGGATTCAAATAGTTGACATGATTGTTTTATCAACATGTCTAGTAAAATAATTTTACTTTGTAGATCACATGAAAGCTTATTTATCAATTAGGTAGTGCATTTATACAATAAAGATTTTATGATTATGCTTTCTAGAATTTTAAAAATGCAATAGTTATCATCAGTGTAAGTTTGAGTTTGATAACGAGTCCTTTGAATTTTAGTGATTCATCACTAATTAGTGTTTTTTTGATAATAGTTTGGAAATATATTTTGAAAATTTAAACAGTTAAAATAGTGACATTGGGGAAAAAAGTTTTTTTTTTTTTCACTTTTTTTTTCATTATGAATAAACTAATACAAAATGTACAAAAAAATATAATGAATAACTGAAATAAATATACTGAGGAAGAACAAAAGTTATTTGAATCTATGAATAAAATTGTTTATCTTCAATATTCATAATAATTAAATCACATTTTAAGGGGAAATATTTTTATAAATACTATTATCTATGCTTCTTTTTTATAAGTTAGATGAACTAGCTAAAAAAAAAACAGGTGCATGTGTGTGTTAAATTTTGATGATTCTTAGGGCCAAGATTGCTGTTTTTTCAGTGGTTTACAAGTAGAAAACTACTTTTGGCAAGCAGGGTTTATGTTATAAAGTGCTCAATATTGATATAGAGAATTAATGTGAGGAAGTTTGTCACTTAACTGAGCAGTTTTATGCCAACTTCAAAGTTTTGTGTAGGCATTATTGTGATGTCTTCACTCTTCAGGGACCTTGTTTCTTTGGCATAACATAATGCTTTAATATTCTTATTACTATTCATTCTTTTTCCTAATAGTGAATGAAAAACAATCCTATTATTTCCTTCTCTTTTAACTTAATAGATAAGAAAAACAGAAGAATATTTCTTCAATTAAGGCTGAATAGTTAAAGTTAATATAAAGTTTTATTATTTTATAATTGCACTGATAACATTTTAGTCTAGATCACTTTGTTCATTTTTCTCTTTATATATAAAATGTTAATTTCTGATATCAAATCATATATTTAATACAATTTTTAATAGAATGAATGAAGTTCAATGTCACTTTCCATTTTAATTAAACTGTAACTTGAAAATAATGCTTGATTATGACTAAAAGATATTGTTTAAATTCATAATTTTAAAAATTACCTGCTTAATTAAAATTTACTTTAAGAAACCATTATTTGGTTTTCTATGCCTTTTTTCACATTTGTAGAGAAATTTATATATGCAATCCAATCAAGTAATTTTCTTGTGAGGAACCAACTTTAATCAGGATATTTAAAAAAATGTTTTCTGCCTTTCAAAACCAAGCTGCTGTATTATCCATAAATCATTAGGACGTGTTCAACATGCTCATCACAATCAGAGCCATTTCAACTTGAAGGCATACTAAAAATAAGTGATTACTCATCTTCAGTAAGTTTGTAGAGAACTCTTATCAGACGTCTCCAAACTGTCCTGTCTGCTCATGAATGTGCTAAAGTTCTTCAAAGCTTTTGTGAAGAATGATGGAACATTGAAATATGATATTGAAGATATTTTTCTAGGTTTTCTATGGTTGATTGCTGTTGTCTGTGGAAGTGTACTGCATTGCTCATTTTAAAATAACATGGCTTTTTATGAGGAGGAGGATGCACATCTCATTGCCAATGTCCAAATAGTTCCCAGCATAATCAGAGGATGAAAAAGAAGCTCAGGTATGTTTTGCATCATTTGTACAAGTGGGAATTGCAGATGTAAGAATATCTTTTTCTAATAAAATGTTTTAACTGTTTTTGATCTAATGAATCAAGTTTTTCTCCATCCTTCCTTGTCTGTCTCCACATAACACAATTGCATGTCAATACTGGTTTCACTATTGTGTTGTTTAACACTTTTTTTCCAATATTATCACTTCTAATCCTTACTTTCTTCAAATTGGTTGTACTAACAGATACCAACTGTTTATACCTGATGATATCTTCCATATATTCTAATAAAGTTCCTACTTTAACATTTCTCCATCCTTTTGTCATTCTATTTCTTTTCTTCAAGACAAAACACCAGCTCATGAAATGAACCTGTTAATCTACCATCAAATAAAAAAAGTTCAAAATAACCACCAATGAGTTAACACTTTGTTGCATATTGGTTACAATTCTAACCAATATACAACAAAGGTTAATGAAAGGTTACAATTGTAACCAGTATGCAACAAAGGGTGAATTGATGTGTACTGTCTTTTTGGATAGATAAGGCATGAACCTGTTGGATTTTTAGAATCTCAAACCCTCAATTTTGACCATTTTATCACTTTTCAAGTCATTCTGAATGGGTAGGTCTGAAGGTAGCTTGTTAACGACCAGTTCTCTCAGGCTCAAGTGATCAATTCCACCATCCTCCAAGACTCGCTTCTCAGTCCAATTCTCATTTTACTTTATATTAATGACCTACCTAAAAGTATACTCTAATCTCTTGTGTATATCTATGGTGATGATACAATGGTATATGAGTGTGCCTCCAAAATTCTAAATGACCAGAGCCTGGCAACTGATCTCTCTTCTGTCCTAGCTTTAACAGCTGAGTTGAAGGAAAAACTGGCTGGTCACATTCAATACCTTAAAAACCAAACTAATGATGTGTCATCATCACTGAGTAGACCCTGATTTTTTTGTTTATCATGATGAATAGGTGTTTATCTCAGAAATTGAAGAGCTGAATTTGAATTCCAATTGAATTTGTTGCATTCACTTATGCACAAATACTCTTGGGAAAGGTATTAATCCTCTATTCCCTCAAGCTATGGGTTAAGTAACAGGACAGATTAGGGTTCTATAGCCTTGGTTGGTAACCAGTCTACCACAAAGTAATGACAACCTACTGCAAGAAAATCTTCTGCCAAGTTAGTCATGTCTCTTTCAAGACATGATTGCCCATGCCTGTATCTTGTATGGCACTGAACTGACTGAATATATCTATATTATTTAAGGAAACAGGCTTTGTGTGTATGTGTGTGGTCTTTATTCAAAATATTTTAAATACTTCAAAACAAAATGATCAAGGAGTTCATTATTATAGTAATCTACTAATGAAACTAGCTATTTTCTAATTAGAGTAATAATGTCATGTTTATTTTAGTAATGTTAATGATTGTATTTTAATTAGCAACTTATATAGTTATCAAACAAAGCACTTAAGTAATTTATACTTAATTGATAGACAGGGAACATTCTTAGATGTTTTATGAAAACAGAAAAAAAGCAGCTTTTTTGGGATATTCATTTGCAAGGGTAATATACCAAACAATTTATTCCAAACAGATTTTCATTATCTTCACTGAATATTTTTAAATGTTTAAATACTCAGTTTATGCCATTAATTAATATCTAATATTTTAGACTTTACAACTATTTTAGTATGATGATAGAAATGCCATCAGATTTAATATCTTTTAACTTAAAACTACACAAAGAGAGGCTGCTTCACTGCCTTCCTTTTATCATATCAGAAAAAGTTAAGGACCTGAGTTTTTGAACTCCATAAAAAAAAAAATTTATTAAAACTTACATTTTTATTTCACTACAGCTAAATAGTTGCTAATCTTAACTAAAGAGCTTCATTTAGTCAGGTTCTATTTTACACGAAACTAATATCACCTATGAAGTAGAAATCATTATTGACTATATATTAAAGATTTCATTATAAGCATAATTATTTCTGATAACAACTCATACATGTACCAGATATAAATCATACCTAATGAAAAAAAACTCAAATAATGTCTAACTAAGAGGCTATCAATGCTTTACTTTCATATTCAAGAGGTTTACCTTTGATAACAACCACCACCTACTAGAGGTAGATTTTAACTAAATATATTATTCATTTAGTGTAATAACTAATTTTGGCGCTGAAGTGAAAGTTGTCTAGTCATGCAATACTAATACTGTTCTCGTTGAATCATTTAGAAACTTTAAAAGAATAGAATCATGGTGCTAAACTGCTCTATCATGTGTATATCCTACTATTATTGTTCAATCAAGAAGTCAATGAAGACACTCAGAATCATCATCACATGTGACTTAAGCAAGCTTAATAAATAAAAATTTAGATTACTCTAACCTACTTAGCTAACCAATTTATGACTCATCAACCAGGTGAATGCTTGCACTGGAAAGACAGAATTATTTTTAATATACTATAGATAAGAGGATCAGAAATTTAAGATAGTTGGTGTCTCACTTACCTCTAAACATTAACTACATTAACCAGGAGACATTCAAATGTCAAATTACCTGCTCGACAGAAAAAGTTAATCTTAAACATTTTTTTTTTTTTACAAAATATTGTTGGTTGCTCACAACTGTTTAATGAAAGGTAACAAATTTTTTTCAAAAAAAAAAAAAAAAAAAAAAAAAAATATATATATATATATATATATATATATATATATATATATATATACACACACAAAAACACAAAAATCAGCCATAGGCAAATTATGTTTATGGTTTTAAGTTCTATAACTAGGATTGTTCCACAACCTAGTGGATTTAAGCACTGGTTTGTAAATTTGGTGAAAATAATTATGAGATCAAGCTCTAGACCAAGTAGTATAGACTTAGACACACTCAGTAGAAACAAAGTGAGCAATAACAGAGCTAGATATCTTTAGATATGGACAGCAAGAGGAGAACAATCTACTCCCATAGGAGTTCAGTTCAAAATTCCCTGAAGGTTACCCAAATCAACAGACACCTGATGAAAGCTGGAAGGAACAAAAATTTGGATTACTTTCAATGAGGATAGTAATCCAAATGTAAATAATTGAAATAAAAGAAAAATTAATGTTTTGAAGATTGAGTTAACCTGTGCTCTTTTTTGACTATATAGGTACAGGAGAGGCTGTTGAAAAGTTATTGGCCTGACAAATTTTCCAAAATCAGTATTTCAATGATCAAATATCAGAATATTTATATTGTGAAGTAAGTGAAGCAAAGAACTTTTCAGTAATCCTTATATAACATCACTCCCAGGCCTGACATATAGATGGCACCACTAATAAAAAATCCATATGATTTTTATGAAGTACTAACCTTCAAATTGCACCTGACAAAATTTGGGCCCAATTGGATTATTAGTTTACAAATTACAGTTATTTAAGTGAAGCTACTGTTGCAAGTTTTCAAAACAATGGAAAAATCTGAATTTCATGTGTTGATAAAGCATTGCTTTCTGATGGGAAAAATACTGTTCAAGCAAAGCAATGACTTGATAAGTGTGATTCAGACTCTGCTCCATCGAAAACAATGGTTAAGAGGTGATATGCTGACTTTAAACGTGATCATACAGAGACAAATGATGCTGAATGTACAGGTCACCCAAAATTTGCAGTTGTCCCAGAAAACACAAAAAAAATCCACAAACTCGTTTTGGTTGATTGTAAATTGAAGTTTTGTGAGATAGCAGAGGAGTTGAACATATTAAAAGGCAGTGCATTCACCATTTTTCATGAACATTTGTCAATGAGAAAGTGGGTGCCATGTTTGTTCACAGTCGATCAAAAACAACAACGTGGAGTTTTTGTGTAAATATGTGACAATGGTATGAAACATTCACTCCGGAGTCAAATTAGCAGTGAGCTGAGTGGACAGCAGCAGGTAAAAGCCATCCAATGAAACCAAAGATGCAAACATCAGAAGGCAAGCTTTTGGCCTCTGTATTTTGGGATGTGCAGGGTATTTTGTTCATCGATTACTTTGAAAAAAAGAAAGACTATCAATAGCAAATATTATATAGCATTATTAGTGGATTTGAAAGAAGAAATTGCCAAAAAATGGCCACAAGTGAAGAAGAAAAAATTCTCTTTTACAAAGACAGTGCACCATGTCACAAGTTGATCACAACAATGGCAAAACTACATGAATTTCATTTCGAATTGCTTCCACATCCACCCTATTCTTCAGATCTGGTCCCCAGTGACTACTGGCTGTTTGTAGATCTCAAAAGAATGCTTGAAAGAAAGAGATTTGGCTCCAATGAATAAGTGATATCAGAAACTGAGGCATATTTTGAGGCCAAAATCGTTCTTCAAAAAAGGCATCAAATTGTTATTTGACTTTATTCATCAACATAATCTATCAAGGGTGATACACTTGTATCAGCCTAGATAGAGATTATGCTGATGAATAAACTTGAATTTTGCCTAAAATTTTTTGTTTTATTAGTTAGGTCCAGAAGTTATTGAGTGATTTTGTTATGAAGTTTTCATTTAATAAATGCAGTTGAGCCTCAGAAGCAATTTTAATATTTATTGTACATATATCATTGTAAAAATATTTTTAAAGAATAAATTTTATATTTAATTTAAAAAAATTCTAGGAGTCGTGAATAATTCAATATAATATGATATTTTAGTTATTTATTTACAGGATTTAATATATGTATTCTATAATTTGTTTTTGTATATGTTTACTTATCTTTAGTCAGTATACAATGAATAATTTTAGTTTATTATATATCTAAGCGTAACATTTATTTATCTGTTGTTTTTATGAATGTGGTCATAATTTTCGAAATTAGTGGAAAGCATTTTTTTCCATTATTAGTTATGTTCAGAGTTTTTTTTTTATAACATTTAATATAAATTTTAAATCTTTACATTTCCTTAATTTTTTTATTTGCAAAGACGTAATTTCAATTTTATTGTAAATGCATTCTAAGTTATAACGTTCTTTTGTTTCGTTTTTACTGCTAGTCAATTTGATCTATTTTTTATCGTTCAAATTTTTAAATTCACACATTTAATTTTGTGTTGTTTATTTTGACATCCAATGTAAATATATATATATATATATATATATATATATATATTTTGTTTTCTTTTGGTTGCTATTTTTAATTTTGGAAATGTATTTTATTTACCTACTGTACAACACATTTTATATTTTGTCCTTTTCATAGCAGTGGTTATATTATATTTTTATTTAAAAAAAAAAATATGAGTTAGCACATTCAAAGGCTTTTTGTTTATCTTGAGTTTTCATTAACAGGCATTGGGGGAATACTGCAAAACTATTGGCTTAGAAGACTTCTTCTGACTTGTACTAAGTTAAAACTTAATTAACTTTTTTCTTTTTCTTTTTTTAATTGGAGTAGATAGACCCTAATATCGCCTGGTTCACACTCCTCCCTCTTTTGGACAGGAGTAGAGGCACATGCCTTGTTTCCTGTTTAGGAAGGGGTTCTCGGTTTCTTTTCTCTCCTCAGGTCCTAGTCCTGTCGCAAGCTTTTTGCAGTGTTTGTGGATGGTGGCAATGTCTCTTCATTCGGAGGGTACGGGGTTGGCAGTTTCCTGGTTACTCCTTCCAACTGGTAGTTAGGAGCCCAAACTAGTGTGTAGCATCATGAGAGGCTGATCTGATCAACAGTTGAATAATATCGGGGTTATATGTAGTGCCATGTTGTGCATTGATACACAAATCTCCGGTGGGCAACCCTGAGCCCACATTGTGCTGCAGTCTGAGCCAGTTTCCCTCCCACACATGTTGCATACAGCAACCGACTGATTCTACTCTAGGCCTCTCTCCTAATAAAACATTCATGAATACACGATATCATAAAAGCAAATCTAAACCAGCTAACCTAAAAACACCTAAACCCATTAACATCTCCTTCGCTAACATACAAGGTATACATACCAACTTTTACAGGGTCAAATCCTTCATCTAAGTCAACTCACCTGACATCCTAACCCTCTGCAAAACTAACCTTGATCCTGCTATCCTCTCTTCCAAATTCTATATCCCTAGTTACTTTCCCCTCTTCAGGAAGGACTCCAATGTCCACATGTACGGGCTTGGTGTTTGCATCAGTGAACACCTCCCTCTAGCTAGGGTGATCACTCTTGAATCAATATATCATTCTAATATGTGTTTCCGTCTCTCCCTACTAAGCTCAGTTAGCCATCTCTTCTTCCTCTACCGACTGTTCTGTTCTTGACAGCATCTCCAATAATATTGACAAGGCCATTTCCTCTCATCCATCTGCCCATATATTTGTGTTTGGCGATTTTAACACCCACCATGCCAAGTTGCTGAAAAACTGTCACAGATCTTGCTGGTGTCCACACCATGAATTTTTCAATCACTCAGTCCCTTATGCAAGTGGTGGAGTTCCCCACACGTTTCTCTAATAACCCTAATATACATGATTCACTACTAGATCTGTTTTACTTCCATTCCTAACTCTTGCAATGTCAAGCAATTCTGCCCTCTCGGAAACTGACCATGCGGTGGTTTCCATTAACATCTCCTTCCACTCCCACTACACCCAAGAACTAGCAAAATATCTTACTGCTACCAAAGAGCTGATTGGGACTCATTTCACTATTTCCTGTGTGACGTCCTTTGGAACAAAGTCTTTAGTCTTCCTGTTGATGACTGTGCAGTTGAGGTCTCTTCTTGGGTTAAGGCTGGCATTGAAGCTTTCATCCCAGCCAGGAATTTGAGACTTAAATCCCACTTGTCCCCTTGGTTCTCCCCACTTGCTCGGCTGCCATCACCCATTGAAATCACTTTATCTGGCTTTATTGAAGTCATGTGTCGGACCATAACAGGTGCATCTTTGCCTCTGCTTGCAATGAGTGCAAGAAGATACTTAAAGAAGTCAAGCTGTTGTTTGCAGCCAGAATGAAGCAGCACATAGCATCCCATAAGTTTGGTTCCAAAGACTACTGGAGGCTCTGTAAAAGTGTATTAAACAATAGCAAACCCTAAATCCCCTCTATAATCAATGAATATGAAGTGTTTTTTCTCACAGATTCTCCACCAACTCAACACTGGACTCTTCTGGATTATCTGCACTCAACTTCCCACCCCGAATTGAGGCCCAACTGAATGAGATCCACATGACCCCCCTCGGTGGTCTCTAACATAATTTCAAGGCTTGATCATCATAAAGTGAGCAGCGGCGAGGGAATCCCAATCATTATCCTGAAGAAATGTTCCCCTGAACTCTCCTCTGTTCTCTCCAAACTCTATAACTACTGCCTCTCTGCTTCTTGCTTTCCTGCCTGCTGGAAGTCCTCCTCCGTGGTTCCAATATTTAAAAAACATTGGTGAACCCTCTGACCCCTCTAATTATCACTATCAGCCTCCTACTGATTTTTGGCAAAATGTTCAAAGCCATCATTAATGCCGAGGTGGTTCAACATCTCACAGCCCACAGACTATTCTCTGACAGTATGGTTTCTGCTTCACCAGGTCTACTGCTAATATGCTCACGACCATCACTGAGTATATACACCAGGCTCTTGACAAGAATGGCAAAGCTCGAACTGTTGCCCTAGATATTTCCAAAACATTTGACAGAGTCTGGCATGTTGGCCTTCTATGCAAGTTGCAAAGTTATGGTATAACTGGACAATTGTTTGACCTTATCCAGTCATTTATTTCAAATCGCACAATAAAGGTCGTATTGAATGGACATACCTCTCAATACTATCATACGAATGCAGATGTCCCTCAAAATTTTATTCTAGGTCCTATACTTTTCCTTATCTACATTAATAAGATGTAATAAGATCTCAAGTAGGCATATATGCTGATGACACTACAGTTTACTCTCGCATTGATCAAAAATCTGCTGAGGCTAACAAAGCAAACCTCACTGCCGAACTTGAAAAGGACCTTCAATTCGTGGCGGACTGGGGTAAGAAATGGCTTGTGAATTTGAATGCTTCCAAAACAAAGTTGCTATCTATTAATCATCACAATCGCTCCTACCCACCATTAGCACAGATCAGGCTAGTCTCCTTGAAAGTAAAACACTGCGTCTCCTCAGCTTAACTCTCACAACAGACCTCAAGTAGAATGACTATAAAATTTATAGCTAAATCCACTGCTAAGAAAGTCGGTTCTTTGTGTAGGGCCAGGAAGCTTTTTCTGACTGAAACAATCCTGCACATTACCATCCACCCGTGCATTGAATACTGCTGCCATATCTAGTTAGGTGCTCCTGCTATCCACCTAGGTGTCCTTGACAAAATCCAATGGAGAATCTGTAATGTGATAGATTTCAATTTGGCAGCTCAGATACAGTCACTTTCTCACTGACACAATGTGGTTTCCCTGTGTCTCTTCTACAAATACTTTTACGGCTTCTGCTCCAATGAACTTAGCTCACTGGTGACACCTATAAAATAAATTTACTCAAGCCACAAGATTAGCAACTAGGTCCCACCCTTTTACTGTGAAACCAATAAATTGTAAATGCAAATTCTACTCTATCAGCTTCTTTTCTCGCACTTCCTGCCTGTGGAATTTCCTTCCATTTACTTGCATTTCTTACAACTATAATCTTCAAGAATTTAAATATAAAGTTGTGATCTATCTCACTAACTGACACCCTCTCTCTCATGCTTCCTTCTCTGTCCACTCCACTCATCAGTATTCTCATCCTTCTTTTACCCACTTCCTGACACCCACTATAACCTGTCACTCTTTCTCATAACTTTCCTCTTATGTAAACCCCTGCAAAACAGTGGCAGTAAAATGCCTTGCTTGGGGGCAATATGATAATAAAAAAAGAAATAAAAAAGTAAGTTAATGAAAAAAAAAAGTTTTCTTAGGTTAAATTTTCAGTCATTTTTTTTTTTTGAGAACAATTCTTATGAACAACATTTGATTAAAGTGATCTCAAGTATTGTTTTAAATTGAAGAGGATTTCTCAAGTTAGCACAATCTTTGCTTTCATGTGAAAACAATTTTAAGCTTTCTTAATTTAATCAACTGAATATATTCAAACAATATTATCATTAATAAAAATGCAAAGAAATGTCTTATTGATAGTCATGAAATTATACTAATTAGAATAAATTTATGAATGGCAAAAATATTTCTTTCAACAAAAAATATTTTATCTTAATATGTACAACTGTTTGATTTTAAATTAAGATTTTAAAACCCACATAACCAGATGAGTTTGAATCCCCAATCTTCCTACAAAAGAATTTAAGGGGAGATTTTTTTCTATTTTTTTTAAAGAAAAAATATTCTCTCATTCAAACATCTAAATTTTTAAAACTGCAGTTGTAAATCTCTAATTCAAGATTGCTACAACATTTACCTATTTCTTTTATGTGTCATGTCCTGAATGGACATGATGCATTAAAAAATTGTTTCAAGTTTTTATCTGTAACAATATTGTTCAGTATTCTATGCTATATAGTAGAATTGATATTGCATAGCAGTTTAGCACTCTTTTCTTTCTTTGTTTCTAATGAAATTTTCTTGTTAATACTTTGTTTAGCTTAGCTTTTAAGAGGTATCTTTCACTCTCTGAGTGTACCTTCAGATTTCTATCACATTTTCTGTCATCTGTTAAAACATTTCCCATATAACTAAATTTTTATATTTGCTTTATTCTGACATCACCAATACATAGTTTCCATCTCAAACTGTCTCTCTTGCTAATAACCATACATTGTGTTCTCAGAATTGATAGTCTTTTCTTCTTGCTTTCATTTACTACCTTGTCTAAGGGTTCCAGCAGTTTTCTTTCTGTCTAAACAAGGTGGCATCTACATATCTTATATTGTTAAAACTGTGTCCAACAATAATAAGTATAATAATGCTTCCAAAACAAAGCTGTTTGCCTTTAACCACAATAGAGAAACTTTTTGCCTACCATCAGAATGGATGATGATAGTCACGTAGGGAGCAACACACTGTGCCTCCTTCACCTCACTCTCTCAAACAACCTCAAATGAAATGACTATCGAATCTATAGCTGCATCTACTGATAAGAAGATTAAGTCACTGTGTCAGGCCAGAAAGTTTTTTTGTCAGACTCCATATTACACATTTATAAATCTAGCATTTGTCAGTGCATTGAGTACTGTTGCCATATCTGGTTGGGTGCTCCTGATATTCATCTTGAGATTCCCAACAAAACCCAAAAATCCTGACTTGGCAGCCCACCTTCAGTCACTTTCTCACTGACGTGATGTGGCACCTACTGTCTTTTCTACAAGTATTTTCATGGCTACTACTCTGACAAGCTTTTTCCCCCTGGTTCTTCGACCACATGTATTTGCGTGTGCTACTAGACTGGCATCAAAGTCTCACCCTTTTAATGTTTAAATAGTTAAATGCAACTGTCTCTTCTATTCTAACTGTTTCTTTTCTCGCAGTTCCTGTTTGTGGAACTCCCTTTCATTTGCTTGCTTCACTGATAGCTACAATCTCTAAAAGTTTAAAAGCAATGTTAATTGCCATTTTCTATTGCCTTGATTCCTGTCCATCTCTTATCTTTTCTTTGACATCTCTTATACCTTGTTTTTCTCACATTGTACACTGTAACCCCTGTGTACCAGTGGTGGTCCTGTCTTGCTGGAGATGAAATGATTATATATATTATATAAAAAGGTCCCAAGTATTAAACACTAGTTTTTTTTGTATTGACTAAGATGCTTTGTCTGATGATACTTAAAATAAACACAAATATATCTTTCTTACATTTTATAACACTTAAAAGCTAGAAATGCTTGCTCAACTGATTTTGTTAAAACTCACTTTAATAGTAATTGCTTTTCAGTTGAGAAAGCAGAATTGTTCAGAATTGAAATGCAAAGCTAAAATATTGCCTTTGTTAGAACAACGATGTATGCTGTATGAATTAGGTTATAAATGACTTCTTTTGGTTTGGTTATTAAGTTCAAAAGGAAGTATATCAGAAATATTTTAAATATATAATGTATTAAGAAAATATTTGTTCATGTATCTCATGAAAGAATTTCAGTATAACATGTTCTTCTACCTTATGGTTGATGAATTACAAGCTTGAGTGATTTCTTTTGCATTTGTTGCAATTTTGTTTTGAATGTTAGTGTTAGTATTCATACTCCCTCTTAAATATACAGGCCAACTGATATAGCATATTTAAAAGTAGTACTAGTCAGTCAGTTAGGTGTCTTGGGTGATCATGTCTCTTTTGATCCATGGGTGACTAGGCAGAAGATTTTCCCGCGGTAGGCCATCATTTCTTTCTGTGGTAGAGTGGTTGCCAACCAAGACTATAGAACCCAATCTGTCTTGCTATTAAACCCATAGCTGGAGGGAGAAGAGATGGATTAGTAGTTTTTCCAAGGGCATTTGCACATAAGTGAATGCAACGAATTCAACTGGAATTTGAACTTTGCTCTTTTCTTTCTCCTGAGCCAATATCCATTGCACATCCCTGTAGATTAGTATAGACACTATAAAAAAAATATTAAACATCACCTTTGATATAAGACAATCTATTTTTAAGGGAAAAACCACTTTCCAGTCTTGGTAGAGTTTGAAACATTTATATGGCCTTGTGGGTGATGAATTGTTTTCAACCCTACAGTCCCAATTTCCATAGATGAATTATCACAAGCCTATTACAATGGCAACTATTTATATCTGCTTCATTCCTAAGTTCTATAGATTCAGACCTTTGCAGTCAGGAACCACCATGCCATATACATAGAGAATGAGGATGATTATACACTTTGTATTTCATGAGAAAGAAGTTATTTTCACTCAGGAACTTTTTGAAAGACTTTTGAGAAGATGCTTCACTGAACAATACAATCTTAACCTCTTCAAGATTTTGGTCAATCTTTATCTTACATATAAACTGGCTCTTCTTACAGCCATACAAAAACCTCATTTAGTAACCCTCTACCTTGAGTAGCTCTTGGGCCTTGCACTATGTGAACATTTTATTAAAAAAAGGTATATATACCAAGGCTTCAGAATTTTACACACTGTATGAGAATATAGACTGTGTTATAATTCATTTGTCTACTGAGCTTTTGTAAATCACCAATAAGGTGTTTCATTCTCACAACTGTACATTCGTTCATTAGTATCATTTTTTTAATACACTGATTCATTGCACTGAGGATACTTTTGCTTTATTAAGGTCTTTGCTGCTTTTCATTCTATTTTCACTGCATTTATCTTAATACATTATTCATATTCTGAGCAAACTTGTTCTTCCAGTACTAATCAAGAACCCCAATTAATTTCATTAATGATAGAAAAGCTGCACAGTAGCAGTTCTTATCTTCAAACATAGAAAAAACAAAAAAATAAAGAGGATGAGATATAAAATTTCTGTGCATGTGGGCATTTTTATTATTGAATCTATTATTCAAGGAGGGGCTAAAACAATTCTCAGTATAATTAATTAAACATTTTCTTGAATAGGTTCCAATAAATTTTCTACAGTCTTTCATAAATTCTGCTGATACCTAAAAAGTTCTACATTATTGCATTAAAAAAAAAAAAAAAAAAAAAAAGAATATTCCAAAGCCAAATTGCTTTCATTTAATCCTCACAGAGGATGTTTGAATCAATTGCTGCATCTACTGCTAGGCAATTTGGTTCACCGGGTCATGCTAAAAAGTTTCTTATCAGAATCCATTTTGCACATTTATAAATCTATTTGTCCATACATTGAATACTGCTGCCATATCTGGTCTGGTGCTCCTGCTAAACACGTATGAGAGATGCTTCACAAAATCCCAAAACGATCTGGACTTCAGTCACTTTCTGATTGACATTATATATGCATAGTGTATTTGGACACCAATCCTTCATGACAATATGTTTCATTAAAGATGAGCGACAAGATTCTTCTGTTTTGGACCCTAACAGAAGTCCAAAAGAGAAATATTCACATATAAAAAAAAATAATGAATAAATAAAAAAGGTAAAAACTTCAGATTTTATATATATTTGAAAGTCTAATTCACATTTGACATTGCCATGGGATCACTGGATTTTGCAGAATTATTGGATCTTGTAGGTCTATTCATTTTGTCCAATTTAACTGCATATTGTGATGTTGATATAGTGGACATTGGGTTATACAGAGACAATGGTCTCATGATTGTCCATAATTCCGTAAACTCTAAACCAGATAAAACTAATCTTAAAGTAATAATACCAACTAACCTAAAAAAGTTGACTCCTTAATGCATACTCACCCTATATAAAATATAATGCTAACCCTATTTATATACATCCTAAATCAAATCAGCCACTATTTATTATTAAATGTATACCATATTCTGTTGAACACAATACAACAATTCCTCAACTGAAGACATTTTTCCTAAACAGTCAATACTACAATACCGCCCTAAAAAACAGTAGCTATAAATGTAATATTAACTGTTATGAGCAAAATAATATCAAACATAATAGAAATAGAAAAATAATTTAGTACACGCCACCATTTAACTAAATGATTAGTACTAAGTTAGGCAATAAATTCCTTAACCTAGTTTAGAAATAGTTCCCAACTAATAACTCCCTTAGTAAAACTTTTAATAAGAATGCACTGAAACTTAGTTATAGCTGCACTGAATCTTGAAATGATGAAAAAAAACAAAAAAAAAAAACAATAAAATCCTAAAACAATTTAACAAAATTAACAATCATAACCTCCTATTATAAATAACAACAACAACAACAATAATACTTGCAACTGTTGTAACCCAAATGAATGTTCTCTGCAAAATAGATGCCTTTTTTCTTTTCATACAAGGTAAAAAGATTAAAAATGGGAGAAAGAAATAGGGAAAAAAAATCAGAAAATAAGACGAGAAATCAAGAAAAATAAAAGAAAAGATACAGAAGAAATAGAAAGTGAAGAGAAAAATTTTTCAATATCTTTTTACCTCGTATGAAAAAAGAAAAAAATTCCAAAAATAAAGGGAAGTGTTGTTCTTAAAAGAAATTAAAGAAAAAAAAAAAAAAGAAGTTTATTACCATCATTCTTAACTACCTGAGGAGACATTGTTCTTTCAATGTGGAAACAAAATGTACCCTTATGTAGTAGTCTGTAGATGTACTAACATAATTTATTATATATATATATATATATATATATATATATATATATATACACACACAAAGTTCTTGATAAGGTTATGCATTTATTCTCAATATTAAACTATTCTTTGGTAGATCAGTGATCTTTTTCAGCAAACTGCATGACTCACAATCAGCAATCCTGGTTTAAATAAATAGAACATAACCTGAGTAACAGTAAAATCTGTGTTGGCTTCCATTTTCTATTTACAATTCAAATTGGCTCATAAAATAAGCCTCCTTACTGTGGCTGATTGGACAGCCAAACAAGTGTTTATGGAAGATCATTTTTATCTTGTAAGCTGGTTATAATAAGATTCATTCAATCATCGCTATAGGATTATAAAATCAATTCATCAAAATTTTAAATGCTTATAAATATTCACTGCAGTGAAAAGAAACTTGAATTCATCTCAAAATGAATTTGTGAGTGTAAGTTTTTTTTTTAATAAAAATTATGCTTATGAGAGTATTTATTGCTTATTTATGAAAATAAGCAATTTGTTTTTTTTTATATTTTTAATCAGTTTACCACAATCAAGGCAATGAAGCCACTAAGATGCAAGGGAGTTACTGAGTGTGAAAGAAGTTGAAAGAAGTTGATAAAACACATTAAGGAAAGAAGTTGATAAAACACATTAAGGAAAGAGAACAAAGAAAAAACAGGAATTAAGATAATTGACATTGTATTTAAATTGTTGAAGATCAAAGTTGACTGGAAAGCAAGAAGTTGGAAAAGAGTTTCACAAGTGAGAAATATGGTAAATGAAACAGTTAGCATAGCTGTTTCATTTGTAAATGATGAGACCTTACTGCCAATGTCATACTATGCTTAAATTCATAAAGTCTATGTACCATGGAGGTAAGTTCATCAGAACAATTACCATGAAAGTATTTATAGAAAAAGCACAGAAAAACTGCATTATGGTGGTGGGAATGTGACTGAAGATAAAATGCCAGGTCAGGACTGATAACATTGCAGATTTTTCTTTGTAATTTATCAAGAATTTCTAAATATATAGTAGGTGCACCAGATAAAACTAATGTGTGAAATATAATAAAATAATAATCTCATGGTGCATATAAATATACCTTTAGAATTGAATATAATTGATATCTATCTAAGTGTATAGGCACATTCTACTTGTGCTCAATAAAATGAAAACAGGATAGATTTTGTCAGAAATTTTAAGATGAGAAATAATCATTATTATATATTTTGCTGTTCTGTTAGTCTCTTCATCTAGATTGTTACACACACATTTTGGCTGTTGTCTCATCTTTTTTAGATATCTATACTCAATGACATTTCTGGAATTTTAAGCCAAATCCTTTATTCAATCCATAGGGGTACTTCTCATTCTACCTTCCACCACTCATACTGTCCTCGCACTTGAGAACAGACATTTGGTTTAAGGCTACAAAATTTCAACATATTGTCAAAGAGGTGCATAGCTTAGTGGATTAAAACATCAGTTTCAAATGTTTTCTGACATTTGTGAGGTCAATCCCTGTGTCAGATCATGTGGAAACCTTACATACTATTGTTCAGTAGAAGAAATAGACAAACTACATGAAAGTGGATGTGTGTTGTGGTGCAGTGGATATCGACTCAGAATGACAAATTGGGGAGCAGAGTTCAAGTTCCAGTTGAATTCCTTGCATTCACTTATGCACAAATACCCTTGGGAAAGGTATTAATCCATCTCTTCCCTCCAGTTATGGGTTAAATAACAGGACAGATTGGGTTCTATAGCCTTGGCTGGCAACCAGTCTACCCCAGAAAGCAATGACAACCTACTGTGGGATAATCTTCTACCCAGTCAGTCATATCTCTTTCGTATGGCACTTAACTGACTGACTGATACGAAAGTGAATTTTAAGTAATATGAAATATTCTCTTAGCAAAAAAACAATAAAACTAATCTCCTCTATGGATTAAAGATGGCCTCATTACTATTTTCATCTAAACAAATTTAGAGTTTCACATCTTTATATCAATCCTTTCTCTGATATATATATATATATATATATATATATAAGAGAAATAGAGAGAGAGAGAGAGAGTTATACACAAGAAAATATTGATTTCTATTATTGTTCCTAACCTAAAACCTATGAATATAGTAAATGTTTAAAATATTGATGAAGAGAAATAAAGAAATGTCTGCTGACAGACAAATTTTTGATGAGTTCAACAGATTAACATGCAATAGTTTTAGGTCCATTCTAAAAATATAAATGAAACAGGATATAGATTTCTGATTCAGATTGATCTCTATTCAAATTATTCATTTTCAAATTTCTGTCAACCAATCAGAGTATGGCACACCATAGCAAACAATATTCATAGATATGAAACAGTCTTTGAAGATCTAACTTTACAATAGTGAAAAACTCTTGGGAATCATAGAAGAATGATAGTGAATTGAATTAGTAATAATTGATCACCGTCTGATGAGCTGAAGACCCCCATTAGTATAATTAAAGAGATTATTTGAAAATGGAAAGAACATAGGATGACTATCAATTCGCCTCAAAAAGATGTTCACAAAGTTAATGAGCAACAAGATGCATTTGTCAGAAATGTATATACACACACTATTCACAATGATACAATTTGTCAGACACTCCTCTAGAGAGGTTTGCTTCCTCAAACTTCGAGAGAAACACCCCTTGAATGAAGCCTAGGCACATTAAGGCTTGTCTAGAGTTTGCCCATCAAGAAGCCTGCTTTATTCTGGGATAAAATTACTTTATGTTATGACAAGACTAAATCAACTCTTTGGTGGAAATAGTTTGAGGCATGTCTGGAGAAAGGATACTTCATATGATCCAGTCCCAAAAATATCAGCCTAATAGTCAAACAGCTGTGGAAGTATACTAGAGAAAATGGAAACAAAGGACACTTATACTTAACATCAGAAAGAGAGTTGAAATTTCTGTGGCACATAATGAGGAAAGAGGCTTAGAAAATTTGATGCTTACAGAACTGATTGAAGGCAAGAAGAACAGAGAAAAATTAATATATAACTTACCTAATGAGCCTGCATAAATAGATAGCAGAACAGGGTTCATGAGAGCCAACAAAAAGAAAATTTATTAACAGCTACAAAAGACAGAAAATTGTGGACTGATAATACCATCTAAATGATTTTCATCTGTTAAAATATATACTTCAAAACATTATCTACTCTGTAATTTGGTTACCATTGACATGAAAAAAAAGGTATAAAACTTTATCTAAAGTGTTGACTTGGTTAGACATTATAAAACAAACCAATCTAAAAGAGTAAAATGCTCTAATTTATAAACGCGACCAACTGCTTTAATTTTGTGTTTGCATATGCGATGTTCACAAGATATATATTTATGCGTGAAATAAGGGTAATTTTTTTTTTGGATTGAATAAATTGTTTGATGTCAAGTGGAAACTTGTAAATGAACATACCAAAATTATGTGCAATGTTTTAAGTGCATTTGACAATCATTAGTCATTTTTAAGGAAAGAAGGCAGAAGTCATGAAATAGGTAGTTGAGCATTTTCAAGAGTTTGATATGAATGTGGATTTACATGTAATTGTAAGGAAATAGATGTTATCATAAGTTACTAAAGAGACATGATTTGAAGGGATTTAAAAATATACATATATCACTAAGCTTTGGTAGCAATGATTAAAAAAAAGGAAAGAAAAAATTAACAGCATGCATGCATAGTTGCATTTTAGCACCAACTACACAAAGTTTTGTTTTTCTTATCACTCAACTTTTCTAGACAATTTTTCTTGACAGAATCTATTTTACATACTTATAAGTCTACCATTCATCTGTTCCACTACCAAATCTAGTCTGGTGCTTCTACTATATATTTAGATATTTTTGATAAAATTCAAAGAAAATTATGCAATGCTATTGGTCCTGACATCTTGGTTTGAGTCACTTTCCCACCACTGTAATGTACGAGGGTCATTAAATAAATAAAGAGAATTTTTTGGTACAAGGACTTCTAATACAGATAGAAGCTTACTTTTTTTTTCTTTTTTTTTTAATTTTTCAATGTAGTTTCCCAGCAGTGTCACACACTTTTCCCATCTGTGCACAAGCTTCTGTATTCCCTCAGTGTAAAAATCTTTGGACTGATGTCTCGGCCAATTGCTCACAGCACTTTTAACTTCGTCATTTTCAAACTTTGTGCCTCTCGTGAACGCTTTCAAGGGACCAAACAGGTGAAAGTGTGAAGAGGCAAGGTCTGGGCTGTAAGGGGGATTAGGGAGTAGTTCCCAGCCCAGCTTGTTGATGGTCTGCACTGTTTGGGCTACTGTGTGAGGCCTTTGAGTAGGCAAGATCATCATGGACAATTTTGTATGCTGTATCAACAGATAGGCTCAAAGTCCTTGCAATATCATCCACCGTGTCTGTCAGACTGAATGAGGTTATTGACTGATTCGATCACCTCAGAAGACCTCACTTCTGTAGGCCTCCTAGGCCTGTCTTCGTCCACAACACTGCTCCGTCCTTCTTTAAACAGTTTAGCTCACTTGTAGACATTATTTTTGGCTGAAACATGTAGCACCATACACAGTTGACATTCTCCTATGAATTTCAACTGGTTTGCACCCTTCAGCAACCAAAAACTTGATAACTGACCTCTGTTCAATCCTGGAGCATGCTTCTTGTTTGGCCATCTTTGTTAATTTCGAAAACTCTCAAAGTTTTTTTTCACTTTGCAAAGAAAATTAAATTCCTTTGAAAAAGAAGTAAAGGAAAAAAAAATTTAAAAAAGTAAGCTATCTGTATTAGAAGTCCTTATACCAAAAAAAAAAACACCTTATTTATTGAATGACTTGTAGCTTCCCTCTACCATTTCTATAAATGCTTTCATGGAAATTGTTCTGATGAATTTTGCCCTATGGTACCTAGACTTTATGAATTTAAGTGCAGTACTAAATTGGTGGAAATGCCTCTTCATTTCACAGGGAAATTGCTAGATGTACCAATAAGTTCTTTGTTAACAGTTTCTTCTATCCCATTTCTTGCTTGTAACATTTTCTACTGGCTTCTTACTTTCCAGTCAACTTTAATCATCAAAAATTTAAATACAATGTCAGTTGTTATTTTCTGATGTTTTCTTAATTCTTATTCTTTTATTGTTCTCTCTTAATAGTGTTTTATCTTTTTTCTCATCCTCTTTCACGCTTAGTAAACCCTTGTATCTTAGTGGCTTTCTTGGTGTGAAATGAAAAAAAAAAAAAAATGATTTTACTTCTACTGCACTAATATCTTCCAACATTGTTTGCTACAATAACAAAGTATTTCTAAAGAAAAAGTGTATGCAAATAAATATAAAATCAGAAATTTTTGAGGAAAAATTTATTTTAGCAAATTTTGGCACTCAATCTGTAAAAAATAAAATCAGGAAAAACAAAGTGAGTCAATTGTGAATGTTATTTACATAACAATAATTTTAAAACTATAGGTGCATGTGTACAGATTACTTTTCAACAAGACTATTACTATCTAAACTCCTTGACAATAAATACCATAAGAGATTTCTACCATGATGCATTTGTAAGGTTGAAATTTTGCTACCATAACAATTCCAAGAGTTCTAAAAGTAGGATACAAAATGTGCAAAGGCCAAGCACAAAGGTTGTGTGTGTGTATATATATATATGTTTGTATTTACACTAACATTTTCAGTAAAAGCTTAAGAGAACAAAAGTAAGTTATATATAAATTACCAAAGAACATCATTTTCTTAATTTTATTTAATCTATATGTAAATAATTGTGAAAATTAAACTGAAATTACAGTAAATAAGCTATTAATAATAATTTTGCAATCAAGATTCTAATTACAATTATATATTTAATACAGTAATTCCTTGAGATACAAGCATACTGGCATACAAGCTTTTCAAGATATGAGCTGGAGTTTGAATGATTTTTTTGCCTTGAGATACAAGCTGAATTTTGAGTTACAAGCAAGTTAAGTATCCGCCAGCTGGTGCAGCAAGTGTCAAGCTTCAAGCGTACTTCCACTTCTAGTACACGTGTACATCTTGCTCTGGAAGGATCTCAGTTGTGTTGGGTCTTTTTGCCATTATTTTGCATTGAACAGATTGAAATTAATGGGAATATTTCCAATGGGGAAAATTAGTTTGAGATACAATCTTGATCTTGGAATGAATTAAATTCATATCTCAAGGCATTACTGTAGTTTGAAATTTTTAATGCTTTTTAAAAGTACATTACAGAGAGTAATTCTGTATGAATACACATCTTGAGAGAAAAGTCTTTCACCAACTAGTCTCAGATTCTAACAAATATTCATCAGTTACCAGATTAGAAAATGTGACATTATCAGTTAAATAAAATCTTTATATTAACCCATTAGGAATTATGAAGGAAAAACTGTTAAAGGCTTTGGGATACAATTTATTAAAACATAAAATGTAGTAGAAGGGCTAATGAAGGAATTGAAGCTGATCTTATGCTGACTATCTTTCCCAGAGATAAGAGCATTTCTTGATACATGTATACAGCAATGTTCCTATCACCAAAATTCATCCACTGGCAAATCTTTTTCAGTTACCATAATGTCTGGTTTTACTTTATCTCATGACACACATTTTCAATTCTATCTCACACTTATATATATATATATATATATATATATATATATATAAGAACAAAAGCTAAAGCTTAAAATGAGCTAAAAGCTTTTTTCTCTTTAATCATTTCACCCCAAGCAAGGCAACAGAACAACTAACCCACAGGACGTTACTGAGTATGAAAGAATATAAGGAAAACAATAGAGTGATGATAATAAAAGAACAGAATTTAAGAGAACAAAACATGATTGGCATTGTATTTAATTTTTTCAAGATGAAACATGACCAGAAAGCAAGATGCCAGAAGAGAATCTCACAAGTGAGAAGTGTGAGAAAAACTTAGCATAGAAAATCTAGCCATTTTAACTGTAAAATGACGAGATCTTGCCGTCAATCTAGCAATGCATTTAAATTCACAAAGTCTGGGTAACTTAGAGGAAAGTTCATCAGTACAATTACCATGAATGTTGAGATACCAGGTTAGGACAAATAATATTGCAGATTCTTTTTTGGATTTTATCAAAAATCTAACAATTTATTGAATCCATTGCTAGATCTGCTGAAAGGTTGGTTTATTATGTTGTGCAAGACAATTTCTCTTGACAAAATTTATCTTACATATAAGTCTACCATTCTTCCATGCTTAGAATATTACAGTCACATATTGTCTGGTGCTCTTGCTATATACTTAGAATCAGTGAAAAATGTTAGCATGATAACTATCATCATGGCTTGTGCTAGCCTCCTGGACGAAAGATAGAAAGGATTCTCTCAGATGATTAATAGAGAGTAGTTTTGTTTTGTAGGTGTTACAATTACCAATCCATTCCTTGTCCCAGTTAACAAAGGAATGTAGGTTAATTTTTATTTAAATTAGCTGCCAATTTGACCATATATAACAGTTCAGACTTACTATTAAGACAAGAATAAATGGTTGTTTTATCAGCACACAGAGTTGAGGACTGATGCCATCAGGAATGTTGTTTAAATATAAAATAAAATGAGGGCCAAGAGTTTAAATATTAGTGCCTATACATATATATGAGAAAGGCAGGCAGGCACACACAAAACAGATTGGTAGTGTGTGAGTGAGTGAGTGAGTGAGTGAGTGAGTGAGTGAGTGAGTGAGAGAGAGAGAGAGAGAGAGATTGCTGATTCATTATGACCATCATTAGCATACAATGGCTCTTGAAGTCACCAAGAGATTTTCAAGTGCCATTGATTGTTAGGGAATTTGTGCCTACTGGGTTTACTGGTTATGGATTTTCAAGTTCAGATAAGAATATTGCTAACCTAAAAAGCTTGGTAGTTACAGCTAAGTCTTGTTTTGTGATTTTTTTGCGTAACTGAGGAGACCCGCTTAAGATAAACTGATGTGACTTATTTCAAATATTCAAATTGTGGGATATTTTACTCACATGGCTGAAGATGGCGTTGACCCCCCTCCCCCCCGCCCAAATTAAACAAAAGTTAAAAGGTTAGTATGAGATACCCTATTTCTCTAACTATGTAGAAATAGAATATGTGCTGTTTTCTTAGGGACTATGTTTTATACTTTTTTTTTTAACAATTAGCTGTTTCAATCTAGAAACAAAGCACTGTCTTCTCTCTAATAAAGATAGAGTTGGACAAAAATGTGGGAGGGGAGTTAATGAAGTGATTTTCAGAAAAGACAAATACATTCAAGCAAGTTAAGAAATATTTCAGTATATATTTATATTTTGTCAAAAGGTTTCTTTTTTGCATCTATAATTTTTTTTACAACACGGAGACAGCTTCAGCTATTAAATTTTCTGTGGGTACCATACCTTAGAATACTCTTTTTAGCATTTACTTTTTGTTTGAGAATTTCAAAACTCTAAAGTAACGTTTTAGCTAGTGATTTGAGTTTCAATGTAATTATAATTTTAAATTTTACTTATTTTGTAAAAGACAGATTAGCTAAACTAAATCCTTATCTTTTTTATTTAATGGTATAAATTTGACATCTAGCTGAAAATTTCTTAGTCAGAAACCAAAGTCATGACCTTTTTTTCAATGATTTTTCAGTCACTTGAAAAATCAAAGCTGTAACAAATTTATCTTCTTGCACTTACATCAATGTACTTCCAGGGAAGGAAAGAGGCTATAAATGTTAACCTCTTGATAACATGACATTAAAAAATAAAAAGTGATTGAAATCTTGAGAAATGGCCTAAATTTTAAATTAAATGTGTTATAAGACTTCACAATGCTAAGTTTTGATAATTAAATCCGTAATTAAAATCTATGATCATTTATTAGAACCCTAAAAACCTCTCTTTAGGGTCATAGTATGAACTTAGTTTAAAATTAGTTTAAAATTCTACCATTATAAAATTTTTAGTTAGTTTTTCTAATCCATGATAGAATCAAGTTTAATAAAATCTCTTGAGAAATTTTCAAAAGATTCCTTGAACATTCTGTTATATTTTGAACAGTTGTTTATGTAAATCACAATAATTTAGGTCTGATTTATTTGACAAATATCACAACTTTCATTTACTTTAATGAGATATATTTCTCCTCATATCTACAGAATAACTTCAGCTGTTGGTTGAAAAGATATTTTGATTTAAATTTTTTTATTTGCTTTCTCATACATAAAAAGGATAAATGTTATCTAAAAGAAATGTTTATAATCATATAGAAAAACTAAAATGTCCTGAATATAACTTTGTGTGTGTGTATGTGTGTGTGTCCATTGCCTATAGACTCCAAAATGGCTGAATCGATTTTCTTGAAAAGTTACACAGTTGTACGATAAGCGTCTGTGAGTGTTCTTAGCTAGGTTTTGTGTCGAGGTACCCCTGATAAATATTGAAAATCAAAAAAATTGGGTTATAGAAGAGTGGTCCGATTTTAATCAAATTTGATACACTCATAGACAAAGACATAAGAAATGATATTCAGAAGTTTCAAGGTTGCAGTTATTACAATAGTGCAGATAATCGAGATTATATATATATATATAAATAAAAGGCAAGATGTTTGTGTGTGTGTTTATCTGCCTGTATGTATTTTTTTCAGCCCTTTTATTTTAGTTTTTGGTTCAGGTTTGGCTCTAAGTAGGTATAATTATAGTTCTTAGTCTCAGCCATGATACTATTTACTCAGAGGACTTATTTAGTCTTCAAAATTCAGTTTGTGACAAAAAAAAAAAAAAAAAAATTATTTGATATCGATACCAGGAAATCAAAATTTGACTTACATCCATCCATTTTTCTTTCAGTCTACGGTTTTGCTTTAACTGGAAACTACTATTGCTTTTTAGTTTTTTGTGCCAACATCCAAAAAGTCTGAGCTCCAGGACCATGGATTAGTTTTAAAGCTTTCATTACACCTGAGCAATGCCGGGCTATACTGCTAGTTACAGATAAGTCACAAAAATTGATATACAAGTTTTCATTTATAAACCACACCAATGATAATATATCATATATTATATGCATAAGATATGTGTATATTGATATGCAATTATATCTGTATAATTATGAAAAAAAAAAAGTTTTTTCTTTACTGAATAATTTTGTCCTCTAGTGAATTTTATCAAAGCAAATGCAAGAATTTTATTTTGTGACATATTTATAAACAGAAATAAAAGAAAATATCATTCAAAATTTGAAAATTTTTGAATTTAAAAGCACTCATAAATATACTTCAGGCTAACTGAACTTTGATGTAATTTAAGGACATTAAGTGATATAATTTAATGTCTAATAAATGAAAATGAGCAAATGTTGAATTTAATTTTATATTTGATAAATTATTTGGGTATTATTTATTTTAAATAATAGGTGTATATATATATATATATATATATATATATATATATATTATATTGGTATGCAATTATGGCATTATACATCAAATGTTTTAAGCAAGATTCTACAGAGTAGAAAATTTTCAAGTTATTTTTATTTTAAAACCAGAAAATCTATATATTAATACTATGAATTCTATCTACCTACTTAAGGTGTGTGTGTGTAAATCTCCAAAATGAATAAGAATGCTTCACCTACTTTAAAATATCAATGATAGCAATTAAAACTAATTTAAGTCTGTCGAAGTTTCCATCCCCCCACCACTGCCCGCATTTTTTTTCTCTATGTTCCTTTCAGGTTCTCTACTTTTTACTTCTATGCACTTTCTCCTTTACTTTTTTTCCCCCCAGTTCCTTGTTTTGTGGAAATTGTTTACCTATCTATCCACCCACAAAGATAGGTTTGGCACAATGGGAAGCCCCTCTTCCACCCACACCCACTCGGCTATATATGGAGGAGGGGTAATGTCAGAAATTGTTCAGTTTCTGAAGTACTTTCTTTTGGAAAGTCTCCTGTATTAGGGATTAAATCTTCTTTTTCAATCATAAGCCTAAGTGTAGGAGTACTATTCTCTCAAGAACTAGACCTTGGTAATTTCCACTTTGGGGCCAAAAGGCTGCATGTGGAAATGAATAGAGAAGCAGTTATTGGTTAATGTGTGTAAAACACAGCACATGTATTACACCAATGCAAGTGACAGAAAGTGACACTTTGGTCCTAAATTAACCTACCAATTCATATGCAAATCTTATTTTTTAATGGACATGATGCTAATAATTATTTTTTATAAATTCACATAAGACAAAAATTTGGTTTGTATTCCCACATTACATTAGTAAAACAAAACAGTCTGTATTATTAATATGTAATAAAGGTTTACCCATTTTTTACATATTACATATGGTACTTACAGCATCAATGATAATATTTAAAAAGCATAATTTTCAAAAGCACATTTTTTTAAATACATAGTGTTATCTTTAATTCAAATGTTAAAAGATTGCTATATATAGGCAATGTTTTTGTTCATAAATCTTTTGAATTCATGTTTGCATGAAAAGAATTTATATCTACCTTGTCAAAGTTAGTATTATCATCTGCTATTTATCATTTTACATTAGTTGAATGGAGCTGACAATTTTTTATGGAATTATCTAAATTAGCCAAAATAATTTGTTTAAAGATTTTCTTAAAACTGTACCAAATTATTTAAACAATTGAAAAAATAAGTTTGTTGAATTAAATTTTATGGTTCTTATTAAAAAAATTAAATTATTCAAATATTTCCCTCATGCTCAGCTCTACGTAACTATATCCAGAATAAGAAATTTAAGTGAACTTAGCATAATGACAAAAAGAACCTGAGAAAATACATATCTTGCTGGGAAAGTTTATACAGAAAATTTAGTAAGGTAAGAGAACTATGGCAATTTTTCTATCTGTTAGATATGTATTTAGCTTGTAGTAACACTTATTTTTACTCATAACAAAGGAATTTAACTTGAATATTTGATAATGCATGCTTCAGCAGATAGATGGTAGAGCAAAGTTAGGGAGGAGTAACAAAAGAGTGTTAAGAGCTACAAGGCATAAGATGTAGAAAGACATGATCAGCTAGGTCTTTTTCAGGTAAAGAAAAAAAAAAATTTTGAAACTGTTTATGAGGCCAGGTAAAAAAGGAAAAATTCTGAACTATATGGGGATTTACATTTTTGTAAACAGGTCTCTGGATGTGACATCCCCACTTCCTGAAAGACCTGTTTGGCCAGAATTAACTCCCAGCAGTGAGTACAAAAAACAAAAGAAAGAAAAAAAAAAGGGTAATAAAAGATGAGAAATAGAAAGTTAAAAAGAGAAAGGAAGAAACAAGATGAGGAACTCATAGAATATATTTGCTTGTAGCTTAAGAGTAAATGGACATTGATTAAATTTTTGTATGTTTTATTAGGACAATGTTTCAGAAAGACCTTATCAATGAAGCTTGGTATATTTCTGAAATATAAAAATGAAAAAGATTTCCTAAAGATAAATTTCATACGTATTTTTTTTTAAGAAAATCAAAATTCACAAGGTCCCATCCGCTTCTCTGTGCTTTACTTTTAAATTCAATAATTAAAATTGATATTTTAAAAGATTTCAATGCAGTGTGTGTGAGTGTTTTTGACACAAAGACCTGCTGAAAAGCTTTGCACCCGACTAAAAAATCTGTACCTGTTTGGTCATTTGAATTAGCTTTTACATTGGTATGAAAGAAATTGCATCATGATATACATCTATTATGTGCTAAAAATTCAGCCCTAAAAAAAAAAAAAAAAAAAATTACCAATATCTATTAAGTAGATAAATTACATTCATATATCAATCTGCAAACATTTTTTTCTTTCAATAAATGGATAATTTACCAATATCAGATTAATAAGTGAAATTTGTTTTAAGAATAATAAATTTATAAAATAAAATCGTTTTATAGCGTTATATATTATATAAGCAATAGAGTAGGACTAAATAAAAATAAGGAAAGATCAACTTTATATTTAATATATAAAATTTGAAACTTTGAAATTTAATCAAATTATCTATCTATTAATGAGAGAGATGACTATTCATGTGCAAATATTATAGAATATTGGGATTCCAATATGATCTTCATAAATAAGCAATTGTTTAATGATAGCTTTTATAATGGCTTAATTGTTCAGATAAAGTGATTTTTTGCTCTAAAATTGGTAATCACCTTATCATAGAGATCACAGCTTGAGAGTAAAGAGAAATAAGCAACATTTTAAACAGTATATTTTGAAATATTTTTTGATAACATGCAAAATAAATGACAACCAAAATGAACTGCTTTGATTACAATTTCACTCATACCTTTTTACAACAATGCAAAATTCTCAAAGAAATGACTTTAGTGCAGTAAAGAAAAGAAGGTTGGCACATGCCATGTATCACTGCTAGTTTTTAAATACATTTAAAAAAACAGATACCAAACTACATTGAGTAGTTTTTGAATATTGGATAAAAACTAAAAACAAAGTGAAATTGCAGTAATTAACATTAAAATAAGGCTTACAATAAATATTTTTCATTCTGAAGAAAATGAGCTTATATACCTTTTTAATTTATTCACTACACGGCACAATTATGCAAAGATTTCTCATAAACGATAAATAATTAACTGATTTTTTATTTGTTTAGTTTTATTCCTTTTTGTTAATTAAACCATTTCTGACAAATTCACAAGCTCTTGAGAGGAGTGGCAATGAAAACAAGTCCAATTGTTAAATTTTATTTACCAGCTTTTCTCTAGTATATCTTGAAAAGAATAACAGACATGTGACATCTGTTAGTAATTGAGTTTTATCAATAAATAAATCTTCTGAATCACATAAAAGGTATAAAAAAATGACTAAGAGCATTTACTAAACTTTTGCTTGACACAAGGCTATAAATATAGATCATCCAGTAACATTCAAACTCACTACAGTTGTAATAGTCTGAGATGAGTTTGCTAGCTACTACATAATGATGGCAGCTGTTAAGGAGAAGACTTCATAATATAGTATGCAGTATTGTTTGGAAGTTCTGGAAAACAATATCATGGGTTGATCCAAGCTCTTAGTGAAACTGGGTAGACAGAACTGTTTGGAATTTGTTGATAGTTGTGATGGCAAAAATCAATTGAGAGTTTTTATGCACTGGCTTTGTTCAAAACTTGATCATACCAGATTATACACACACTCCCAGAAACTATGGTTCACTAAGCAGACAAACAAGCTCACAAATGAACAGCTGGACATTTACTATGATCAGCAAACTTTAGATAAATGATTAAATATGTGCATTTTCATCAACAAAGTTTAGCAACTGAAATGTTATATTTATTTTGTAAAGCTGTCTTAACTATAAGACAATATGAACATAGTTCTTGCCTTCTTTCAGTAAAGTGGTAAAGTTTTACTTTAAACTTTTGAAAACGTTTTGCATACTGATGATCTAAAAATCTCAAATGCTTTGACTTGAATATCTTGAATTATTTTGTAATTCCTTTGTAAGAGTTGTCATTTTTTAAAAGTTGTAACTTTCTGGTGCCTCTAGTTAACAATGTAATGGGTGTTAATTCTGTGTATTGAAATACAGGGATACCCAATCATAGGCACATTCAGTCACTCTTCAGATTAAGTATGTGAAACTTGTGGGTGCCTTTAGGCTCTTTCAGCCTTAAAGGCTTGCATAAAATAAAAAAAAAAGATGTAAAAACAAATTAAAAAAATAAAAACACATCCATGCCTTCAAACATGGTAATCAATACTCAACAGTTACAGTTAATGTTTCATTCATGATATTTATTCATATCCTTTTTAGAATTTTAAAATGTTAACAGAAAATTAAATTAGTTGAATATTGATGTGTTCAGTATGGCATGAAGGTCAACAAAACTATTGAAATTTTACTTGCGACCGAAGTGCTTTGTAACAATATGACAACAAAGAAAATGAATTAATGCATTTGTTCTTTTTGTTGACACTATCATAAGTAGTTACTGGTTGAATGTCGTCATATGACAAACTTAGCTCAGTCCAATGTTTTAATAGACCTTTGCTTTTAATTTTTAAATCATAGACACAAGAGAAAAAAGTTTCTAGTTCAGTTTGAACTTGTCTACTGCAGGAAAACTCAATACATGTGAGAAAGGTCTTAAACTGTAGGTTCTTATTGTATTGCAGACCCATTTATCTAACAGCAATACAAATAAAGAAAGTGATCATTTTTAGATTCATGATATATAGAAAGTGGAAACAGGTAGAACTGGCATAACATCAATGAAAATAGCCATTTCTCACCTGACAATATAATTCCCATCACAATGCATATCTCTTTCCCTCCCTCAGTGTGTGTGTATGTATATATATATATATATATATATATACATACAGACACACACACACTACATATATCTAAAAGCAAATTATGACAAAATTATTTTTGTACTTCTATGAGTGGGTACAGAAAAAAAATTATCAACTCAATCTTCTTCCCAAAATTTGATCAAACATTAGAATTGTTTTTGTAAGCGCTTCTTGATCAAGCCACACACCTTCATATATAAATTTGTTTCTTCATATTTCTAATCGCACTACTGGAAATTAAGAATTGGTATCTGGTTAATGTGAATATAAACTAATTCACTTTCAAGATCTTAAAACATACAAGTCAGGAGAAAACATTGTTTTTTCAACTCAATTAAAATTACCTTAATGTGGTTAGAAATGCAATCTATTACATTTACCACCAACACCAAAACTTCCATCTGATAGTTTTTCACTTATAAATTAAATAAACACATTTTCCCATTAAGCTATGATTGTATATTTATAATCATATAAGTTCTGTCAAAAAAGAATGTCAGATAAAAATGACCATAGCTTATTCAAATTTGACAGATTTATTTATTTGATGAAATGGATATAAACATTTGCTCAATTATGTGACAGTTGAAAATTACCTAATTCTTAGTGTGACAAACTATATTATATTTTCTTATGCAAAAACAGGAAATTGTAAAGAGTCATAATTGCCATTGTCCTGAAGGAACATGGTACATAGAAGCAATATGTGTATTTCCTAACTTAACTCCATAGCTTCAGGTGGCACTTAGGTCATCGATGAGAGTGTTGTCAATGGTTTTGTAACTTTTTTTTTTTTTTAAACAGGTAGGGGACCCTATGCAAATCCCTTTATCCTCAGGGCAATATGAGTATTTCAATCAACAGTATTTATTCTTATTACAAATTACTGATATCTTGTTTGGGAGGTATGAGCTGATGCAAACAAAAAACGTGCAACAAATTTTTTTTTTTTTTTTTAATCATATCACCCCGAGCAAGGCGAAACGCCACTGAAGCACAGGGGGCTACATAGGAATGAAAAGATTGGAAAAGAGAAAGCCGGAAACCACATCCTAAACAAGGAACAAGGGATGAGCCTCTTCACCTGTTCAATAGACTTGGCTGGAGTGTGAACCGGGCGATAATTTAGTCTATCTACTCCAAAAATTAATATATTGGTGTAACCCAGAGAAATACATAATATTCATATATATCATTCTTATAATTTTACATGTTAATATAGGCCCCTGGACATTCTATAATCTTCATAAATCTTTCCAGTGATTTTGTTAACTTTTGTACTTTTTTTTTAGCTTTAACATTATTTGCATTTTCTACGACTTTTCAGATATCTTGTTTGCTTGAATATTGTTTCCTATTCTCACATATCTCTTGGTGTTAATCAAATAGAAAACATGTAATCTAATTTCTGGAGAGTTTGAAAGATATTCCATTGCATTTAGTATCTTTAAAATTTATTTTTGGTAAGGTGGGATATAATCAACTTTTTAAAATGTGAAAAAGTATTATATTGCATGAAGATACCCATATTATTTAAAAAAACACAAACAAAAAAAAAAACACAACCCCCCCCCCAAAAAAAAAAAACCAGAATCTTGAGCCATCATCAAAGAAACTTATTTCAATACAAACTCAAAACATGATTTCACATCCCCATTGTTACCTTATCATATTGGTTGACAATTTTTTTTATTTAAGACCAAACTGCAAGCCCAGCTAGCAGATCCATTCAATGTAGTTCTAAATAAAAATTACTCTTCAGAAATGAGTTTTTATGTACTTCATCCAATTTACCTGTTTTTCTTTGTGATGTTTACTTAAAAAGACAGTAGTTTGATTGCTTTCCTATCTTAAGCCAATGTTCTGAATATTCCATATGTTTTATATTCACAACATTGGCTTCTTCATTTTCTTGCTTATCAATCTACTTTGATTTCTTATTATTCTTAATTTTTATCAAATGTCTTTTTGTAGCATTCAAAAAGCCATTTTTTTATTTTTATGTTTCCAATGTTCTCAGCTGTTTTGTTTTAAATTAGAAAAAATAAACATGGTTGTATTTCTATCATTCAGTAACTTTATCTCATTTGTCTCTTGAGGTTATATATATATATATATATATATATATATATATATACATACACACACACACACGTATGTACGTTAAAAACAGAACATACACCACTTACTTGCTACCTAGGTTCTGACCATGCAGATTTGTTCAGGCAAACTAAACTAGCTTTCCTGAAGAGATCTGCATGGTTGAAACCTGGGTAGCAAGTAAGTGGTGTATATGTTCTGTTCTTTAACATATTGTTAGCTCTGCATATTCAGTTCATTTGTGTTGGTTGTGCAGTGAGCACTATTTTTGAACACTATCTGGCTAGTGCGTGTGTGTGTATATAAATTTTTTTTTCCCCCCCTTATGAACAACTCTTGAGTTGTATCAAAATCTCAGACTGCCATAATCTCATATTTACCATAACTAATTTATGGTAAATATTTCTAACAAAAGCAATCTAAAATTCAAATGCCATAAAATATGAAATAAATATAGCCTGAAATTTTCACCATCTTCTGGTTAATACCAATTTTGTGAAAACATTGACTTGCATAATAAAATCAAATAAGATATATATTTTGTCATAACTATAAATATGGGTTCATGCATTTGAACTGTTATTTCTGTTTTTGTATTTTTCTTAAACAGTAAAATTAATAACGACCAGTTGAGATTGATCAGTCCTTCTAAGGAAAGATTGTGTCTCTGACAGAAATCAAACTGGTTTCCACTTTCATCAGAGAAACCATTTCTATAGCAGAAACATGCCTTTACCAATTTGATTATAGAGATTTGAATATATACATATTTCATTCTTGCATGAAACAGACTGTCACTACTTGTGACTTGATTTTCCATCTCTCACTTTATCTGACCTGTGAGTAGTAGATTCTCCAAGCCCTCCTTCCTCATTACATGTCCCAGGGACTTCAGCTGTCTTTTTTTGATGTTAAGTATTAGTTTCCTTTTTGTTTCCATCCTCTCCAAAACCTTGTCATTGCTCATGTTTGGTCCATGTTATCCTCAGCATCCTTCTGTAGAACCACATTTTAGTTGCTTCATGTCTTCATTTTTAGTGAGATTGTCCAGCCTTAGAATCTAGTACTCTTTTCTTTGTTTCCAACAAAATTTTCCTGTTTCTCAATACTCTACTTAGTTTCTGGAATGCATCCCTGGCCATGCCAATTTGTCTTTGGATCTCAGTGTCACACTTTAAACAGTTATAGCAAATCTTTTAGTAGAAGTAATAAACAAGGTGTATAAAAATAATGTTTTTTATTCTTCAAATACTGAATATCCTGCTTTTTTTTTTATAAGTATTTTTTTAAAATTATTTCTCAATTATTTAAGTTACAATATTTATTTTAAGAGGGTAAAAATTATTCTTTTTCAAATTTCCCATGAGACACTTTTATACTTTTCTTTCCTCTCGATTAATTTAGCTTTAATAATAAAAATTTTAACAGTAAATTAAATCCTTATGAAGTTTACATACATTACTCTGTAGCTTGTTAATCTTCCAGGTTTTATCTTTATGAAATTTCCACCATTGCTGAAATAGAAGTCAATATTCTTCTACGTGCCTTGTCCTTTCAGAATGTAGGCGATCATGGCCTCCCTTTGTCTCCTTATCCCTGGTGGCTCTTAGCATGCTTTCTACTGTTACACCATGCAACCCACGCTCTGCCATCCACCTGCTCAGGTAAATCAAGTATGTTATATGCTACCTTCCCATCTCTCTTTCCCTCTATTAGGCCTGTGTGTATCAGGTTCTCCAAGCCTTCCTTCCTTATTGCATGTCTCAGGAATTTTAGCTGTCTTTTCCTGATGCTCAGTAGTAATTTCCTTTTTGTTTCCATCTTTTCCAAAACCTCATCATTGCTCATGTGCTTGATCCATGATATCCACAGCATTCTCCTGAAGAACCACATTTCAGTTGCTTCAAGTTTTTCCTTCATTTTCGATGAGATTGTTCAACATTCACTACCATATTGAAGAACTGACATCACATAGCAACCTAGTACTCTCTTCTTTGTTTGTAGCAAAATTTTCTTGTCTCTTAATACTATAATCAGCTTCCCGAATGTGTCCTTTGCTATGCCAATTTGTCTTTGGATCTGTGTTGCATTTTCTGTCGTTTGTTAGGTATTTAAATTTTCATACCTGCTTGCTTTTAGTATCCCCCATCTGTATTTGGCATTTTGGGTTGCTCTTTTTTCTGATGAATATGCATTTGGTTTTCTTGCAGTTTATTTGTAGTCCCTTCTTGTCACTCTTCTCAGATACCTTCTGTAGGAGGTCTTGTAGTTTTCTAACCATGTCTGCTACTAGCACTGTATCATCTGCATACCTTATGTTGTTCAGATTGTAGCCTCTGATGATGAATCCTGGCATAACTTCTAAAGCCCTCAGAATGGATCCAGTGAAAAGATGCATCCTTGTCTTATGCCCCTTTCTATCTTTGTATATTGAATTCTTTTCCTGTCTGTATGCAGATTGTTTGCTGTCAGTAAAGATTTTTGATTACTGTCTTTCTTATATATGTTCAGGTTGCCGAGTATTTCTCAATTCTTTGTGGCATACTTTGTTTAATGCCTTTACATAATCAATAAAACATAGGTACACCTCCTTTTTCCTTTGTATTGCCCTTTCTGATAACATCCTAATCATAAATATCACATTCCTTGTTCCAGTATCTTTGACAAATTTGCATTGTTCTTGTCCTATCTCTGGCCTAATTCTGATTCATGCTCTATTCATCAGGATTCGGATGATGAGTTTTGTTATGTGGCTCATCAAACTGATTGTTCAGTGGAGTTCATACTCATTTGCACCTGGCTTCTTAAGCAATGCTATGAAAATTGACCTGCTTATGTTGTCCAGTATTACACTACTGTTATAAATTTTGTTTATTATTTCTGTAATTTTCTCTATGCTGAACTTGTCCAGGGCAGACAGCATCTCTGTTACAATGCCATCTGGTCCAGCTGCTTTATTTCTATTCAGTTTGGCCATTGCAGCTTCCACTTCAGACTTTAATATTTCTGATCCATCCTCTTTGCATATTGTTGGTTGCCCTCTTGTTGTTGAAAAGATCTTTTATATATTCTTTCCATTGCTGGAGTATTTCCTCTTTCTTCAATATGATTGTTCCATCCTTGGATTTTATACATCCTGTTGAGGAGCATGTTTTTTGTCCTATCAGTTCCCTTATTTCTTTTTGCACATCTACTTTATTTGTTCTGCTCAATCTACTTCTGCACGTTTGTTGTTGAGCCATTCCTGTTTAGCCTGTCTGCATTTGCTCCTTATTTCCTTGTGTAGTTTCCTGTATTTTGTTCCATGTCTTGGCAGTTTTCTGTCTCATTTGCATCATGTCAAGAATCTCTTCAGTCATCCACTCAATTTTTCTCCTGCATCTGATCTCCTTTGGGACAATGTTTGCTGATGTCACTATCACTTCTTTTAGTGTGTCCCATTTGAGTTTCCTTTTCCAATTTGTTTTTCATGTTTGATTTTCATACTGTCAGTGTATTTTTTCTGCATGTTGAGGTCATTGACAAGTATGCTGTATTGTAGTATGGGTGCTGCACTAGGCTTCTTCATTCTCTGGAGTTTCACCCTTAGTTTGCAGATGACTAGGGGGTGGTTGCTTCCAGTTAGTACTTGGATAGGTTTTGTATTGAATTACTGCATTTCTGAATCTCCTGTTTAAAGGTATTATAAAATGCAGAGTTTGTAGATATATTTTTCTATTCTCCAGATCTGATATGTTAATTGTGAATAGCACCAAGAACTGATATTCAGTCATTTTTCTTTCTATACAGAAAAAAATTGGTGATGTTCCTGTATCAACTTTGACCAAATTTCAGCAATAATCATTTTTTCCAAATTTACAATGCAGATTCTTTAGAATCAAAAGATATTTGTCATTACTCCATAAAACACATCAGTTAAAAAGAATATATTAATCATCTACATCTAAAGTCTCCTGTACTTTTCCTGGTTCTAGTTTCTCTTTTACAACAATCTAAACTTGGGCACAGAAATTCTTCTTGTTTAACTAGTAAAACAAGAATATGTAAATATTTACAAAGCTTGCTTTATTTTAAACTTTCAGATGTACCTGGGATAAGATAGAGATTTATTTCCTAAACTCATAACCTTAAGTCTGAAAAAATATAATAATTGCCAGAGTAAAACTTTTTACCAGATTCTTTCAAAAAACATCCGAAGAACATGGACAGAACAAAGATTAATTACTATTTATACCATTTTACATTTTTCAGACTATTGTTTTCATCTTTGTCATATTTGCAACATTTTATCTGTTGTACACTTAGGCCTTTTTCAGGTGAGATATGCTGTAATTTCAAACTGAACTCTTTAGAGCTGAAATGTTGTGAATTTGACAAAGATGAGAGCAATGGTCCAAACAGTGTAAATAGTTATAATACCCCATTTCAGAAATATAGACAGAAATTATTAATTATAGAAATGTCAAAATATCCAAAAGTGGCATTCAAAACAATAGATATACATTAACCTAATGCTATCTTCATGTTTTGTGATATTTTATCCAATTAATCATTCAAATGATAAGTGATTATATCTTGTATGTTATGGAAATTTTACTGAGTTTAGAACCCACTAAATGAAGAAACCTTGCTAAACATAAGGAGATTTATAAAAAATAGCCATTTATTGAGTCTTTGTTTTGTTTTTAGCAACAAAAAAAAAAAAAAAAAAAAAAATTGTTTTTGATTAGTTTCATGGTTTTTGAAAGGTGATCACAAGAATCAATGAACATTCAAATAGTTACACCCAATAATTGTCTTACATATTTAAGAGGAATAATTTAGATTTTTATGTTATTGTCTGTTTAGAAAAAAACCTTACTTGTTTATATAGAAAATAAAAGTTTGCAATATATAAAGCAAATGAATGGCAAACTGGAAAAATTTTGTGTAATGTATTTTGTCCTCTACAATGACTTCAGATTGAAATAATGTTTTATTGATGGAATTATATATATGCAAGGGGGCAGAAGATTTAAAAATGTGAGCATTCATTATAATTACATACCAAGAGGAAACACTAAAATTTAAAATCAAAATATTCAGTTACTTTTTTATTTTTAAATGTATCAATTGGAGTAGATAGACTAAACTATTGCCCGGTTCACACTCCACCCACGTCTATTGAACAGGTGAAGAGGCTCATCCCTTGTTTCCTGTTTAGGATGTGGTTTCTGGCTTTCTCTTTTCCAATCTTTTCACTCTTACATAGCCCCCTGCACATCAGTGGCATTACCGCCTTGCTCGGGGTGATATGATTAAAAAAAAAAAAAAGTCTGACACATAATCTAGCCGATCTCATTTATTTTTCCTATGTGTTTGTTTTTAAGTATCCCATATTGTGATAACAGAAGATCTACCAAGAGAAATGTAAGAACCTGGGCACCAATTTACCATGGATAATTTATTAAAGCACTTTCTTTAGATATTTACCTTAGTAAACTGCTTTCTTTTAATTAAAGTAGCATTTTAAATCAAAATTATGATTAGATTCATTATGGTCAGTAATTAATGCATTGAGCATGTCATGTAAAAGAACATTCTTTTGTGTTCATATAATCTTTTATTGAAATTTCTCAAGTTTTCTCCCATGTATTTATCATGGCAATCATTATAGAGTAAGTGGTAAATTTCTGCTTCATATTTTAGGTTGTTATTTTGTTTTGTATCAATCAAGTCTCTTCTTAATAATCTTTTATTATTTCAAACTATTGTTCTCATTTAAGGATATGCATTGTTGTGCAGTGGATAGTGGCTTAGAAAGAGAAAATGGAGAGCCAAATTCAAATTCCAGCTGAATTTGTTGTATTCATTTATGTGTAAATAGCTTTAGGAAAGGTATTAAGCTGTCGTTTCTCCTTCCAGCTACATTTTAAAAAGCAGGACAGATTGGATTCTATATCCTTGGTTGGCAACCTACTGTGAGAAAACCTTCTGCCCAATCAGTCATGTTTCTTTCAAGACATGAACACCCAAGTGCGTATTACGCATGGCCCTTAACTGACTAACTGTTCTCAACTTGGTTGATATAGATGTTATTACAGAAAATACTTTGAGTACTCTCTGATCATCATCAGGTGTTCATTGATTGGCTTATATGGAATACCTATTGATTACTGTCACATTTTATCCTGTGATATCAGTGATTGTGTGTTCCTTTGGAATTCGTGTTTCACTACCAGATCCAAGGATTGAGCTTATGACCACTAGATGGGAGTAACACATGTATAACAACTCATATCCACCATCCTAAGAAACATTACTGGTTTGTTTTATGGTGTTTTTTGCCATCAATGTCATATTTTTTTTTAACATTTGGTAATAATGTCAGGTTCTGACCACTTTTCAATTCTCTTATTGTCTTAGTAGTAGTTGTAACAAATTTTATGTTAATCTTAATCTGAAATTGTGATAGAGTTGGTAGGTAGAGTAATGTATCTCATTTAATTAGATTTAATTTAATGGTTCATTTCTTTTATGATCTTTTCCTGGAAAAGAAACACCATAGAGTTCAACCCACTGTACAACAAAAACAAATGCAGAAAATATATTCATCTATACTTGTGAGATGAGGTAGTATTTACATTATTTGCTTTGTTGAACAAATAACAGAGTTGAGTTAAGATAACTATGATATCCGGAAGTGGCATGGCTCATGGAATAAGAACAATATACCCTAGTGATTAAAATAAAGTGTTTGGTTCAAAATTTCAATCATCTGAAGAAGGTGAGAGCATACAACAGTCAAAACGTTGTGAATATGAACATGGCACTAAAGATGAGGACAACAGTCCAAACAAATATTAAACTCATGCACAAACACTTCACCCTATCATGCACTCTCTACCAAATATTCAGCAGAAACACAGTAAAAAATCAGTTACAGTTGCACCAAGAACATGACATAATAAAAAGCAGAACAGAGAAATAACCAATAAACCACCCACACAAAATAAATCCACCTGTAATTGCAGAGTAAAGAACAGATGTTCTTTAAATGGCAGTTGCTTGTAAAGCAATAGTATAGCAAGCTACTTTAAAGTCAGCAGATAACAAAGAAAAATATATATAGGAGTAATTGAAAGAGTCTGGAAACTAATTATGCACACAAACATCCTTTACAAATAGGAAATATGCAACTAGCACTAAACATATATGAGAAATTAAAAACAGGAAATAAATTACGCTACAAATATAATGGACAATAAGGAAAACAGCTTCAGCCTACAACAATAAATTCAAAAACTAAACTGTTTGGAAGAGAAAAAAAGTTACTGTAACTACCTTCCCAGACCAACAAATACTAAATTAGTAAAATAATCAAAACAAATCTCCAAAATACAGACAAACTAATTTTTACAATATTACTTAAATAATCAAAACCTAAAATTGAATATCTTGTAAAATACCATCATGAAAAATGCAATTATATACACTATATACAATGCAGATAATATAACATACTTCAGACAAAGTCAATACTTTAAACAAGATAACCCACTGAAAAAAAAAAAAAAAAAAAAAAAAAAAAAACTAAAACAAATCATGTAAATAAATAACTTAAATTATGAATGCACACAAATACAAGTAAATGTCAATAAAAAAGAAGTAATCAATAATTAATAACAATATAAAATAGCCACAAATAATCACATAATTATTTCTATTCAATAGCCTCTAAAATAATTTGAAATATACTCATTACCACCCACCCAATGACTATTAGGATAATACAATAGGCCTTAGCCATTAACCACTGACCAATATTTATAATCGAGCCAAAATGCAACACACATGACCTAAAATTATGTTTAAATATAAAATCAACTATTGCCACTTGGTGTTGATCTGAGTGATCAACTTTTATATTTATATAAGCTCTATTGTATTGAGCACTTATCTTCTTTTTTTTTTTTTTTAATCGTATCACCCCGAGCAAGGGGGTAATGCCACTGATGTGCAGGGGGCTACGTAATAGTGAAAAGATTGGAAAAGAGAAAGCTGGAAACCACATCCTAAACAGGGAACAAGGGATGAGCCTCTTAACCTGTTCAATAGACGTGGGTGGAGTGTGAAATATAGCTTATCTTAGAACTATATATATATATATATATATATATATATAAAATGGCTGTCATTTTGTTAGACAAATAAGACCATTACTGACAAGCATTACCAATGGTGAGATTATAGTTGTGTACAACTTGTACAATACTACAATGACTCACACCAACAATGCTAAGAATCCTGGAGACAAGTATGTCTCCCATAATATAAGACACTCCTACCACTTTTATATAATTAAACATGGCAAGATATTTCTAGTAAAATTATTACACTATCAAAACCATGACTAAACAATACAGCATTTAAACTTTTACCAAAAATAACATGTTGCCTTACAAAAATTAAAAAGTTTATCTTAAAGATAAACTTATCTGGTGCAAGTACCTTTATTTTCTATTACTGCTTGTTGTTTTGATTGCATTGACTTGCACAAACCATCAGTAGAATGTTTTTCCACTGACAATTTTCATTATATAAAATCTGCCATCTTGAATGGTTGTTCTACTTTTCATTTCAATACATTCCACAAGTGACATGTTAAACCAATAGAGAACATTTATTTTGAGTGCTTGTCATGCTGAAACAGCCATTTAATCTAGGGCAACATTTTCTTCTTTCAATATATTGCAGTAATTATGAGCATCTATGATTTCATCAAAGAAATACAGCTAACCAGTGCCACTGGAGATCATACAATTCTGCACTATGACAATTCTACCACCATGATAACTCTTTATATCAAAACACATTTTATTATACACCTTGATATGAAATAAAACAAATCTATGGATGTCATTAAATCTAAAGAAATTTTGATTCATCTGATCACAGTAAAACATTTGTATAAATTTTAAAATAGGCCTTTTTATCTTGATTATATAAACTGGTCTTGTTTAGGATATGCTACATTGTTGGAATAGTAACATTCTCAGCACAAACTTCTTTGGCTTCCTAAGTAACATCTACAGTTGATTTTATCAGGTTGTCAAGCAACCAATCTATTCATAGCATTAACAGCCCTTGGTGTTCACTTGTATAGTCAACTCAATTGCTTTTGTATAACTCATACATTTCTACTATTTTTGGTTATTTTGCACAATTTTGGCTTGTTCAAATCCAGTATTACAGCTATTATTTTTTTGCAGTCATTAATCTATTTGTAGAAAGAAATAACATTCCTTCCAGTCAAAAAAGTTCATTATCAGGTAAAGCAGTGGCTATATCTGCACACTGAAAACTATGCCTTTGTAAAAAAAAAATGGTTTTAACATTGAATACTACAGGTTGGTCATTCAGTCAGTCAATTGCCATATGTGATACATGTTTGGGCAATTATATCTCAAAAGAGACATGACTGACCTGGCAGACAATTTCCTGCAGTAGGTTGCCATTACTTTCTGTGGTAGACTGACTGCTAACAAAGGCTACAGAACCCATAGCTGGATAGAGACGCGATGAATTAATATCTTTCCCAAAGGTATTTGTGTGTAAGCAAATGCAACAAATTCAACTGGAATTTTTTTGCTCTGAGATGTTATAGCAATACCTGACTCCCTAGGTAAAACCAACTACCGAATTTCAACCTCATCATGTGACATGCACATACACAAGACCACTAATCCTATAAATGCTTTTCCTTCCTTTCTTCAGTTATCCATATACACGCAAATCTAATTTTCTCTTTCTCTTGTGAGCTATGCCATTTATATAAACACGTGAAAAACTCCATGTGTTCAATCCATTTATTTTAAAAGACTATATCCTGTTCAGCAACAATTCACAACTCTTATCACTATAAGACTGTGAATCAACAAAAAATAACTGCTAATATGAATAGCAAATAGGCAACAATAGTTTTTTTTTAAATTGGTATCACCTCAGGCAAAGCAGTAAAGCCACTAAGACACAAGGGGGGGTTACAGGGTGTGGAAGAATTATGAACAGAAACATTAATAATAAGAAGAAAGAGAAAAGAGTAATCAGTAGGACAATAGATAGCAATTAACATTGCATTTAAATTTTTGCAGGTTAAAGTTGGCTGGAAAGTATGGAACCAGGATGGAGCTTCACAAGTGAGAAGTGTGAGAAAAGAAACTTAGCATAGAACTTACAGCCACATCTAGCCAGCTCAACTGTAAATTGATGAGATCTTGATACCAGTCTAGTATTGTGCTTAAGTTCCTATAGTCTAGGTACCACAACAAAGAACTCATCTGAACATTTATCATGAAAGTATTTATAAAAAAAAAAAAAAAAAAAGGCAGAGAGGTAACCTTACAGTGGTGAGTAAGCTGAGCCACTGAACCAGGACCAATAATATTGCTTATTCTTCTTTGGATTTTATCAAGAAGTTCTAAGTAAATAGCAGGGGCACTGGACCATATGTGGCAGCAATATTCTAGGCATGGACAAATGGTAGATTTAGAGATATGTAAAATCAATTCCAGAGAGAAAAGTTGTCTTGCATGGCACAGTGAACCAACTTTCTTAGCAATGAATTCAATATAGTCCTTCCACTTCACGTCAGCTGAGAACATTAGCCTAAGAAGATGCAATAAGTCACTTCCCTGGAGGTTAGTATCATAGTTTTTTATAGTATGAAAAACTATGATGATGGAAGGCAGAAAGGGATCTCTCAGATGATTAATGGAGATAAATTTAGTTTTGGAGTTGTTAAAATTGACAAGCCAGCTTTTTTTCAAGTTAATGACAGTCTTGAGATCATTTTGGACATCAGCTTCCATTTTGACCATGTTAAACTGATCAGCCTTACTATTGAGGCAGGAATAAATGGTTGTGTCATCAGTGTAGATGCCAAGTTGACAGTTTATATCATTGGAAAGCTTGTTAATGAAAATCGAAAACAACATAAGACTAAGGATGGAGCCTTGGAAGATATCTGCATTAGTAAAAAGGATTTAAACAAGTTCCATTTCACAATTTGATAGGACAGACGGGATCAGATCAATAAACGTGTTTGAAGACACTGTAACTTTGCAGCTTGTGGAAAATACCTGTATGCCAGACTGTCAAAGATTTGAGATCCCTAATGCTACAATCCAGGCTTCACCATTTTTATCTAGAGAATGATTGGCTCTTTCTGCAATTATTGTCAGTACATCAGCAGTTGACCTGAAGAAATGAAAACTGTATTTCTTGTCTGAGAAAAGGCCCAGGGATGAGATGATGAACCAATTCAGCATTGATTATAGTCTCTAAAAGTTTCTGAAAATTAGGTAGAAGGCTAACAGGCTGATAGTTGGAAGGGTTGGATAGCTCACCAGTGTTCTTAAAAACTGAAACAACAGATAATAACTTCTAGCAGGCTGGAAAGCAGGAGGCATTAATTATATACTTTAGAGAGAACAGGAGCCAGTTCCAGAGCACACTTTTTAATCACTATGACAGGGATACCATCAGGTTCACAATCTTTGTGGGAATCTAGGTTAGAGATGGTAGCAGAAACCATAAGAGGAGTTATATGCATATAACCAAAAAAAGACTAAGTTTTAGGAGGGGAAGTTAAGCAGTGATGAGTCAGGAAAATTTGCAAGCAAAACATTCAGCTTTACCAGCAGAAGATGATAAAATCTCAAATTGATTGAAGAGTCGGGGAGGGAATAGAGACCCTGCATTTGTTTAATGCCTTATTACAGAACCACCAGTAATTATGATAGTCAAATTTGTTAGAGGCTATGAGGTGTCCCATTCTCTCAGCAAATAGGGAACTTATAATTATTACAAGTTGTTGTGACAAGAGTTGGCATGCTGGTATAGCCCAAAATAGTGGCTACTATGGGCTATAGCAGCCAAGCATGCTAGTGTGAACCATGGAATAAACAGTAAAGATAAAAAATGGAAGTAGCAATAACAAAAGGGAATACCCAAAGTCAGCTGCAAAAATTGATGAAAAAAAAAAAAAAAGTCATAAATACCAAGAGAAAGATAAAGTGAGAAACAAAATAAAAGGAAGATGAAATCAGTAGAAGCTATCAGAAAAGGAAAGAACCTGAAACATGCCCACATATAACCCACATAAACAGTGATTGCTTACAGTGAAAAACAAAAACAAGCAAGTTACAAAATGTAGGGATAATATATTAATAACTGATGAGTACTATGCAAACCTGTATACTTAAAAATAAAAATTCTATCAACAATCACTTTGACAAATACTAGTGATGCACCAGAGGTAAAAACGAGGATATAAATGGTTTGTATTTCAAAATGTGAAATATAGAAAAATACAAGATCAAGATGATAGAGTAACAAGCTTTTTGAAAGATGAGATACAAGAGAATTCCAGAAAGGATTAGTGCAGCTATTTACCTAGTGCAAATGGAAAAGAAAAGTGCTCCAAGGTCAAAACTTAAGAACTCTGCTCTGCCAGCCACTTGCTCAAAACCATCAACTATATCTCTCATTGCTTTCCTGTTTCTCTTTCCCTTTATCTGTCTCATGACCATTCAATTATTCAAGCCCTCCTTCCTCATATGTCCCAGAAACTTCAGCTGTCTTTTCCTGATAAGTTTCTTTTTCATCTTCTCCAAAACATTGTTATTGCTCACATGTTTGGTCCATGATATTCTCAGTAGCCTTTTGTAGAATCACATTTCTGTTGCTTCAAGTCTCTACTTCAACTTTGTCCAGCATTCACTGCCATAGAGGAAGACATATCACATAACAGTCCAGTACTGTTTTCTTTGTTTCCAACAAAATCTTCCTGTCTCTCAATACTCTGCTTATCTTTTGAAATGCATCCTTGGTCATTCCAATGCACCTTCGGATCTCAGTGTTGCACTTTCTGTCTTCTGTTAGAACACTTCCCAGATATTAAATTTCTGGATCTGCTTAATTTTAGTATCCCCCACCTGTAGTTAGTATTTTGGGCTTTTTTTTTTTTTTTTGCTGATGACCAAGCATTCAGTTTTCTTATAGTCTATGTTTAGTCCTTGCTTCTCACTTTCTCTTCCTACCTTCTGTAGGAGGTTTTGTATTTAACTTTCTATCTCTGCTACCAGCACTGCGTCATATCCATAAGATTGTGGCTGCCAATAACAAATCCAAGCAGAACTTCTAATTCTCTCAGAATTACTTCATTATAGGTTGAATAGATCCGCTGAGCTCATTTCCTGCCCATATGCAGTATAGATTCATAATTGTTCTAATATCTTTCCCAAATATGTTGAAGTTGCTGAGCATGTCTTTGTGGCATACTTTAACACCTTACAGACTGTCAAATATGCTAGATGAAAACCAGCCAAGCAAACAAACAGGTTTTAAGAATGGCTATTCAACAACAGACCACCTACCAACAATAGCCCAACTGATTTGATCTAATATGAAACCAAAATAAACAAAGCATGAGGTGAAGGGAAGCACCAAGAACAAACCCTACTAATAAAAAGTCTGCAATGTAAGAAATGATTTTAATCATTTCAAGATCATGGATAGTTGTGAAACTCAGAGTAATGGTTTTAGATTAGTGTTCCTTGTGTGTGTGTGTGTGTGTGTATATATATATATATATATATATATATATATATAATCCATTTATCCTTATTTGACAATGAAAAGATAACTTTAGTAATACATACAGCAACCTTTAATGCCTAATGAGAGCATCATATTAATAGAAACCATAAAATTATTGAGATTATACAAGATAATAATACTGCAAAAATTTTACCACAAAGATGCAGATCAGATAAATTTTGGAATATAAGTGAAGCAAGGGAATAAGATTTCACCTAAACTATTTGAAGCAGGCCTTGAAAGTATCTTCTGGTAAGTAAACTGTGAAAGGATGGAAGTAAATATAAACAGAATTATTTGAACCATCTACAGTTGGCTGATGAGATTTTACCAACATTAGAATTATCAGGTGAATGGCAAGAAATGATAAATAATCTAAAAGAGAATCTCAATATTGATTTAAAAATGAACAGAAAATAATTGTTCAACTAAAACAGTGTGAATAGAAGATGAAGAATTCATATACTTTAGACCAGTGTTTCTCAACTGGGGTTTCCTGGAAACGGTTTCACTTAGGTACCTCCACTCATTGTTGAAAAAAACAGCAAAGCATGATGTTAAAAGGCCCCAAAATTAATAAAAACAGTTTTATCATCAAAATGTTTGAGATTGTTAACTGGAAGGATCAAAATATTTGTTAATTATTAAAAAAAAGATTTTTAATGCTTTTCTAACACATCAAAAAATTTGACAATGAAGTATTAATTTTTCCTTAAAGCAGTTATTCAAAAATATATATTTTGATATTTATCACATGAACTATGATGAAAATAAAATGAGAAAAATAGAGTATATAATTTTGTTTTTGCACAGGGGTTCCTTGAGACATGTAATTTATTTTAAGGGTTACGCAAGGGCAAAAAGATTGAAAAACACTGCTTTAGACAGATGATAACATTCAAGAAAGACTAGAAAGCATTTACTAAAAATAAAGATATAATGAAAAAGAACTTGCCAATATGGGTAAAATGTAAAATCAAGTGTTGTTCATAAATACAACCCTATATTAATTACCTGTTAGACCAAGGTTTTATTTCTAGTGCAATCTAATATTTTCAGATTGTATACCAAACACTACAGCACAGAAACTAAAACAAAAAATGTAACTAAGTATACTTACGTGAAAGAAGTTATTTGAAAAATCAATATTATTTTTTTTTTTTTTATACTGTTTATAGTCTGAATAACATTGACCTTTATATTTGTACAGGCAGTTACTGGAATGTTGAATGGAGGACCAAATACCTTTCCATGTACACCTCAATGTTAATACCAAACTCAGTAAATGATTTTGATTTCATTTGAGAACAGTATGTTGTCCAAATCTTAATTTTTATACTCCTGTGCAAACATTAAATGTGGTTGTTTATGTCTTAAATTCAGTTATGGTTTCTTATGCAGTTACCAGCTATAATGCTTATTCTATTCAGGGAATGTTTGTTGTAATTAAATTATTCATCATACACACTTTCTGTTTAATTAGCAAAATTCAGTAATTTCCAGTTATCATGAATAGATCCAATAATTTCTGTACATTTCAACATTTTTTGATGTTTCTTTCAATTTTGATAATACTATTTTGCTTAACACAAGTTTTGTAGCTATTTTTAGTAGATGTTCTGCCTGTACAATAGCATGTTCATTAAAATCAGGAGAGTTCTTTACCAAGTAATACTATTCTTTGAATAAATTTCTATACATGGAAAACAATGCATTTATAAGAACTATTTTAACCTTGAATGTACTACTTAGAGTTAAATTTACTTAAAGCCATGACAAGAAAAAGTTTATGATTGGTATATAAAATGAAAAATTTCTCTTGTTTGAGATGTATTTATTTTTGAACTAGTAGATATTCTTTATTCCAACATTTCAGTTTTGAAGAGTTTTGTAAGAAACAATACCTAATAATATCATTTTGAGTGTATGAGAAAAAAAAAATTATATCAGAAACCACAAAAAATTGCATATAGATCAATGGAAAAAGGAATACAAAAGATATCAAAGATATAGATAGGTATCAATATGGGTCAGTGAACAGACCAAGAAAAGAGATATCAGAAATGATTAAACTACAAAAATGAAGATGTATGTCATATATAGCTTGATTGCTGTCCAATGAGAAGCAAGTATAATAAAAAAAATGATCAGACAGAAGATGAAGAGATAAAGTAGGTGTTTTCTAGTAAGGCAAGGCAGAAAATAATAATAAACAGAAGTATTTGGGAATGACCTTTGACCTGCTGTAGACCAAGAATAGCAGCTGCCAATATATATATATATATATATATATATATATATATAAAGTTACAAGTTATCTGCATGGTTTACTGTAGATGACTGATAAGTGTGTGTGTATATATATATATATATATATACACACACACACATATAGTGATGAATGAATTGCCATCTAAATTATGCAAAAATTTTAACAACACTGACATCTCATTTTAACAGATATATTTATCAAAATTACAAAAATACATCTTGAAATACTGAATAAATTTATCCAATAAAAATTGCCATTGGCTTCAACCATGCCCTACAGACAACTTCAGAATCCCCTGAAATTCTTCTGGATGGTTTCCTTGTTTAAGTTGATGAATGCTGCCATAATCCTTGCTTTCAGTTCATCTTTGATATTACAAGGAGTTTTGTTGGTCTCTTGCTCAACTGCGCCTTACACATAATAATCAAAGGGGTTGCAGTCTGGAGAGTTAGGTGGCCAGATGTAAGGGGTGATGTAGTTTCAAAAATTGTTTAGCAGCTATGACTGGGTTCTCCTGCTGGTGTTGAGTCCTGTTGCAAAACATAGGATCTTCCAGCAACCACCCTCTTAACCCAGGGCAGCATTACCTACTTGAGGTACTTGATGTTGGCCACTGTGTTGAGTGAGGACTTGTGGAAAGATGAATGGAGACATAACATCATTATCACTAGTAATCACTGCAAACACCTTTGTAATCACCATTAGACTCATTTGACACTTTCTGAATCCTCTGCAGTGTCTTCAGATTACCACCCAAACTGAAATAATCATATTAGAGCTACCAGCATAAATACCAAGCATGCTGTTTCCAAATTTCTGGAAAAGTGAATTGTATCATGGTGCTCTTTTTCTTACAGATGATGTTCAACTGATCCTACTATACTCTGTAATTGACAAAGTCAAAAATATAAAAATGGCGACAATTTACTAATCATACCCAGTGTGTGTGCATGTGTGTGTGTATATATATGTATATATACACACACACACACAAACTCAGTGATTATACAGATTGAGGGCTTTCTAAAAATTAATCAGTCTGTATTAAAAAAAAAAAAAAAAAAAAAAAAAAGATTAGATTATTTGCAAACAGTACAGAAAAGATAACAATAAACACTTGAGTTACTATTCTATAGTTTCTATTGTTGACATTCTTCATCATTGTCACATAAAGACACAAAGAATTATAATAACAGCGTCTTGTATTGTTTGGAGTGCATATCGTATATTAGGTTTCATTCATGGAAGATACAATCACCTCTAACTCTGGCAAGTCAACCATTACTATACTCAGTTTAACAAATCTTATATGATGGGTTAGCATATTCAGAAAACATCCCAAAATACAGTTTTGCAAGAAGGAATTAAACTGTACCCACAAATTGTACTCACAAAACAGCTGATATAATATCCAGACAGTTTTACATGGCTATTTTCATTAGCAGGCAAACAAGACCAGACTCAATAGGTAAAGATTTTCTGACATAGCAATTAGAATTACTTTTTTTCACTGCTAAGCTGAAATGAGTTAATCTGTTCATAAATTAGAAGCTGCAGCAAATATCCACTGATTTAATCTAAAGCATTAAAATAACGTAGCTTCTTTCCCTTTGCTCATATTTACTTAGAACCCCTGTTTGGCTAACTTCCCATTTTTCTCTCTCCCTGAAAAACACCTTTGTTTAAATAATAATTATAGATCATATGGATGCCAACATTACATATAGAAGACAGTAAATAAAAATTATTCATTGCTCTACTGTGATTCCATGAGAATATTAGCCAGTAGTGATGTAAACATGATCAAGTGATGGAAACAGGATCAATAGAAGACCAGAGTGTCATGGCAGAAAAGAAAAATAAGTTGTGTTTTTATACAGACACCATATATTTAAATATCCATTTCCCTTAATTAAACCAGCATTTTCAACCTTCTCACCATTGTGAAACCCTGGAAAGAGTTTTTATATTTCAGGGAAACTCTGCATAAAATTATAGACTATTATTAATACCTACATTTTTATATTTTTTATCACAGTTCACATGGTAAACATAATACATAGGCAGGCACTCCTCCTGTACTTGAGTGAGTCACTCATGATACACAAATCTGCTATGTACAGGTCTGAAGGTGGTCTCACTTAGATTCTAAATACATTTCCTATGATTATCATAACTTTAAATAATATAAGATATTGAAGCCTTCATTATATTAGTTAAGGATTTTCCAACAATATGCTGTGTGTGTATAACAAAATTACGGATATAAATTTAAACAAAACTTGCATTAGCCTTATGAAACACCTAGCCAACTCGTGGAAAACTTAGGGTTCCCAGGAACACCAGTTGAGAAATACTGATCTAGACAGATCATCGGTGAAATTTTGTCAATTGCTTAGTTACAATGGATTTAAAATTTGAAAAGCTTCAAGATAAATTAACGTGAGGAAAGCATTTAGAAGAATGTATATGCAAAAGTTTTTATTACAGAGATATTAATTTTCAGTCAAAAATTATGCCAGAGAATTTACTTTTTTTCCCTGAATATCCATTGTGTCAAAAAGTTTATAGAAAACATGGATTCATTTTTAAATTGTCTAAAAAAGTTTACAAAACTATCAAAGTGTACCTTGATAATCACAATTGTAAACACTTAGAATCAGTATATTTTATGTAAAATTGTTTATTTGTGCCAAAGATGAAAAAAGTTTGCAGTATATATCTAAGCATAGAAATAACACTACCATGAGAACTCAGTAATATTAAATTGCAAGACAGTTCTATGAAAGGTCACTCTGCAATATATTTCAGTAGTGAGGATTCTCTGAAATGACTGCCAATCATATCTATACACAAAAAAAAAAAAAGTCAGTTTCCTAGATGACAGTAAGTTTTCTAGTTTTTAAGCAAGAATATATGTCTATGATACTCAGTAAATTCAATGATTCTATTCATTCTAAACCAGCTACTGGAACTGTCATTCACTTTAAACCAGCTATCAAAATGAGTATTTTCCCTAAAACAAGCTGTGCCATGTTTATCTGATGAAATATCTGTTTAGTTAACAGTAGCAATTTTTCAATGTTTGTTCAGTACTTGCAATGTCAATTCTATTTTTTACTGATTGACACCTTTTATAGAAGGTTATGTTTTCATATGATGGATTTGTTGTTAGGAAAATATACAATGTTCATTTCCTTTGGTTCATTAAAACTTATAATAGATAATTTAATAAATGTCTAAAGTGGCATAATCTATTGGAAACTTTCAACCACTGATTCAGATTCAATTATTAATGTACTATGTACTATTCTGCATATTTTTTTCTACACTAAAGGACAACATTTTCCATTATTTCCAAATAAGAAATTGGATAATATCTTCCAGCATTGCAAACACTCAATAATAATAATAATAATAATAGTTATATATGATGCATCACAGTATACTCTTAATTTAAGATCAGATACATCACTAAGGTTAAAGAAAAAGTTTTAGCATCCAAATTGGTTTTCAGCTTTGAGAATTTAATTTTTTTTAAATCGACATGCTTATTCCAAAGACTTATAACTGATATCTGAAAGTGAGATTCAAATTAATTTGATCTATAAGACTATAGAATAAAGCACTTTAGTTTTTGTTCAAATCATGTTTTCTTGGTGTACAAGAATCTTTAATTAGGTCATTATATCAACAATATAAGAATTTCAATCAAGGATGCTATTATTATGTTAAACCCTGATGCATATGTATGTAAATCTGCCATTTGCCAACCATGCCAATTTGGAAAGTCTTTTGAGGTTTTCCTATCATTTTTTGCAAGTGATTTTTTGCAAGCTTATAAAATGATCTTTAAAAAATAAAATCCAGAAAGATGATCATCATGATTGGAGTAGAATAAGGCAAGATCTATTTCAGATTATCTGTATCCAATTTTATTTAATCCCTTTCATACACTGAGATACCAGCTTCTGGATATATTATTCTAATCAAATACATTCCTTTAAAACCAGTTTTGTCAGTAGCATTCATTTTAAATGCACTTCTTGTTTGATAAAAAAAAGTCCTTTTATGTCAAAACTGCAGGAAAATCTGCCCAGTCAGACATGTTCTCTTTCAAGACATGATTACCCAAGCATGTATCACATATGACACTTAATTGATTGACTGTTCTACATTTCCTAATATGTGCAGCAAGGAAAATTTTTAAAGTGCCATGCTGTACACCTTTATTTTTTCTCAAATTTACATCCTACTAATCTTGTTTTAACTTTCATGCTCTAAAATTGAAAATGTTTCTAATTATCTAGTATAAACAGTATTTTAATTTTGACATTAACCAGGTATGAATATAATAATCATTTTTTTAGGTTGAAGTTTTGCTTTCAGAAATATTTTTGTTAATGTAATGTTATTGATTTGTTTTTCAAAGTTTAATCAATTCAGATTCATCATGTTTAAACATGTGCAATTTTTACCAATAGCTTTACAATCTCTAGTGAAAAATTTTTTGGTTCAAATATTGCTATTTTATCACTTAACTTTAACAAATTTAAATGATGTTTGAATTTAATCATTGCATTGATTAATTTTTTTTTAAGTTTGTGATTCAATTATTTTTAACTACTTTCATATTTACTTTTAAATTCTTACTCCATTCTGACAAATAGTTGACTACATGCATATATACTACAATGTTGAACAAATAATTTTTCTATCCTGTTCAGTAAGCTTTCTATTGGTTTTCTTGTTGATAATATATAATATCAGCTATTTGAGATATGGAATCAGGCACTTATTTGTTGACAGTTTTTTCCCCAAAAAATCTTTTATAACATCTTGTCTGAATAAATCCTTTCCTACAGAAGTGGAGTATTCAAATGTTCAGCAAAGAAATTTTCCTCACTGTTATGCCATATAAAGCAGGAGGTTATCAGTTGACATGGATAATAGATTTGAATTTATTCCAGATACTAATTAATATAGTGACTATCCATGTACCATTTGCAACGGGTTTTTAGTATTAACTACTACACAAGAGCAATTTCAAAATAAAGGTTATTTATAAAATAAAAATATTCAATACTGTTGTCACATCTGGTTATGGACTTCTATGCATTTACAGATTCTTGACAAAATCCAATGAAAAACTGGCAAAATTATTAATCTTAACCTGGCATCCTAGCTGCAGCCATTTTCTCAGCACTGTAACAGCTTCCACATGTCTTTTTTTTATATAAAAATTTTCATGATAATTTTTCTGATAAGCTTTCCTCTTTGGTACCTTGACTTTATAAATTAAAGTGTAGTACTAGATAGGTAGTTAGGTCTCATCAATTTATTATTGAAATTATTAGATCTTATGCTAACAGTTTCTTCTCTTGTACTTATTGATTCTAGAACTCTTCTAGTTTCTTGCTTTCCTGTCAACTGTGATCTTCAAAAATTTAAATTCAATATCAATCATCATTTTCGGTCTCTTTGAATCATAACTTTTATTGTCCTCTTTCTCCCCCAAAGTTTTTTTTCAGAATGTTTTCATTCTCAGTAACACATTGCATTTAGAAGTTTTATCATCTGGCTTTGGGTGAAATGATTGAAGAAAAAAAATAATTGTCATTAATTTTTACAAACAATCTTGCTGATCTTGAGAGGGATCTACATTCTGTGGTGAATTGGGATAAGAAGTGGCTTGTAAATTTCAATGTGTCTAAGACCAAGCTGCTGTTTGTCAATCATCACAGGCAACCTCTCCTGTCTCCCATAAGCATGGACCAAGTGAGTCTTCCCAAGAGCAATACACTGCGCCTCCTCGGCCTTACCCTCTCTTCTGATCTCAAGTGGAACCACTACATTAAGTCAATAGCTAAATCCACTGCTAGGAAGGTTGGGTCACTGTGTCGGGCCAGGATGTTTTTCCCACCTGAAACCATCCTGCATATATACAAATCAACCATTTGTCCATGCATGGAGTACTGCTGCCAAATATGGTCAGGTGCCCCCGCTGTTCATCTCGGTGTTCTTGACAGGCTCCAAAGGAGAATCAGTAATGTGATAGGTACCGACTTGGCGGCTCGACTACAGCCACTTTCCCACCAACGGGATGTGGCTTCCCTTTGTCTGTTCTATAAATACTTCCATGGCTTCTGCTCCAATGAACTTAAGTCACTGGTGCCTCTTCAACAGGTGTTTACACGTGCAACCAGACAACAATTCTACTCCTGCATCTTCTTTTCTTGCACTTCCCGCCTGTGGAACTCACTTCCTTATTCTTGCTTTCCTGATGGCTACAACCTCCAGGAATTTAAATGCAAGGTCAATACTCATCTCTTAACCACTTGACCCTAGTTCTTTCTTTACCACCCTGTATATCCTTTTCTTTCTCTCCACCTCTGCAACTGTCATCACACCTGTATTCCCTTCCTTCTCGTGCTCCTTTCTAACTAGTTCATCCTTCTCTTCACTCTTCTATCTAATTTTTTTACTCTTATGTAGCCCCCTACACACCAGTGGTGTTACCGCCTTGCTCAGGGTGATATGATTAAAAAAAAAAAACATTTTGTACACAGCTATAAATACATAATTTCTATCGTATATTTTGCACTTATGTGAATAATTAAAAGACAATGATCTGGGCCCAAGTGATTAAAAGCCCAAGACTTGCTTTTTCTTTTTTTTAGTTCAACCCTCTTTCTACTTTACAAAAATGATCTGCCTAAGTGGCTTGTAAATTTCAATGCGTTTGATGATACAATAGTATATGAGTGTACCTTCAAAACTCTAGTTGACCAGTGCCTGGAAACTAATCTCTCCTCAGAGATAGCTCTAACATCTCAATGGGGGGAAAAACTAGCTGGTCACATTCAATACCTCAAAAACCAAACTAGTGACAATCTATTATTACCAAGTGGACCATGAATTTTCATCGTGACAAATGGGTGTTTTCTCATAGAGGACATGTGCCTTGAGCATCTATTGGAACTTGAGCTGAACCCAGACCTCAAGTAGAACTTGTACATGGTCAATTGCTAAAGATACTGGAAAAATGGTTGATTCCCTGTACCTCTTCAGTATGTATGTAACTCCTGCTATTCTCTACTTTTCTGTCTGTAGAGGGAGGGAGGGAGAGAGAGAAGAGGGGGACAGAAGATGCCCAATCTTCACTTTCCAGTCTCAATAGAGTCCAAAAGCATTTTCACATCTTTGTAGGTGATGAATTATATAACATCATTTAATAAATCTCGGGCATAACTCATTAAACAACAACTTTTAGGCAAAATTGAACTTTATTCATCAACAATCTTCTATGGTGACACACTGATTCCAACACTTCTCTAAAAATTTGATGCCTTTTTTGTAGAAAATTTGTTTTTGGCCTCAAAATATAGCTCAGTTTTCGATATCACTTCTTCATTGAAGCCCAATCTATTTCCCTGGAGTATTCTTTTGAGGTCTGCAAATAGCCAGTAGTCACTGAAGGCTAGATCTAGAGAATAGGGTGGATGTGGAAGCAATTCAAAGTGCAATTCATGTAGTTTTGCCATTGTTGCAATTGACTTGTGAAAAGGTGCATTGTCTTGGTGAAAGAAGATTTTTTTCTTCTTCCTTTGTGGCAGTTTTTTCAGTGATTTCTTCTTTCAAACACACCAGCAATGCTGTATAATATTCACTATTGCTGGCTCTTCCTTTCTCAAGATAATCTATGAACAAAATATCTTGCACATCCCAAAATACGGAGACCAAAACCTTGCCTGCTGATATTTGCATCTGGTCACTTTGGATGGCTTTTACCTGCTGCTGTCCACTCAGCTCAGCAGCGAAGTGGTGGATCCATGTTTCATCCATTGTCACATATTTATGCAAAAACTTCTTGTTGCATTGAAACAGTTGTAAACAATGCTCTGAATCATCGACACATTGTGTTTTTGATTGAACACAACTTTCTCATTGACAAATGTTCATGCAAAATGGTGAATACACTGCCTTCTGATATGTTCAAATCCTCTGCTATTTTATGCAATTTTAATTTATGATTGGCCAAAACAAGTTTGTGGATTTTTTGGTGTTTTCTGAGACAACTGCTGATCTTAAGCGACCTGAGCATTCAGCATCATCTGTGTATGACTGTGTTTAAAGTCAGCATACCATCTCTTAAACGTTGTTCCCAACAAAGCAGAGTCTGAATAACACTTATCAAGCCATTGTTCTGCTTGAACAGTATTCCCCACCGCCCCATCAGAAAGCAATGCTTTATAAACACATAAAATTCAGATTTTTTCATTGTTTTGAAAATTTGCAACAGTAGTTTCACTTAAATTACTGTAATTTGTAAACTACTAATTCGAATGGGCCCAAATTTTATCACGTGCCATTTGAAGGTTAATACTTCATAAAAATTATATGGATGTTTTATTAGTGGTTCCATTTATATGTCAGGCTTGGGATTTATTGAGTGATGTGTTATCCACATAAATTGCTCTTCTTACTCTATAAACCACAACTTTGAGTGACTTTTGTGACTTGAACAGAGTGAATATAAAAAAAAGAAAAAATAATCACTTTATTATGTTGTTTATTCCATTTGTTTAATAATATCTTAATTAATCATGGTATGTGTAATTACCACTTAGTTCTACTCATTTCTTGGTCTATAAAATTTGATAAAACATCCAAGATTCAACCCTATTATATAAATTTTATATCCTAAAATTGGTAAATACTTATCCATTTACTTCTTGTTGCTGACTCATTTTAAAATAAAGATAATTATAGTTAATACCTGAAATATTAGGAATAGCCTATAAAATCTGACCTTCAGAAATATAAATTCCAGTTAGGCAACTACTGTCTGGTTTTGTGAATGTGATTTGAACAGTTTCCATTAGAATTATTATACTATAATGTGAAAAAAAAAAAAAAAATTAACTCAATTCTATATTTATGATATAGACAATGCCTAAGAAAAATTATAAAATGGATAATAATTTAAACTAATATAGAAGGGTAATTGTAAAGGCAATACCTTCAACAATTGATAATATCTGTTTGCCATCAAAGCAAATAATTTGTAATATTAAATTTAGATTCTTAGTGCAGCATAATATATCCCTGATAGGTTACATCAACCTGCTTAGATGCTCTGAATTCTACAATAAAGGGTACTGCCTTATTTGGAAAAGAAAGTGACTAAGCTGAAAAATAAATCTGAAGAATTTTAGGGATTGAGTTTTATACAATAAAAATGTTATGACCCTAGCTGACATAGCCAAGTAATGTAAAAAAAAAAAAAAAAATGGTAAAAATGTTGCTGACGTATTAAATAATAATAATAATAATAATAATAAAAAAAAAACATTTCAAATACATGACAGATATAGATATATCTTTTTTCAATGAATATGTTTTACAATGAAATTCTTTATTGTATCAATGTAGAAAAAAAATAGTATATTTTTCTGTTCAAGGAATTAATGTTTGTTTTTTTCCAAGATAAAAAATAAAAAAGTAAAAAAAAAAAAAAAATTCCAAGCTGAAGAAAAATTATATTAGAGCCAAAATACAAACAGTTTAGTTTTATTCTTTAATTTATTCACTATTAGTAAAATGGCAAAATTAGAAATAAAAGTCAATTTAAAAATATATCAAAATTTTCAAGCTATCACATCCTCTTATTAATACAAAGCATTTGCATGAACTCTTTGCCATGGTGCCTAGACACCCTTTGAAAGAAAGAAAAACACCAAATGTAGCCATACATATTATAAAATAAATATACATGGAAAAATAAAAAGAAAAAATGAAGCCAGACAGTTAAAACATTCCACAGCAAAATTTTAAAAAGCTGTGCTCAACTTTGATTTTGTCAAAAACCTGCCAAATAGGCTCAGTTTGATTGGATAGTGATTCTTATACAAAATGTATAGCCCCTATAGAGTTGATTTGAATCTGGTTGAAGCTACCCATTTGCTTTATAAAAAGAAAGATTTTGACTGTATAGTCAGAAAGGATCGATCATCTCTAGCATGTAAAAGCTGATGAGTGGGGATGAGAAAGTATTCAGCTTTCAGATAAAAAGGCTGCCAATTGGGATGATAAAAAAAAAAAAAGAAGTGTTTCTGCTACTACCATTTCAACTATAGAAGAGTGATTAAAAATCTATAAGAGTTATCTTTAGTAAGAAAGTTTTTTTAAACATGCAATTTTTATCTCATTCAATTGTCTTTTCTAATCCTCAGAGTTTATTTCATATTTGAGAAGACCCTTTCAAATAAAATATTCAGTTGCTTGGAATGGGCAAAAAGAAGCAGCTCCACCTGAAGTTGGTCATCTTTTCTCACTCCTTTCAACCTTTTTGAATTTGTGAACTTATTAAAGTAATTTTTTTTTTGTTGCCAAAAACTGATTTACATCAACTGTTGTTCTAAAAAGTAACTAAAATTCTTTGTTAAAGAAAAATTGTTATTCATGACACAGATTTGTATTTAAAAGAACTGAAAATCAGCCTTAATAATTTGAGCTGCACAAGAGAAATTTTAGGCAAGGATTATATTGTATTTTGTACAATAAGTATGTTGTAAAAATATTATTGCCATTCTATTAAACTTTTTTTTTTTTTACAAATTTCACTTTGAGTAAATTTTTTTTTTATTTCTTTACTACTAAAAGTACTTTTAAATAGAAGGATAAGCGTATTGAAACACTACCCACTCACCTCTTATTTCTGCATTTTCTATGACCAGTCTAATTCTGCGAGGGGCTCTATTCATCAGAGTTTGTGTTATGTGGTTCATGAGGTCAAGTGTCGTGGAGTTTGCACCTGGGTTTTTAGGCAATGCTATGAAAATTGATTTAAGTAAATTTTATTATGTCTAATTTTGCCAATGCAGAAATTTTCTAAATCTGCCAGCATCTCTATTACAATTCCATTTGGTTCTTCTGGTTTGTTCCTGTTCTCATTTGGCAACTGCAAATTTAACTTCAGACTCATAGAAAAGGTATGAATTCATCTCTCCTCCTACCAGCTATGGGTTGAATAGCAGGACAGACTGGTTCCTGTAGCCTTGATTGGCAACCAGTTTACCACAGAAAGAAACAAAAGGTTGAATACATTTTACTAACTGGACAGTTCTACAGGATCAGTACAACAGTGAAGAATGTTTAATAAGTTCAGCATAACATTACCATATTTGCTTTAGTACTAGAGTGCAAAACTTGCAAAGTGCGATTAAGTTTACATTTTTCAATATGGCTTGCATGAAGTGCTCAGAAAAGATTGTTTGACATAAAGGAGAACACTTTTCAAAACCTGCAAACTGTAGAAAGAATGATCCTATTTTGTGATTACCTGCAGCTTCAAAGAATAGAGGAAGTGAGAAAATTGAAAGAAAGGCAAACTTGAAAAGAAAATTGAAAAGAAACAAAATTGAAAAGAAAATTGAAAAGAAACAAAATTGAAAAGAAAATTGAAAAGAAACAAAATTAAGTAGAATAATCTTAAAAAAAAACAAAAAAAAAAAAAACTAACATTTCTATAGATTTCAGAAATTTGCTTGCAACATAAATACATGAAATTGTTTTTCTTATTTGAGAACAAACACAAAACACTCAATCTTAAAGTTGGTCTACATGTAATCCCATGTAATAAGTGAGAAAATTTATATTGGTGAAACAAAGTATTTCCAAACACAAAAGGGCTATAAAAATCAGAAATTCCTTAAGTTCCATACACAAAATGCAAACAATCCTTTCAATTTAAAAAAATGCTCAAATGGTTAAATTTAACCATCAAAAATCATCTCAAAGAATTATTGAATTTGTCAGGATATCAAAATTCAATTAATCAAAAAGTAGGACTTTTTTTTAGCTAAGATAATCAACTGCTCAGCAAAGATTGACAAAGATGAAAAGAAAAAAATGACAATAGATATTGGGTAAACATCTTAAATTTTAATTAAATTTTATACTTTCATTAACACCTAAATAATATATAGTTATAAATTCTATTTATAAATACTCACCATTTTTTTTTCTCAGCATAATATATTTTCATCCATTTTTATTTTTTATGTCTAATCACTACATTTACATTTTAACAGATTTCCTATGTACAAATCTCATGGAATTGTTTGTAGACTTACTTTTTAAATTTGAATAACTTGCAATTTTTCAAATTGACTACAGTTTTCTTTATGTAGCTGGGTTGATATAGATTCATAAAAAAAAAACTTTCAAAGGTTTTAGTTTTCAAACTAAAAAAAAATAGTTGAAGACTATTCATACTGTTATAGGAATATCACCAGCTGCTACTCTTGTTCAACTGAAGTCTAGAATGTATAAATAGATTGCAGTGGAAATGATATCAAAGTATTTGTGAGTGATATGTAGTGGAAGATAGGTGTTGTAGTTCAAGTAATCAAAAAATCTTGTTGCTGTATCAACTGGATACAAATACATTCATGAGAAACAAATATATTTTAATCCATTACAAAAATCCCCATATTTATAACTAGCTGCTAAAAGAACAAAAAGTTACCCATAGAATTGTAGCATATTGGTGGAAGTTGCAAAGTTTAGAGACTGGATTTTAATGTTAATCTTGAAATAAAGCCGATAAACTACTAAGCTTTAAAATTCTCTAAATATGAGGAGGTACTGAAAAGTTCTGAACAACTCCACAAAATCTGACATTTTTCTATCCAAAACAATTCTTGGTTAAGCTGAGAACTTTTCAGATCATTGTAGAATGAAGAGCATTAAAGATTTTGCAAATCAATCTGGAAAATAAATTATACAAATAAGAATTGTTTTTTTTTTAATTAATTTTTTTTAAAGCAAACCTAAGTTCTTTCTTCAGATTATAAATTCAGATCTTTGTAAATAGGAGACAAAATCTGAAAAAGAATCCATCACTTGAAACATTTTGAAATTGATTTCTTTCTCAGTATCTAACATGAAGTTTCCCCATTTTTATTTAGTTGCCTCTTTACCTTTCTAAACACAAGATTTTATATATAACAGACATTTTATGTCAACTGCATTATTTTTCTTTTGGGAAAAGTGTGAATAATCTTTCTTGAGTGTTGATGACAGGTATGAGTCAACTGGCCAAAATTTATACAGCAGAAATTTTGACTAGTTTAATCTTAATAGTGTATGTTTAAAAGAACATTGGTAGCCTAAATACACTGAATATATACTTATTTCATCAGGTGAATGTGATTATATCATTGCTATTTTAAAAATAAAAAAAAATAAATATATAAACAGACTGATATTAAAACTGTTGCAGATTAGTCTTATTATAAATGCATTTACAGCAAGTGCATTTGACAAGGCATGCTCCAAAGAACTGTTAGAGCTGCTAGGTAAGCTTCATTTATTTGGGAAGGATATTAAAATAATATTGAATTTATACTGAGAGCAAACTGTCTGCATATGCATAGAAAATGAATTCAGTTAATGCACAAAAGTAAGGTGTAAAACAAGAGAGTCAACATTTATGATGAAGCAATCCTGATAGAATTAGAGGTTTCACTAGGATTCATTATTGGCAGCCACAATATTAACATTAGATATACAGAGGACAATGTTGATAGCAGACACAGAAAGGAAGCTACATGAACTCCTACAGAAGGTAAAAAGGAAAGCAAGAAGAAAGAACTAAACATCAATTGTAAGAAAATAGAATGTATGGTTGTCAGCAGATGTAAATCCAACATACAAATTGAAGATACCAAACGGGACACTGAATTTTAAAACACATTAGAAACTTACCTCTCAAAAACTAAGCAAAATATAAACAAACAGGAAAATTTTGTTAGAAACAAGGAAAAGAATACTGAACTGTTATGTAATATTGGTCCTCATATATGGCAATAAATGATGAACAATCTCCTCATAAACAGGTAAGACACTAGAAGCAACAGAAATGTGGTCCTACAGAAGGATGCTGAGAATACTATGGGCTGGACACATGAGTACTGACAAATTTAAAAAAAAAATGGAAACAAAAAAAACTCATATGTAGCATCAGAAAGAGATGGTTGATATTTTTAGGGCTCATAATGAAGAAAGTGGATTTAGAAAATCTGATATTCACAGGACAAACTGAAGCTAAGGGAGGAACAGAAGAAAGCAGTAAATAACCCACATAACAAGCTTGTGTAAATGGTTAGCAGAACAGGTATTAGGAAAGATAGCAAAAAGACAACCTTAAACACTACAAAGAACAAGAAATTGTGGAGAGCCATGTTTGCCTGTGCCCTGAAAAGATGTGGCCTATAGAAATATACCAATCAATATTAAGTTAAAATTTCCTTTAGTAAAATAATGTATTTTTGTAGGAATATATTTTTCTATGCCTTTTGGATGAATATGACCTTATTTTTTTTGGATTTAAAAAAATGTATGTACAATGGTAAACTAGATCTTTAATTTTGTTAAAGTATAAATGGCCATAATTTTCAAGTATAAAAAAAAGTTACTTTGTATTTTTCAAGCTTCCATACATAAAAAAAAACAAAAAAAAACTCGATTGCTTTAAAATGGTAACAAATTCAAGATCCAGTTTAGCATTAAATTTATAGTGTAAATAAAATGTAAGATATCAAAGATAGAAACAATGTCCAGCTTTTTCATTATACATATATATTGTAAAACTAGTCTATTTTCGAGCCATTTCATAAATTATATTAAAATGGGTTTTTAGGAGAAGAGACATTGTGAAATCTCTTATCTAGAGTATTATAAATGGCCCAATGTAGAAAAAAAAAATTACTCTAGAATGAAAATTGAAAGAAATTTACATTTATTAAATGACAATAATATTGATCATACAGAATACAAAATAAACTTGCACAAAATTTTCCTCTGTGTGCCACACACTTAGGTAGGCAAGATAACAGTTTTAGTTACAATTCTGTTTGATTCATTAAAAGCAACTGTCAACAAAATATTTACTTCCATAAATTCAATTGTCAAAAAAGAGTTGAGAAGGAAGACTTCTCAGTGTAATGGCGATCTTACTATTAAAAATAAAAAAATGTGAAAGTGACACAACGAATGAAGATAAAATAAGTAAAGATTTTATTTGCCATGAATTACAAGGTTCAATCATTTGCTCATTCCAGAAGTATATAATAGTGAAGATAGATGCAGAGTGAAATCAACACACATGTATTCAAGTGAGCTAAACAGGAATGGGAGAAATATTCCATGAGTTGTAGTAGTAGAGGGTTAGTCTGCTGCTTCAGGCTTCCTTGCTAACCAAATGCATTGCTGTTGATGGAAGTGCCTTGGTGTCACTGATAAAGCCTTTGTTAAGTTTACCTACAATGGGGGGGGGGTCTCTGGTGTTAATGCCAGTCTGGTCAGATTTGCCCTCATGGGTGAAATCCATGTTGGTTTTATAGAGAGTCAGTGAATCAGAAATGGCTGCTACAAAAATGAGGTGAGTTTTTCTGAGTTGTCAGAAAATGTTTCATGACCCTGGTATTTTAGGGGAGCATTCTGGAAGTGGTTATGCAGAGCCAGACAAAATTAAGGTCTGTTTTTTATATATATATATATATATATATATATATATATAAATAAAAGATATTTTACACTTGTTTCACTGCAAGAAAAGAGACAATGCCAGCAGAATGCAGGGGGTTACAGGGAGTGAAGGAAATTGAGTAAGATTGAAAGAAGTTAAAAAAAAAGGAACAAGATGGTGATTAACATTGCATTTAGATTTTTGAAGATTGTAGTTATCAGGGAAGTAAGAAATTAGAAGGGAGTTCCACAAGTGAGAAGTGAAAAAAAAAAAAAAAAAAATTGTTAGAGTAGAAATGACAGATGCATCTAACTAGTTCAACAGTAAAATGGCAAGACCATTTCTTGCCCCAGTTAACCACTGATTGGAGGTCCTTTTAAAGAGTAGATTCCAGGTTTACTTAGTCTAATTTAAATAAGTTGACATTGAAGTGAGCACCTAGAGGCAACAGTGTTTCATGCTAAACGCTATTGTCAGGTCATGTGCTGTGTGCTTTTGCCAGACTTTTTTTTCATTAATAGAAAAAGTAATGCATTGTTGGTAGTCTATTGTATTATTCTAATAGTTATTTTTGTGGGCGTGATTTGTTAATTTATTTTACTTCCTTTTGTTTATTTATTTATATTCAATTATCCTTGTTCATTTTCAGTTTTTGATTTTTAAGTAGCATAGAAAAATTTCATGTATGCATTTTAAGATAAATTCTGATCATCCAAAGAAGTATCTGCAATATAAATGATCCTGACTTGGCAGCCAACCTTCAGTCACTTTCTCACTGACATCATGTAGCTTCCCTCATTTTTGGTTTTTAAAAACTGCTCATAAAGTTTATTTTGGCAGGTTGATGAAACCATCAAACTCAAGCATTTTAAAAAAAAGAAAAAAAAAAGAAATTGTAAAACCCACATTTTATTCAAGTCATTTTTTTTGCATTTATTTAAAATATTTCAAGGAATTATAAAAAAAAACATTTAGGGATACAAAAAGCCACTATCTTTGTTTTGTCAAGATTAAGTTATGTGACACCCACTTCGTAATGTCACGTCATAGAGTGCCGATAACTGTCAGTTCTTCAGTCAGTTTCTGAGAGTCAACTGGAGCAGTTGCCTTGCCCAGGATTCTGCCCGTGGCAACCAGATGCCATATGATGCAGCTTAGATGCCCTTGGTACTGTATCTTCACCAGATGTAGAAATTATCTCATGTAGAGAAAAATCCATAACATGCTGTTTCCATATGTCCTCATGACTAACATAGCAGATAAATCTTGTCTGCTCAAATCTGGAATCCTAAATATGGCTTCTCCAAAAACACAGAATCTTCCAGCAGCTTTATTTCTTGTTTGGAATTGTTATAAATAATACCTTATCTTTTTATTCTTTTTTCACACTTGTTGTATAGATATATGTTATAGTTTCTCTGATGAGAAAAAATTAAATATGTATATATCATTTTGTGTATGACTTAGTGGTGTAAAACTCACTCAGAGAACAATGTATATTTGTAATTGTTTTCCTTTCAGCTATTCCATTCATGAACTAATGTCACATCATGGATATAATAATACCCATAAAGGGGGAAATACAAACAAGTGAATAAACATTTCTGTCCTAGATTATCATTATCTGTTGACTTGATGTGATATTAAAATCTCCATTATCTGGTAACAGTAACACATTATTAGCACTCTCATTAAAATGAAGGTCATAGTCAGACAAGGCAGATCAAACTCTGCAAAAAAAATATTTTCTCACAAAAATCCACATCTTAGCAGATTTGTTTTTTTTTTTATATTCAAGCAGGCATAATGTTTGGCAGTTTATTTAAAAAGATTACAGTAAAAGACCCATTACAGAAGATAACCAGAATGTATTAGCAATAAAAGTTTTAAAAGTTTGCTTTAGATGATTTATTAATTTATGGTAAACCTTAGTTTGACTTAAATAAACAAATGTCTGCCTTAGTGTGTTTTGGGTTAGTAAATCTGACAGAGTAGCTGTGCATGAATACTTCTCCAGCTTTCAACTCATTTGTCGAGGGATTTGGTCACATGATCAGCTGCACAATGACATCTGGTTATGAGAAAGATGACTTCCTTAGATGTTCATAGTTTATTGTAAAAGAAGGAACTATTCCCAAGTTTGTGCTTAGCCTTTTTTGTGGACAGCTTTGACTTGAAGCAAGATTTAAGCTGGATAGCTGTCAATCTCTTTGCATGTTTTGTGATATCCAATAGTGAAAGAAATTTAGATTACATTAATGCTAATTTTATAAAAAAAAAAAAAAAAAAAAAAGAAAAAGTACTACTGGGGGTCAAAGATATTTTTAATTTAAGTATATTAACAGTGTGCATATAAAATGTAAGTAGTCTGAGTATTCAATACACACAATATACAGTAAGTGTGAAGTGTTACTGCTGTCTTTTTTTTTTTTTTTTTTTTACATGAATGTCTACTTCCTTCACTACAGGATTAGGTTTAGAAAGAATAAATCAGTAATCCCATTCATTTCGATATAATGAGGGATGACAACGTTTCTAAAAAACAAAAACAAATAAAAAACAAAAACTGAGCCATTTATCCTTAAGCAAAGGTATTGGCTATGTCATTATAGCTTAGTGTCCTAAATTATTAGGGTTTCAGTGGGGAGAATACTATCTTAAAATATCTCCAACAATCATTTAATAATATCAACATCTTAATTTTTAATGATCTTTGAATTATTTTAGAATTTTTACAAACAAATTAGTAAAAAAAAAAAAAAAAAAAAAATATATATATATATATATATATATATAACTGTTCATTCTTTAGACTGAACTGACTGATTATTAAACTTTGTGAGAGAGAAATAGCGCTTTCAAAATAAAGTTTTTCTCAAAGTTGAGATTGAAATTGCTCAATAAAAAATAAATTTGTTTTAAACTGTAGTGAGTGTGAAATAATAACTCCCTTTATCCATTCCCTTCAAATTTGAAGGAGTGAGGAAAAAGATGGAAATGAGTTTAGAAGCCTATGTGAAATTTTCTTCAGACAGATGAAAACTATAGGGGGTTGACCTGCCAGCTGAGAATACTGAAAAAAATGTGAGCCAAAGTGAATGTTTTTGTACCAATGAAAACCTTGTTTTCACAGAAGATAGCCATTGAACCAAGAAGTAGTGAGCCTATACAAAAATCCTTTTGATATACAATGAGGAGAAAAAATAAAGTGTCTGACAAAGTCATGTGAAAGGTTTCATTTTTGTTCACTGCATCCATCATTGAAGTTTTCGCCAGTGTCCAATAACTTGCCAGTTATTGGTTTTTTTTAACCAAGCACATAGCACTTCAAAAGAACTTTCTTTCCTATCTAAGAAAGCTAAGTATCACTTTTCATCTACTTTAGAATGTAAGCAACCAGACATTACTTCAGTAAGCAACGAACTCTTGTTTTTAAATTTTTTTTTCAAATGCTCAAACAATTTTTATAGTCGTATGGACATTTTCTCTTGATGATCCGTTAAAAGATATGGACTTTAAAAATTTCTGATTTAAAATGCACCACTGACAATTTCAAATGTGTAAATTTGTAAATAAATTTATCTTGTTTCATTGAAAATTACATGTGTTTTCTCATTACCATTCTTCATTATTCTTCTTGGTGTGGATAAATCAACTGTTCATTTTAAACCTGAAGTCTTGAAAAGGACCTCCAATCCGTGGTGGACTGGGGGTAAGAAATGGCTCATAAATTTTAATGCTTCCAAAACGAAGCCACTATTTAATAACCACTACTGACAATCGTTCCTCTCGCCCATTAACATGGATCAGGCTTCTCTCACTGAAAGCGAAACACTGTGCCTCCTCGGGTTAACTCTCACACCAGACCTCAAGTGGAATAACTATATAGAATCCATAGCTAAATCCACTGCTAAGAAAGTCAGTTCTCTGTGTAGGGCCAGGAAGTTTTTCCCCCGTCTCAAACAATCCTGCACGTATACAAGTCTATCATCCACTCGTGCATTGAGTATTGCTGCCATATCTGGTCCGGTGCTCCTGCTATCCACTTAGGTTTCCTCGACCGAATCTAACTGAGAATCGGTCATGTGATTGATCTCAACTTGGCAGCTAGGATACAATCGCTTTCTCACTGATACAGTGTGGCTTCTCTGTGTCTCTTCTACAAATACTTTCACGGCTTCTGCTCCGATGAACTTAGCTCACTGGTACTGCCTATATACGAATTTCCTCAAGCCACAATATTAGCAACTAGGTCTCACCCTTTTACTGTGAAACCAATAAATTGTAAATGCAAATTCTACTCCAGCAGCTTTTTTTTTTTTGCACTTCGACTATATATATATTTTTTTTTTGCTAATTTATTGTTTGTATAAATTCTAAAATAATTCAAAGAGCATTAAAAATTAAAATGTTGATACTATTAAATGATTGTTCTGCATACTTGCTTTCCTGACAGTTACAATCTCCAAGAATTTAAATGTAAAGTCAATAGTCATCTCATGTCTCACTAACTTACATTCTCTCTCTCATGCTTTTCTACATACACCCCACTATCATCAGTACTCTCTTCCCTCTTCTACTCTCTTCCTAACACCCCCTGCAACCTCTCACTCCTCATAACATTCCTCCTATGTAACCCCCAGCACAACAGTGGCAGTAAAATGCCTTGCTTGGGGCGACACGATTATATATAAAAAAAAGTGCCATTCTGCTAAAACTTAAGTATCAACAACAAATGTCTCCCTCCATCCATTGTTCATGAATACTTACACATAACGCGATTTTCTGTAATCCCTTAATAAATTTATGCTACAATTTGTAACAAAAAAAAAACAAAAACAAAAAAAACAAAAATTGCGTTGATGCAAACTGCTTCAAATTCAACATATTGATTGAATAAATAAATAAAATAAAAAGAAACAAAAAAAAACATCATTATAGTCACTTTGTCTATGCCTTTGTCATGGTATTGGCATTGAAAATACTGTATGAAAATTTAATAAAAAAAAAAATTAAAAAAAAAAAATTAAAAAAAAAGTTGCAAAATGAAAATGAATTTTTTGATCCACAATCATCACCCTAGTGATTTCAATAAAATTTCATTTTTTATTTCGGGATCATTAAAGTAAATCGTTTAAATCTCCGAAGACTTATCAATTTTTTTTAATTTTTTTATTTAAAAACTTCTTTTTTCTTGAGTTTACAAATGTTTGTTGAAATTACGGAGGGGGGCGGGAGAGAGAGAGAGAGAGAGACGACTTTTTAAAACCAATGTATGAAACTACGTAAATCTTATCGACAACTTGACTAAACTAGTCTAAATTATTATTATTTTTTTAATAAATTAAAAAAACTAAAACGTTATGTAGTCCATAAAAAAATAAAACATGTATGCTAAGGATTTTTAAACAGAACGAAACTATATTTTTCAATTCAACAAGTCTTTCGTTTTTTATACCTAGACATAAAAAAGTGAAAGTTTGTGGAAGTATTAAATGAAATGAAGTAAGCCTAGAGATATTATCAGAATGTATTATTAGTTCATGTAGGTTTGAAAAAAGAATTGACGTCAAAATCATGGGTTGGGCAATAATCGCAATAAGAACTATTGGCAATGAGGTCACTTCACGTCATAACTTTCGTCGTTCGACTGATCAACTATTCACAAATAGCTCCTTTCAACAGAGTATTGAAAAAATGCATTTAAAGTCTTCTTAATAGAACATTTTCTTTCCAAGGATTTAAAAAATTACCAGTGTTTCAATTAATTAAAGTTAACCAAATTCATGCAAGTTTATACCAGTCCGGACCGGAGTCTATCTTTCATTGAAAAATAAAAATTACATTTTTGAGATTTCTTACTTCCTGCGCCTAAAGATTTTATCGATAAGTTCCATTGTCACCATTTAAAAAAAAAAACAACAACAAAAAAAAAAAAATAGTAATTTAATTACTTCAAGGTGTTTTGATAAAAAAATAACAAAATAACTCAGTTACTTTTTTGTTTGATGTCACAATATTGAAAGAAATTTTTATAATCCTTTCCTCAAAATACGATAGTTTTTTTTTTAAAAACTTACAACGATCATTAAAAATCCTGTACGACGTACGTAGACTTGTCAAAGTTAATTATAAACTTAATTTAGCCACTTCAGCGCCGAGTAACGAGCGATTGTTTGACAATTATTACGATTTGTGTAGCAGTGAGTTTAATCAGCAAAGTGTCCCATATTTGTGACTTAAGCTTAGTATCAAATGAAATAATTAAACCTGGCTTTCGTGACTTTGGAGTGTATCTCTAAAATAAATACACAAAAAAGAAATTGTCAAATTATATACCTTTTTTAAAGTATTGCTCTTGCAAGAGTCATTATTGGTGAATTAATCTTTTAGATTGGAATTTTCAGTTGAAAAATCGAGGGAAGGCAGACGATTTTGTTGATTTTGATTTGAATAACTAAAAAGAAATGTGTTGGATCTTTTTAGTCACCAGGGTAAATAAATATTTATTGCACGAATTTGAATTAGTTTTTAAAGCAAAAATTAATGACGAATTTATGGATTTTAAAATTATATGACGCGGAGTTTGCGCCAGCTTTTTGTATTCGGAGATCCACCCACTTTCCTGATCTCCAGGAAATCACTCCTTCAAAGAAAATAAATATCAATGATCGATATATTTTCCTTTTTAATTTAAGACGAAAAATGAGGACGCCTCTCAAAAGCAATCTTAAGGAAAGAGAAAAAAAAATTGGTAGGTGAGATATAGTAATTTTTTTCCAGAAGTATTTTTTTTAAAACATTAAAAGATAAAATAACTGATCACTAAGTATTTTTTTTCTTCGCAGTAACTGTATTTTGTAACTTTGTATTAAGTTTAGAAAAAAAACAAAAAAAAAAAACAAACAGAAAAACTAACTATCATTGTATATTGTCTCCGTGTTCATTTTTTTTTTTAGTAATTTCACAAAAAAAAATGTTTAAATACTTTGGAAATATTCACGATTAGGTTTAAAGAAATAAAAGAACTAATTTTAACCTGAGATCTAGTATGTAATAAGGACTTACACTGTAACACTAACTAGTACTAAACTTTTCGACGAAAAAAAAAAAAAAAAAAAATTAAATTAATTAAATTAAAATTTTAAACACATAAAATCTCGAACTTTTGTTGCTTAAAGAGAGAAAGCCTTTTATGTTTAAAAGATTAACAATTAAAAAGAGTAAAAAGACTAAGCAAAGCAAAGAGAATGACAAGTCAAAGCTAAAAAAAGTTAATAAACAAAAAAATTTTGATTGAGATGTCAAACATATCGTAAAATTAAAACTTAAAGACTTTAAAAACAGAAAACAGGTAAATAATTTTGTTTAAAATAAACAGCAAAGATAAGTGCAAATAAATCATGTTTTTTTGAGTAATAATTATTAAAAAAGTTTAGTTAAAATAACATTCACTGTTTCAGGAAGATCATCTTTCAAAAATCAAAATGAAAAAAAAAAAAAGAATTATTTCTTCAACTTAATTTATTTTCAACATAAAATAAATACCTCTTTTTAAAATGTTAACATGGATACCTAAAACTTTAAGTTGGAGAGTGTAAAATAAATAAATAAATAAATAAAAGGAGGGTACAACTTACATCAGAGGGTGCAATGTCGTAACATTCAGCGATTTTCATATAGAGTTCTTTGACGTTAGTAAATCCAGAAATTATTCCGACGGGACTACCGTGTGCCTGTTGACATTGGAAGGAAAGTTTGGGCTTTTGTGGAGTAGATGGTGAAGAAGAAACGTCCGACTGTGGAGTTGAATTAGGGGGGACGCCATTTTTACCTTTCTCGTTTGCGTTAGCCATTTGAGATGAAGAATCGTTCACATAAGATGGGACCTGGTTAGGATACGATGACTGCTCAGCAGACAGAATGTCTTTCTTATTTTTTTTCCCAAACAGCGGCATAGTTATTTTTCCGAAAGGTATGTGTGTATGTGCGTGACTATTCTTAACACCTTTTTTGAATTAAAAAAAAAAAACTACCTGTCTACAAGTCTACCTACCTGTATTTTTTTTTCTTTTTAAATACCCTCTCACTACTAATTACTTTTTTTTTTTTACTCACCCACACTTGATGTATGTGAGTGTTTATTTAAAGAAAAATAACGTCTTCCTTTTTGTTCTTTTTTTTTATTTGATGATGTGGAAGCTTGCGGCTATAATTGCGGAAGATAACCGGACGAATGGTGAGAAAAAATATAAAAAAAAATGTGGCTCAGAAAATCGACGATCAACAACTAGCGACCAAGTCCGACCACCATAGCATTCTCACAATGTACAGAGCTGTTGCTTGGATAGTTATATAGTCGGTCACTCGTGCTTACCCTGCACACAACGTTAACAACCTCAGATGAGGTGTCGTAGCTCTCTGGCTTTTAAAAGCACCTGGTTCGAGCCTAATCGTTACTGATTCATTTCTTTTTCACTGACGTCAGTTTTATCTTGTCTCGACATTTAGGCTATATGATTTAATGATTATTAAAGTTCAACAGTCCTAGCTACCACTAACAGATATTAAACAAAAAAAAAAAAAAAAAATAGTACCCTACCTAATAACACGAGCTTTTCTCACTCACTTAGATTAAGAGTTTGATAAATTTAAGAACACGAATTTCGTGAAATCAGGTGTTTGTTTACTATTCTCTTATTCGCGACAATATTTGTTGATTTGTCTTTATTTCTCAAACAAATCAAAAACTCGTTTACCTTTTGATATTTTTATTTTCCAGAATGAAACAACAACCATATTAATTTTTAAAACTTACCGACAAATTTACCTTAAATGATAATGATAGTGTTGGGTATCTGTACTAAGTTACTGGTGTACGATCTAATTTAGGTAGATGTGAAGTTATTCCTGGTGTTGTCCGGAATAAGACAATCTTCTTTACTACGTAGTACGTACTCAAATAACAAAAGCCGTAAAACACTATAGTGGCATAATGTTTATGCAATTGAATAATTCAATTTAAACTAGCGATTTTTTTAGAATGAAACGCAAGAAGACAAAGATTTTTTTACAACAAATAATTCATTTGATGCTTACACCCTGAGTGAATTAAAAACCCTTGAAAAGTTCACTTTTACATACATTGAGGTATGTTTAAAAAAAACCTTAGACTTTTGAAAGTAGTTAACAACTTTATTGGAGAATCTACTGATTACTCAGGATGTGCGTTCCGTTGTGGTACATTGGATATCGGCTCGGAACGAGAAATTGGGGAGCCGAGTTCGAATTCCAGTTGAATTCATTGCATTCACTTACGCGCAAATACCCTTGGGAAAGGTATTAATCCGTCTATTCCTTCCAGTTATAGGTTAACAGGACAGATTGGGTTCTATAGCCTTGGTCGGCAACCAGTCTACCGCAGAAAGCAATGGCAACCTACTGCGGGATAATCTTCTGCCCAGTCAGTCATGTCTCTTTCGAGACATGATCGCCCAAGTCATACGTGTATCACGTACGTATGACACTTAACTGACTGACTGATTACTCGGAGCTCTATGCGTAGATGTCTGATTTTGGTCATTCGACTCCTGACTTTGAGACGGGAACTTACGATTGACCGACAATACCCCCATATGTTTAGGCCATGCTGTGTTCCAGATTTCATGCTGTGTTTTTGTAACATGATCTTCACGTCCGCCTGTTGTATTTTTGCGATGTTAGTGATCACTTGAAAATGTTATGTTATTGTCATTTGTGCTTATTTAAGCTGGTTTAATTCTGTCAATGGTTCTTCTTCTTCTTCTTCTTCTTCTTCTTCTTCTTCTATGTGCCCTGTCCTTTCAGGACGTACGCGACCATGGTTCTCCACGTCTCCCTATCCCTTGTGGCTCCTAATATGTTTGCTCCCGTTACTCCTGTCAACCCCCGTTCCGTCAACCACCTGATCAGGCCCTGCAAATATGTTATCCGCTGCCTTCCTCTGTCTCTCTTTCCTTCTATCTGGCCAGTCAGTATCAGGTTCTCCAGGCTCTCCTTCCTCATTGCGTGTCCCAGGAACTTCAGTTGTCTCTTCCTGGTGTTCAGTATCAATTTCCTCTTTGTTGCCATTCTTTTCAACACCTCATCGTTGCTTGCATGCCCAGTCTACGATATCCGCAGCATCCTTCTGTAGAACCACATTTCCGCTGCTTCCAGTTTTGTCCTCATTTTCGATTATATTGTCCAGCATTCGCTACCGTATTGAAGAACTGACATCACGTAGCAGTCCAGCACTCTTTTCTTTGTTTCCAGTGAGATTTTCCTGTGTGTTAGTATTTTGCTCAGCTTCTGGAACGTGTCCTTTGCCGTGCCAATTCGCCTTCGGATCTCCGTGTCGCACTTTCCATCTTCAGTTAGGACACTTCCTAGGTATTTAAATTTTTGTACTTGCTTGATTCTGGTATCTCACACATTTATTTGGCATTTTGGGTTGTACCTTTTTCTGATGATCATGCACTCAGTTTTCTTAAAGTTTATTTGTAGTCCTTTTTTGTCGCTCTCCACCGCTACCTTCTGTATGAAGTCTTGTAGTTCCCTTTCCGTGTCCGCAATCAGCACTGTATCGTCTGCGTACCTTATGTACCTTATGTTGTTCAAGTTGTGTCCTCCAACAACAAATCCTGGCGTGTCATCTAGGGTCCTCAAGATATTCTCGCTGTACAGGTTGAACAAATCCGTGAAAAGACACATCCTTGTCTTACGCCCCTTTCTATCTTTGTAAATCTACTGAGAGCGTTACCTGTCCGTATGCAGGCCGTTTGCTGTCAGTAGAGATTCTTGATTACTCTTATGTCTTTGCCGAAAATATCGAGGCTGCCGAGCATCTCCATCAGTTCTTTGTGTCGTATCTTGTTGAATGCCTTCACATAATCAATGAAACATAGGTACAAATCTTTCTTCATTTGTATTGCCCTTTCGGAGAGCATCGTAATCATGAATATGGCGTTCCTTGTTCCAGTGTCTTTGACGAACTGTTCCTGCCCTATCTCTGGCCTGATTTTGCTTCTCGCTCTCGCTCTATTCGTCAGGATTCTGACCATCAGTTTGGTAATGTGGCCCATTAAGCTGATAGCTCTGTGTCGTTCACACTCGTTTGCGCCTGGTTTCTTCGGCAGTGCTATAAATATCGACTTGCATAGGTCGTCTGGTATTATTCCGCTGCTATAAATCTCGTTTATTATGTCGGTAAATTTTTCTATGGCATATTCTTCTAAGGCTGTCAGCAGCTCTATCACTATGCCGTCTGGACCAGCTGCTTTGTTTCTGTTCATTTTGGCCATTGCAGCTTCCACTTCGGACTTTAGTATTTCCGGTCCATCCATCTCCTTGTGTATTCTCGGTTGTTCTCGCTTGTCGCAAAAAAGATCCTTTATATATCTTTCCCATCGCTGGAGTATTTCCTCTTTCTCTAATATGATTGTTCCATCCTTGGATTTTATGCATCCTGTTGAGGAGCAGGTTTTTTGTCCTGTTAGTTCTCTTATCTTTTTATGCATCTCTGCTTTGTTGGTCCTGCTCAGTCTCTCTACTTCTTCGCATTTGTTGTTGAGCCATTCCTCTTTGGCTTGTCTGCATTTGTTCCTTATCTCCCTGTGGAGTTTCTTTTAATCTGCTCTATGTCTTGGCGTTATTTTTTGTCTCCTTTGCATCATGTGGAGGATCTCTTCGGTCATCCTCTCGTTTTTTCTTCTGCGTCTAATTTCCTTTGGGGCTATGTTATTCGCTGAGGTCACCATCGCTTCTTTTAGTGACTCCTATTTTGAGTGCCCTTTTCCAATTTGTTCTTCATATTTCTTTCTCACACTGTTATTGTATTCTTTCTGCAGAGTGAGGTCATTCTCTAGCGTGTCGTATTGTAGCCTTGGTGATGTGCTGGGCTTCTTCAGTCTTTGGAGTTTAACCCTTAGTTTGCAGATGACTGGGACGTGGTCACTTCCGCAGTCGGCACCTGGGTATGTTTTGCATTGGATCACCGCGTTCCTGAATCGCTTGTTTATAGTTATATAGTCTATTTGGTTCTTCGTGTCGCCTCCTGGGCTTCTCCATGTCCATAAACGTCGTGAATGTTCTTGGGACCAGGTGTTAGTAATTACCTGGTCATTGGCTGAGCATCATTGGACCCATTTTTCTCCTCGTTCGTTGCTCTCCCCTAGTCCAAAGTTGCCGCTCGTGTCTCCTTCTCTATCTTTACCTACCTTGGCATTCAAGTCACCCATTATAATCCTAATTTCTTGGCTTTTGCACTGGGCCTTGGCATTGTCCAGTATTGAATAGAAAGTTTCTATCTCGTCCTCCGAACTCTGGGTTGTCGGCGCATAAACTACTATAATAGCTATATTGAATGACCTTCCCCGCAAATTGTAAAATAAATATCCGCTCTGCCACAAACAGTGTGGGGATCATTAACATGGCGATAGTAGGTTCTTGACGAAATCGTTGCGTACAAAACTTTTTCGCACTTGTACAAAACTTTTAGGATATAAATGTGTGTATCCACTTGCCTGGTTAGTGAAGGTGCAATCGCGACATTTTTTATTTTAATAATTAATTCTTGGAAAAAAGTCGTCGACGGTTGAATGTTCTTGTTATTTTTTACATGGCCGGTTAGGCCATTATGGTACCAAAAACAATTTATGCAGGGGTACACCGCAAATTTTGTTGTATAGTGTTCCGTATTGATAATAAATAAAATCAGTAACAGCAAGTTTTCTGCTCAATCATTTGGGTTATCCCTAGCTGTTAATGTAGCTTTTTTAACTGACGATGAAACCTCGCCACCATACTATTTATGAATTGTGCATGAATGGTATGCTTTGGTTTGATTAATTTATGGATGCCTAGAACTCTTGTGAAAATCTTAAATAAATTAGTAGAATGAAAATGAGGACCACGATCTGTCATGATCGTGTTTGGCACACCAAATTGTGAAATCTGTGAAAAAATGTGGTAACGACCTTTTCTGTCCTCATACCTTCGATCATGCCGTCGGTCAACGTGAGTAGCGATCGACAGCAGTGAGGATGTATTGAATGTTCTTTGCGTTAAAAATCGCTTGCAGTTACAAAAAACAAAACATTGACGTTGTTTGCTCCGAAATAAAGTTTAAAGGTTATCGCTGCTTCCTTGTGCTGTGCTTCTGCGCCTTGTTCCATGATCAATAAAATAAACTTCACATTAAAAGCATGACAATTGTCTGTAATCACTAGTTTGTAGAGAAAAATAACGGGTTGCTTTCTAAAACTTTGATCATGTCGCTATGTCACCACTTATTGAGGGTCTGTCATAAGTTGCTGGCGTACGATATAATTTAGGTAGCTGTGATTACAAGTTATTCCGGGTGTTGTCCGAAATAAGACAATATTGAATTGAAATTAAATACTTAAAAAAAAAACAAAAAACAAAAAACAAAAAAAAAACGAAAAACAAACTGTAACATGATATAATGTTTATACAATGCATTAAAATTAAACAAGCACATTTAGAATGAAATGCAAGTCAAGGATTTTTTTTATAACAAATAATTTATTTGATGTTTCTGCACCGTGTGATGAGTTTAAAGCCCTTGAGAAGCAAAGTAAAGTTCACTTACATACATTGGTGTATTTAATAAAATACATGAGAATAAGGGAAAAGTACTTACTTAACTTTTCAGGAAAATCTACATCAGCGAAGCTGGAAATGTCGATTTTAATTGATGAATCATTTCTTACCTCAAACAAAACGGTATCCCCTTCTGAACGCGTTACTTTTTTATATTTCATATTTATAGTTTCCCGCTAGTAGGTGCTGACTAAAAATGAAGCCCTTAAAAATGCGAAGGATACACAATATTTATTCAATGTATGAGAATACATGAATTGTGGCACAAGGCCGAAATGTGGGGGGGGGGGACAAACATTCAGGATGGTCATCAGTAATCTATCTTATACCTATCTAAACACTATCACGACCCAATCACTCATTACAATTTGCGCATTCACCACAAGAACCCATCCATCACCACCCAATTCTTCACACACCACAATACCACATATTTACAAGGGACACCTAAAAAGTGGGAAAAACCCATGACAATAAAAATGTATTTATAAACAATATAATTTAAAATATTTAATGAAAAATGAAATGATGGGAGGGGGATGAACCCAAAAACAACTAAAATGCAACATAATTTTTTAAACTAAAATAAAATAAATGTTAGTAAGACCCGTCCATCCTAGAAAAAAGACTGTCTGCCTGCGGGTGTCAGTGTACATCCCTTTTGAAATGAGGTTCCAAAGACATACAGATCTCTTATTGTTTAATTATTTGATTGGCCGAAATTATTTTCAGGCCCCTTTCTTATTTTATTTTATATAGCGGAAGTTATGTATGGCCCCTACTTCGTTTTTCGAAGGTTTGTCACAAATTATTTAACCGCTGGACCGTCAATATCCGGTATTTTTCGTTCGGGATTAGTCTTTTTGTTTTCTTTCTCTTTTTATTTGAGAGAGAAAAATATATAGAGAGAAAGAGATTGAAAGATAGAAAAAGAGATAAGGATTTTAAAGAAAAGCAAATGCTTTGTTTGAATTTGAATTTTTTTCTATTTGTTTGTATATTTTTATTTTTTATTTTATTTTATGGGACTCACCAAAATTCCAAAGTAAAATGAAAACACACCCACGTGTTAAAGGGAAATTACCGTCATAATATACCTTTGAAAGAAGAATTATTTCAAAAGGGTTTTATGAAAGTTGTATTTTTCCTTGTTTTGATAGTTTTTTTTCTTTCTTGTATTTCTTTCTTTCTTGTATTTTGTTAAAATTATAGCGGATTATCCATTCTTTTCCAATTTATAGTGGAGAGTCCGTTCTAGTGAAGGGTAGTTGTATATTGTTGCAGATTAACAAAATTTGGCCTCGTTGTAGATAGCCCTCTATAAGTCATAAAATGATTATAAATCAAGAAAAGCAAATTGAGTTGAAAAATAACATTTTATATATACAAATATCAATTAAGGTTTTTATAATTAAAGTAATCCTTTACATATGGGTCTAACGGACGTTAAAATGTTCATGGCAATAAAATGCTGAAAAGAGAATTAATGCTTAGGAATGTGGGAGCGTTAGGTCAGTAAGTAGTTTTGAGACAGTGAAAGATAAGATGAGAGGGAAGGGAGGCTAGCATAGTAAGCCGCTTGGCTTGGTCACGGGAGATACTAATTACTCTCGTCTCTCTCGAGTCTGTCTGTGTGGGTCGGTCTGTCTTTCTGTCTGGCGATGCTTTCTATATCGGCTTTTTATTTCGACTTTTTGGATCGCAGCAGATCATTTGGGAATTCACATTTGTATTTGATTCTGGGCTTCCCATTAGACGATAAATAAAATTCGCGTAGGCTCGCGAACTGGAAATTTAATATTTAATTAATTTTTAGTTTTCAACCAGAACATCTGCGTCGGTCCGGCTGCGCACCGACTAGTTTTGGTCATTTTCATTAAATGAAAGCGTGCAAATGTGGGTCGACGGGGGCGGCTTGACTATTTTCTTGCTACATTGCATCCTCTTTGTTCTAACTGACCGACCGAAAAACGTGAAATATGTAGCCAACTCTGATCACGTGCACTCACTTTTGAGCGGGCGGAAACATGACAAGGATCGTTGAAAGTTCAGTTTGTTGTTTTCTGCAAATCGCTCTTTTTTCATTGGTTAAAAATAATTCCAACTTGCTCACTAAATTTTTCTTGCTCTTTTCTCAGCACGAAGGCAATCTTTTTTTCTATTGGTCAAAAATAGATTGTCAAACTTTGCGCATTTGCAAACAGTGAAGAAAAGAAAGTTATTTTTATTTTGTCTTTGCCACAAACTGCACAACTTCCTTAGTTACGAGACATGTCCAAAAAAACATGAATTTAGTTTCATCTGATACAAATTCATGATGCTTCAGAAGTGGAACACTCAGCAAGGAATGGACTCGCTATAACGTACTTATCTGCGAGACGAGATTGTTGGCTATCACTCTCCAGTAATCTTCAATATGTTCCTTGAAGTGAGTTTAGTTTGATGAAGGATTTCAGTAATGACCTCGAGCGAGGAGTGAATTATCTACACAAGCAATAATCGAACAAAACTAACTTCCCAGCTAACAAGGAACGTTGCAGATTCGTTGTATTTTAATTGGGAGATATGTGGCATTGCAGAGATGTTACTGCGTAACTCCAAACAAATCTTTTATCCCCAATGTTGTCACATTATAGTAACATTGTGAAGCGCTGTAACTGAAAATATCACGCTGGTTAAATAACACCAGGATACTTTTTCTTCACTTTGCAATATCTCAATATAATTTTTTTTCATTCTCTATTAAAAAAAAAAAAAGAATTAATGAGAATCGCCAATTTAGATGTTGAATGCACATTCTAATATTTTCTCGGAATTTATTATCAATTTTCTGTTAATGTAAGGCAACGCATTTGTAAAATTACAAGATAATATAGAATTTAAAAAGTGTGTGTTGGGTGTATTTTAGGTGTTTGTGTTCATCTGTAGACAATCAAGAAGAAGCATACAAACACTTGGGTTTCTACTACGGACCGTTTATTCTCCTTTTTTATATAAGCAATAGGGAAACAAAGTTGCCAATATCTCTTGTGTAGGTTGGTCTTCTTTATTTTGGTTCAGAAATTAGGATAAGTGAGGATAAGCATTGTTATAATAGTCGAGCTTAAGTCAGCCTTGCGCAGAGTTAAAACGTCCAGAGAAAAGTTTGTACTTACTTCATCGTTGGTGGTTTTTAAGCATGGTTATAACAGGTCAGCTCAAGTCAGCCTTGCGCTGAGCTGGAACGACCAAAGAAAAAGTTGATTTACTTCACAAGTGGAGGTTTTAGGAGACACGTGCGAAAGCTATGCGTCGGAAAGTCGTCAGCTGACCGAGGGAAACAAACATGTTCCAGTGGGTACGTCCTTTTTCCACATCCTGCTACATCTTGGAGCAAGAGGAAGAAAGAGAAAGAAAACTGTTTTTATAGAGTTAAATAGTGCCGCCTAATGCGCGTTTGACGAAGCCAAGTGGTGTAATAAGATTTCTGGTCTCTTAATTATAAGAAAATGTATTTCCATTTTTTTTCATTATTCATTATTATTATTATTATTATTATTGAGTTTTATTTAATTTTACCACGGGAACACTGCAGGGACATTGTGGAGAGTCTACAATTACGTTTTTGCAATTTTTGTAAAGTTTCAGAAAAGTTGTAACAAGATTGTTTTGTTAACTGGGATATTAGCTACTAGCAGATATGCAAATGACAGTTAAACTTTGCTTAACCTGACACAAGGCTGTAAGAGTCAAAGATTTGCTTGCCTCATTTTTAAGAATCTTTCTACTCGGATTTTTGTTAAACGTCAAAATTCGAAGTGTCGGGATTCGATACAATAAACTAAAATATTGTTGTTCATTGAAGGAATAAAATTCAGTAGGAAAACAAACTTAGTATGAACAAATAACATTAATTTTTATATACAACAAGAATGCAAGAAATTGGTTGAATGTATTAATAAGGTAATGTCATTTTTTTTTAATTGTTAATAGAGTTTTTGGATAAAATAAAAAAAAACTATTGTGTACGCATGTGACACAGTAGAATGTGGTTACATCTGTGTTTATGTAAAAGTATCGGTATGTGTCTGCGTGAGTAGTAGTAGCGTCGATAAAGAAGATAGGTAGAGCTTAGTTCTTACTGTCGACGGTGGTGTCGTAGTCTGAGGCGGTCTCTTCGTAGTTTTGTCAGTGCTGAGTTGAGCGTTGCTTTTGCGTGTGCACGTGAATGAGGTCTTGAATATCAGTAGCTAGAGTAACGTGGAATTTGGTGTCAGTTGTGAGCTCCTTTCTTGGGGCCGGACTTCGTGATATTTATATATATATTTTTCTCTCAGAAATCGACTCCAGAATTCTTTTATTTTATTTATTCCTAATAGACCCTAAAATGCCACGTGGTATCTCTACTACTACGCCCGCGGAATATTTTGGCTATATCTACATAAATTATGATGACTAAGAAAACAAACTGTTTGATTTGTATTCTATGGTTTTGTACTGTACGGTTTAATTGGTGTGTTTTAAGATGTAAGCACTTTATTGCGTGTTAATGATTTATAAATATTTTGTAAGCGTGTTTTAATGTTTATGTAGCTATTGTTATCGGAAAATAAAATGCTTCTCGTTTAAAATTAATAAGTGTATAATTAAGCTTTATTATCTTAAATATGTTGCATATTTTATTAGTTATTTTAGTAGGCACAACACATTTTTTTTAATCAGATTCAGAATACTTTTTCATTGGTAAAACTACTAACAAATGAGCTCATATTCATTATTTTTAGTTTATGGAATCTTTTTTTTTTTTTTTTGTGATACAAAGACTCATGGGATACGTCAGGTCATGTTATAAAAAAAAAAAAAACTGACGTAAATGTACACGTACAAAACCGTTGATATCTTGCGGGTTTGGAAGGATATTGCTGTATTTTCCTCGATGTCCGTCCTGGCATGGCACATTAGTGCGGCTGCTTTCTTTTTCTTTCAGCTTTTATTATCTATTACATTTAATCTAGCGAACTAGCACATAAAAATAAAAGAAAGCAAAACGTTTACACATAAAAAAAGTAATTTAAATCTATTTCTTCTCTTTTTTCCAAGTTATTATTTTTAATTAATTTTAATTTCTAATTTGACCTTTTTTCTCTAATACGGTAACTTTTTGATTTGTTCCCCGAAGGCCTTTACCCCTTCAAATCTTTCCAAAACATCCTTATTTCTGTGTAAATGTATATGCTGAACTCAAATCTATAATTATTTGTTGAAGAAACCTCCTTTATTGATGTTAACGACCAGAAAAAAAATCGAACTTCTTAACCATCATTGAAATCTCTTATTTACTGCAGAATGACTTTACGCGTAGTAAGCTAATTTTCGGCCTATTTACTGCCTTTGTGCAATTACTACGCGATTTGTTTTGTTTCGGAACTCAATTCCGCTGAAAGTTGCGTGGGCTGTAGAATTTTTTTTTAAGATAGTTAACTAAAACTTTTAAAATAGATATTTCTTTAAGAAAGTTAACTTTCAAATTTATGAAAATAAGTGTAAAGTTTAATTAACCTTCAAATGCATTGCGTGTATTTGCGTGTTTTTTCCCCTTTTTTTTAATTTCAGAAGAAAGTTAACTTTCAATATATGAAAATAAGTGATAACTTTTTACTTAACCTTCAAATATATGAAAATATATTTGCGTGTTTTTTTTGTTTTTTTTTTCCCCCTTTTTTTTTACGAAAATAAGTGATAATTGTAGTTTTACTTAATTTTTTACGACGAAAGGATGTTTTGGGAAAATTTGAAGAGGTAAAAGGCCTTCGGGGAATAAATAAAAAAATTACCTCTAATACATTTTTTATTTTCTTCATTACATTTATTTCATTAACGACAACACAGTTATAATCAAGATTTATTTTCAACTTTCCACAAAAGCTTTTTTAAAATGGTAATTAATTCATATACCCACTGACTCAAGATCGCATCTTAGTTAGTGGATAATCTCAAAATAAACTAGTTCTTTCGGATATTGATAAAATTGTATTAGGATTGAGAGGTTCTATGGATCTTAATCACCGACCGGACCTATTGACAGATATTTTACTCAGTTTAGTACAAGTTTACAAGTAGTAAATCGTCACTGGTTGCCTTATTATGGTTTCTGAGATGCACTTTACACCACGGCGAGTTCATTAACTAGATACACTCAAAAAATAGTAATTAAATTAGCGAAACATTTTCAATATGTTTTTTCATCTTGTTATGTGATTTTATTTGCATTACATTATTTACAAACGGGCTCTATTTTTTGTTGTTATCTTTTATTTGGGTTTATTTATTTAAAAAAAAATCATATATGATTTTTAGTCCCCCGAACGGTGTATCGCTGATTTGTGGCCTGGTCAAGGGAACACACACACACACACACACACACACACACACACACACACACACATTTGTTCCTACGGGTACCAGCGATTAGGATTCGATCCCATGTAAAATCTAAAATATTTGAATGCTGATTTTTCTAGGTAGGCAAGCGCTCCCCACTTAAAAGACTGGCACAGCAATATTTTTCTACATTTTTCCCATTCTTGGTCCATACGAAACAAAATTTTTAGTCAATACCAAGTAAGCTAAAAAATAAATTAAAAAACTTAGTAATTTGAACTTAGACTGTTTTCACGTTTTATAAAATTACTTGTGCTGATAAAGTTCTGATCAGTTAAAAAATATTTATGGCTTTGCTCTCGAAGTATACTGTGTGATTACTCCACTTTGTGTGTCACGGGACTTAGCTTAACGCTCGCTATGTGGTTTGGTAAAGTAAAAAAATACATATCTTTCTCTCTCTTTTTTTACTCTCTCACATATAGGATGCGGTAGGTACAAGAAGACGGTGTTCAGCCAACGACTGGTAAAATGACGACTTAATTTTGACCAAACTACGTAACGCAATCCTCCCACACACACTATGTTACATCTAACTATACAAATATTTTTATTTCCTTTTTCTCCGTCTGTGTACACACAAGTATATTTTTCTTTCTTCTTGAATATATATATATATATATATATATATATAACCACGTACGTGTTGAATTTAATTTTGAAATTTTTAAAACTCTTCTTATCACAAGCAGTAGCACCTCTCCACTACAATTCTAATTGATGATGATCAGTTAAAAATTATTTTGCAACGATAATTATACAACCGCCAACAAATGTTAAGTTGTAAGAACTCTTAGTGAAAGGTTGCAGAAGGATAATCATTAAATCTCTCCGTTTACTTAAAAGAACCAATGCAATACAAAGAAAAAGTACTATAAATCGTGTTTTCGTGAATAAAAAATATTTTCCTTAGAACTTCAAAGAATGAGCAATAGATTGTATACTTTAAATATATACTTTTTCAAATGCAGGCGAAAATTTTTAACAAGAAGTGTATTAAGAAAAATATCAAAAATGCAAATCAAGCATTTTTAGTAAAGTTATCTTTGGTAGCAATCAACAGATTATTTAAAATGAGGATAGTTGAAAATTATTTCAATAAAGTTGTTTTATAGAAAGAAATTACAATATTGTTTCTTGTAAGCAGTTTAATGATGAAAAAGTCTAAGTTATTACGTACAATGTAAAATGACTATTATTACAAAAACCTGTTTTGTCGTTGTTCGATTAAATTTAATGAATGTGAATAGAGAAAAATCAAGTCTTTAAATTATACTTTTACATAGTGAATGTTGCTTCACGAAAAAGCGTCGTGAAACAGTTGACATCTCTTCGACTAAGAACAAATGGATAATTGTCGCTGTTATGTACCGTGTTCCTTCAGGACGTTGACGATCATGGCTCTCCACAATTTCCTGTTCTTTGTAGCTCTTAATAAATTTCGTCTTTTTGTTATCTCTTCTAAACCTTGTCCTTTCATTCATTTATTCAAACTTGCCAGGTAGGTCATTCGTTGTTTTCCACTGTCTCTCTTGCTTTTTTTAGTCTGTCCTGCGAGTATGAAATGTTCCAAGCCCTCTTTCGTTATAATTTGCCCTCTAAATTTCAGCAGTTTCTTCTTGATTTTAAATATAAATGGCTTTTTGTTTTTATTTTTATTTTTGTGTGAAACGTAATTCAGTCCATGATATCCTCAGCATCTCTATGGAGAAGAACATTTCTGTTGCTTCAAATTTTATGAGGAGATTGTTTTTAGCATTCATTTCCATATAGAAAGACTATTATTACGTAATAGTTCAGTACTCTTTTCTTTGTTTTTAATAACATTTTCACTTTTTTGAATAGTTTGCTTGGGAGACATACTTTGCTATTCCAATGCGCCTTCGTATATCATTTTCGCACTTTCCGTCCTCTAAAGCACTTCCTAGTTATTAAATATTTAAATCAGCGTACTTGTTTGAGTTTGTATCTCGAATTTGTAATTCACATGTTGGGCTGGATGATAAAATGCATATCTCCTGCACTAACTAGTATTCATATTTACTGGCACAGTGCTTTTCATCGAAATAAAATATCGCTTCTTTTAAAATTTTACATAGATTGTCTACGTAGGTAAAATTTGAAATGATTGATTGATTTTGCGGATTATCACCCTTTGTGGCATATTTAGAGTCGAAACATATTTTTGAATTATATAAGAATAATTCTTTATGCGACTGAATATTGTATTAACAGTTTAAAATTTGACTTGAACCAGTCTTGTTGTTAGTTCTCATCATTGTAAAAATTTAAGTTCTTGTTTTCATGAGAAAAAACTGTTTATAAAAATGTACTAGATTGTGACTAAAAATACTGGTCATATATGTTTAGCTCGTATTTTGTTATAAGACTATGTGTCCTAATAACGAGTATGATGCTTATAACTTTGAATATTAAATTATGAGAATGCTACTTTTAAAAGGGTGTTTGCCAGATAAAAATAGTATATATATATATAATGTCCAGTCCGTAAACGGCAAGGATAATCCAACAAAATCAACTTAATATAAAATATTAAGTGTTATATTTATGTAGAGAGCTCAATGGATGTTATCCAGAGCAATATGATATTTATAAAGGAAAACTCACGTCATTTAAATTGGTTATAAATTATAATTCATTTCAATGAGCTTAATTAACTCCTTTCATCAAAACACACAATATTCCTTCCATTTAGTAAAAAAAAATTTGCCGGAATAAGCATTTTCTTTAACTGAAGAGAAAGATAAAAAAAAAAAAAAAAGAAAAAAAAAGAAGAAAAAATAAGAAAAAGGAAAAGGAAAAGGAAAAGAGAGTTAGGACAGAGGCATTGGGGGTAATTCAGACCAGTCGCGAAGATGTTGACCACTAAATCATTAACCGTCTACTTCTAATTCCATGGATACGTATGTATGTGTAACCCCACAAATTAACCCACCCATTGTACACTAAATTATATCCATATACACATATGCGCACACATCCCCACATATACATACAAATGTGACTGTGTTTATGCTTATACATACCTATCGACCTACACTTATTCATGCCCACGTACGAATCTTACTTTTGTTATTCTCACATATATATTTCATAAAGACGGGATTTCCGCGCGCATAGTGTTATAAATATGCAAGTATGCTAACAATTCTCGCACATACTCCCAAATTACGCATATATTTTCATACTCACATACAGCCTCATCTCCATACGTATATATACTCACAGATGCACTCGCACTCCCACATTTTTGTCTTTATTTTCACCTGAAATTAAAGCCAAAATACGATGTTTAGAACAGCTCATGATTAAACATAATAGACGTTCATTGTCTCTTATATATTTAACAGTATATGTTTAGAAAATTATCTGCTGCCTCGATACACTATATATATATATATATATATATATATATATATATATATATATTATTTTTCCTTGTTCCTCGTTTCCTGATTATATGCTTTTAACATGCACATTTTTGTTGCAAAAATAAATGCTGTAGTGTATTTGTGAAGTGTAAATCCTGGAAAAAATACGCCATCTTTAAACGTCACATTTCTAGATAATTGCGCCTTTTCTCTTTCTCTTCCTTTATTATTGTCGCGTGCAAGGAATTCTGAATTTCAGACATTCTTTCGATGTTCCTAATTCCATGAGAAACGAATTTCGTGAAAATTTCCGTCCAAGTTGGGATTTTACATATCTATAAAATTGAGACGCTTTTCCTCGCTTTGTTTTAGACTCATTCTATGATTGATTAAAAAATAATATGCCACTTGAACATTCTTGACAACAGGAAAATAAAAATCTCGAAATTAATGGATGCACTTCATTTTTGTTGGTAATCTGACGGACAGTTTTGGGGAAATATAAAACATTTTCCCGATATTAACTTTATTGACATAATTACAAGTAGATACCCACAAGAAATCCCGAGAGCGGGGAGAATGAGATCCTTAATTGGACAGATACACCGGATACGAACCATGGCTTACCACATCAATCGAAGTTAACTTGCCCTTGTGGCAGGAAATGTAAAAATATACGCGGCCTGAAGATACATCGGACGAAAATGAAATGCATGGCACGTATTGACAATCTGCAACGCACAGGATACTCTCCTGGTGAGACGCAGGAAGAGCAGGGCCAGGATGCACACCACAGTATCCAGTCCTTCCAAGTGGGGGTCAATATGTCCAGCAACATAACATCAAGTAATTTTCGGAAAAAGACCAAATGTTTGATGAAACCCTAAAAGATTCAAGATTCAAGATCCGTAATATTAACAAAGGAGAATCTAGAAGGGTGGCTAATCAGGGTTGATAAGTTTGGCTTACCTGACAGATATAAAGCTTGGATTTATCAACACGTCATTCTTCCAAAAATACTCTGGCCTGTAACTATCTACGATTTCACTTCCTCCACGGTAGAACTTATGGAACGAAACATAACATCACGACTACGTAGGTGGTTAGGACTGCCAAGATCTCTATGCAGCGCAGCGTTATACAGGAAAACAAACACACTGAAACTTCCGTTTAAAAGCCTACACGAAGAATTTAAAGTAGCTAAAGTGAGAGCCACAATCCAGTACGAGTGCTCGAAAGATCCCAAAGTAGCCGGTGCGAGAATATCAGTATATACAGGTAAAAAATGGACGCCTCGAAAGAACTGAATACAGCAAAAGAAAGAATCCGAGAAAAGGCAATACTAGGGACCGTAGCTACTGGACGCGCGGGCCTCGGGTTTTTCCCCTCAGAAAAATATGACAAACTGCAAGGAAAAAAGAAAAGTCATCTTTTGCAGGAAGAAATCAGAAATGGCGAAGAAGAGAAAAGAATAACAATCCAAGTCGGGATGAGACAGCAATGGGCATGGACCAAACGGAGCTCTATGTTGAGTCGCCAAATCAAATGGTCCGAAATATGGCACGGTGACTCCAGATTACAATTTCTGATTCGGGCAGTATACGACACCCTGCCAAGCTCCACAAACTTACCCAGTCGCCAAATTGTCATTTTTGTAAGCGCAAAGGTACCTTAAAACATATCCTGAGTAGCTGAAAATGGCTGATTGGCGTTACAGATGGCGCCACGACGAAATTCTAAAGAAATCATGAAAATAGTTCAAAATGCTATCAAAGAGAATGTTTACAACCCAGACACAAGGCAAATAAAATTTATTAATGCGGGCGCGAAAATCCCACAAAATAGAAAGGTAAATCCAAACCTGTTATCTCCTGCAACAGACTGGGAACTAAGGGCCGATATAGGCTCGAGATTGAAATTCCCAGAGCAAATTGCCACCGCAAAACTTCGCCCAGATATAATTTTCTTGTCACATAATTTGAAGAAGATAGTTTTGTGGGAACTGACAAGAAAACTGGGACGAAAACGCAGAAGAAGCCCATGAAAAGAAAAAGTTAAAATACGACGAACTGCTGGAGAGTTGCAGGGTTAAAGGCTGGAGGGCTAGCTGCACTCCGATAGAAGTAAAAACTAGAGGATTTGCAGCAAGGTCCTTAAGCAAAGCCTTAACAGATATTGGGATAGTGGGAATAAAAAAAAAAATTAAAAAAAAAGGAAAGCACACTCAAGTCCATAACCGAAACAGCGGAAATTGGTGATGGATCAAAAGGGCTAGTACCTGGATTTCAAAAACAAACTGTTAGCTAAAATTCCCCGAAATTCTGCATTTCTGAGTTCTCTTCATTTTTTAATAGTACTCGTAAATAAGATAAAATGCATAAATAAGTTTTTAAATTAATGTATTTAATCGTAATTAAGGTTTTTTTATTTGTACATAATTTATTATATATTTATGTGTGATTTTAAAGGGATTTTGAAGTACTTATATATATATATATATATATATATATATATATATATTTATTTATTTATTTATTTATTTATTTATTTTCCTATTTTTTTGGGGTGGGGAACGATTTTAAATTTATACATATTTGTAGATACTTGTATTTTTTAAACGGATTTTTTTTTCTCTTTTGATAAATTCTTAGACGAGTTTTTATCCTCATATTATTTTTTTTAAACGACTTACAAATTATATATATTTGTAGATATTTATTTATTTTTTAAACGAATCGTGATTAATTCTTAGTCGAGGGTTTTTTTTTTATAGCCGTTTAACAAGTAAATTGGTTCATATATTTTAGGACGAGTTCATGTACGGTTCGCCACTTGATGGAAATTGACTCTGACTGTCGCCAATCGAAAGAGTTTGTAAGACTTCGTACGGGGCCCAAACATTATAATTTTTTTCCAGTGTCTGAAAGCGTTTATTGAGGGTGGACCAGAGACTGATCATCTCTGGTCGGGTCGGCGCGGTGAGTGGGGTTATGATGTTGAGAGGCCCGAAACCCCCTAGTGATCCACGCAAAGACATCACTGACGACACCCTCTAGCGCCCCCATTACGGTACGTATGTTTGAAATATTGAACAATATCTTGGTCTATTTGAAATCAATAATTTCCAGAAGAAACTCCTAGTAAAAGATTCCCATCCAATCCGACGAAAATACACACCATCACTAACGGATTAAGATTGGTTTTAGCACAGTTAGTAGTGGTTCGTTTCGTTTTTCCCACAAATCTTTGTTGCTTCAGCTAGTTGTAAAGTATCCAATTTTCATCGCTTGCAATATATTTAAAAAAAAAAATTAACGCGAAAATACTGTTCAGCAACATGTGGACATGCTATATCAAACTCAAAGGGACTAATAATAAAAATGAAGTTTCATAATATACTGAAAATGTTTATTTTCTTCCAAAATCAATAAACCAAAATAGTTTTATCAAAATTTAAGAAAACAAAACAAAACAAAACAAAAACACATTTATAGGAAAAATGTCACATTACATCAAAAATGATATTTTTGAATAATTTTAGTTCAAACTAAACACTGCTAATGCTATCTAATGCTATAAAGAGAAAAACAAATTTGGTTACCCAATATTATTATGTTAGTGTAGCAGATACCGGGGTATCCTCAAACAATATTTATATTACGATTCGATCGACGTAAGATGGCAGAAGAAATAAGACAACGACACCGAAGTAAATAACAATTAAAACATGTATTATTAACAATAGGATACATAGATTTGATTAAGCATGCAAATAGTGAAGGAAAAGTTGTTTCCCTTGCAACGTTAAGAAACAAAGTCAATAACTGAATAAAGTTCCTGAAAGGAAGAATAATGTAATGCACATACTGTTGTTAAGTTGAAGAAAGTTTCAATTGGAAAATGAATGTGTGTGTACACATGTGTGTTAAAGAAATAAATTGCCGCCTAATTGTGACCTGCAATTAGTGCAGGTGTGCGAGCAAGAATTAAACCAATGTCCCTCTGCCATACTGGATAGCAAGAGGGTCTCGCTCGAGTTGGGAAACTGTTGCACATTCTTCCGCTATCGCCAGCCGATAGCGGGAGCCCAACTGATGGAATCACGTGTGTCCACCGCTTAAATACGCAAGCCAAACTGCGCGGGAAAGATGCACGTGATAGATAAATGCAAGGCGCGTGTCTCAAAGATGAGAACACGCCAGACAGAAGTAAATGCGTAGGTGTGAAATACACAATGTGACCATATATAAATGCAGGAATACGTATGTGGGTGTGAATGTAAAGATGTGTACGTGAATACCACAATACTTCCCACTCCCAGATAGAAATAAATGTATTCTATATATTTTTTCAATATGTCCGATAAAAGTTGGTTGCTGAAAAAGAAGGGTAGGGGTGTGAAAAGTTGCTAAATTCACATTGCCGTTTATTGTATTAGTAACGGTATGGTAGATTGACATCCGCCATATTGGATCCGCAAATAAACGCACATGGTGGAATGAAGGGTGGGAACGTTTCCGATGCGATGTATGGCGTCGTTATGGAATTCGTTGTTGTCTCCCGTAGGTTAAAAAGAAAAAGAGTCGAAGTTTGAAATGCGCGCGACCAGAGGTTAGAGTGCTGTTTAAGGTAGCATGCTCGAAAAAGTCTCGGCAGATAGCTTTTAAAAATTCTTCTAATAAATTCCAAAGCTCCACGTTCAATTGCTTGTCTGCCCTTGTGTTTCAATGAGTGTATGGATTCATGTTGGCGTTAGAAGAATAAACAGTTGAGAATTAACTTTGATGTGCAAAGTAGTCGGTTGATACGCCGTGTTGACGATTTGATGTTACCGATTGTCGATGCACGTTTGAAAGAACAGTGTTCTCGTATATATGAAGAAGAAAAATGTCAGCGAGTCGACATTGTGTCAATCTTTTTCTGGAAGAGATGACAGGTATGCTGTTAAAAGTCCTGTTCTGTGTGGTCACCATCTTGCTGAAAGAATAAAAGCATATGGTGGAACGTGACGAAAAGAATTCGAGTCAAACTGGAACGTTGGAGTTTAAAAACACTTTTTCAAGGTTTAAGATGCAAATTTGACGTTGAAATGAGTGGACAACCAAAATTTGTAGAAATGTTGATAAAATTATGAAGCTTTCTCAGAGGAATGAAGAAAATTGCAATTTCTACAAAGAAATTTAACAAGATGCTGGTGTACGGACGTGGCTCGACGGGTTGAGATGCTGCTGCGATGTAAGTTTTAAAGTATTGACTTCAGAGCGCTGTGAATTTTTTCTTTAAAAAGAAATTTTTTTAAAATCAAGCTCCGGGTTGAGAAATGAAGATGTTGATAAAGACTTTAGAAGGAATCTGGTTACTAATGAGCTTGTGGTGAATATTTTTGAATATGATATTTTTGAATAATTTTAGCTCAAACTAAACACTGCTAATGGTATCTAATGAAAAACAAATTGGGTTACTCAATATTATCATGTTAGCACTAGCAGTATTTAATCTTAGTAGAAAGAGAAATTGTAATGATGATGATGGTCATCAAAAGATTTGTATTAACAAATTAAAACGCTATCTATTTAATCCTAATTAATTTGGATTAACAAATAGTGCTGAAAGCGTTAATTATTTTGAAATTTAAACTTACTGTAATTTGTACTTTCTAAAATTAAAACATTTAAGAATTTTTTGGATTTTACTCAAACAGGGGAGCTGATTCTATGCACTTTTCATCAGTGTTGTTCCCCTTTTACAGTTGGCTAATGAAATCGGAAGGTAATATTTTCATTTAATTTATTTCGATTTTTCCAATTCGTTGAAACTAGCACATTTATACATCTAAAAATACAGTAGGATATTAATATGTCATTTTATAGGTTGAAATATTCAACATCACTCTTAAGTGCTTATTATGAATACGAAAAGTTTGATTTGTAATTGTATCAAATACAAGTGCCCACTGGAATCGTCATGCCAGTGGGATTTTTTAAAAATTTAAAATAAAAGTCCTGGTTTAAATAAACGTTCTGTTCTTATATAAGATTTATAAAAGGCTAAATAAAATAATCATGCAACAGAGTAAAATATATGAAAAATAATAAGCGCTGTGCCGAGCATGGGGAGAAAGAAACTGAAAAGGAAGCAGCCGAAACGTTGCATTGTAGCCATGAAAAATGAATTAATGTATCTACATAATGTGGCAACTGGAAAAATGCATTGTAAATTAATTAATAAATGAATCTGGGAAATTTACAACCGAATTATAAATTTGTAAATTGCTGTTCTCACTGATTTTATTTAATGTTAGTCCTTTAATTAGAACTGTTTTTCTTGTCAATATCAGAATTTAAATATATACTACCTTTTAAAATACTGTGTTCATATATATATATATATATATATATAATGTGTGTGTAAAAATTTAAGATAGATTATATCTGTAAAATATATGTTGTGGTGCAATGGATAGCGGCTTGGAATAAGAAATTCGAGAGTCGAATTCGCGCAAATCCTCCTGGGAAAGGTATTAATCCGTCTCTTATTTCTCTATCTATGTGTTCAATAGCAGGACAGATTGTGTTCTCTATAGCCTCTGTTGGCAACCAGTCTACTGCAGGGAAATCTTCTGCCTTGTCAGTCATGGATCGAAAGAGACATGATTGTCCAAACGAGTATCAAATATGGCAATTAACTGAGTGATTGATATCTGTAAAAGGACAATTTGAATAAAGACAACATGATGTGTTTCGTCTTCTGAAGAACTTTAGCAAGAATTTTATTTTGTAACACGTATTTATATACAAGAGAAAAATGTATTCTCCGTACATTGTATGACTTTTCATCTATCCTGATGCATATCTATCTTAAATACTTTGAAAAAAAAATATTGATCTATATAATTACGCGTTACAAAATAAAATCCTTGCATTTGCCTTGATAAAATTCCCCAGAAGACGAAATGGCTCGGCTAAGATATGTTTTCCGTTTGTCTTTATATATATATATATTGTTTAGTACTTGTTTTTTGATCTTAATAGGGTTAGACCAGTACACATTTGTATTAAAAAGTGTTCGATAGAATTATATTGTAGAACGTTTGAATATTTTCCATTTTTAAATGAGTTATTTCGCTAAATAACTTGTTTATATATATATATATATATATATATATAAACTCGTTTAAAAATGGAATATATATATATAAAGTATATATACATATAAAATTTATATATATATATATATATATATATATATTTTATGTATATATACTTTATATATATATATTCCATTTTTAAACGAGTTTATAAAATTTATATATATATATATATATATATATATAAATTTTATATGTATATATACTTTATATATATATATTCCATTTTTAAACGAGTTTATATATATATATATATATATATATATATATATATATATATATAAACAAGTTATTTAGCGAAATAACTCATTTAAAAATGGAAAATATTCAAACGTTCTACAATATAATTCTATCGAACACTTTTTAATACAAATGTATATATATATATATATATATATATATATATATATATATAAATTCAATGATGTATTGTTGAATGACCATTTCGATGTGAAAATCCCCACGGGGGATAACACATCACCTCAGTAACCGAAAAATCCTTTCAGAAACTGGAGAAAAATCAGTCTAATTTTCCTTTTTAAATAGATTTGCAAAGAAATTAAAAAAGAAAATAAAAAAGAAAAAGAAAGAAAAAGATAAAACAAAATAAAAACAAATAAACAAGAAAAGAAAAAATTGACATCGTCTGGGTTCACAAAACAACGAAAACAGAATTGTAACTTAAAAATTAACAGACGGCGTGTTGAAATGAGCAAGGTTATGCAACACGGAAAAAGTTGGGAGATAAGAAAGAAAAAGGAAGGAAGGGAGGGAAAAAGAAAAGAAAAGAAAGAAAATTTTTTTTATATATTACAGACGCTGGACAAATTCAAAAACCTAACTTCCCAAAAACGTGAATGAAATTGAAGGAGCGGTTTAATCCATTAGTGGTACGCATTAATGGCTTATAGGTAAAAACCTATAATTAACACTGGATTTTTATAAACCTATAAGTAGGCATTTCAAGTACGATTTGGTTTAGAATCTTATATTTAATGCTAGGTCCCTTCTTCAAATGGCTTGATGATCATAATATTGTAATTTTCAGTATACACATGTGATTAAGATTACCAGTATCTTAATAAATATGAATACTGAAGACAGAATGTCGGATGAATATTGATTACAATTCCTGACGGTAAGGATTAAAGAATGATTATCAGAAGCGCTCCATGTGACGTTAATCTCATTGCCAAGCGATAAAGTTATTTCCCTTTATAATCTTGCTTTCAATAAATTTTATAAAATACTGCAAGCTTTGTGTGTTCTGTTCATTTTCGCAGAAATCACCTAAGCTGTATATTATAGGAGGATACACTGAGTTTTTTTAGCTTTATATCGCAGCCTCTCAAGACTACTCTCAATTCAAAACCGCGGATAGGTCAACGGAAAACTACACCACTATATTTCCCAAGAAGACGTGGAAAAAAGGTGTCTGTGGAGCGAATAGTTAGAAAGAGTGAAAATCGGTTTACGTGCCTTTTCGGACATTAGTATATATATATATATATATATATATGTGTGTGTGTGTGTGTGTGTGTGTGTGTGTGTGTATTCAACCAAATATTTAGCCCAAATTCATAAACATTACAAAGTTTTAATATTTTAGACAATATTTTTCAAAATTGTACAATTTTCCATTTTTTTTTTAAAATTTTGCAATAAATCTAGTTTTGCACTATTTTGTCTAATTTGTACAATATGAATAATTTTGCACTTCGTACATGTAAAATAAAGCAGAAATTGTCAAAAGTAGACAAAATTATGTAAAATTACAGAAAAGCTATATAAAAAGTCTACATGCATATAAAACAATGCATCAAAAGCGAAATGGGGAACCTTCCAGGGCCCTCATCAAATTTAAAATGCCCACTCCAGCTAGAGGGGTCTAAATACTCTAAATTGTTTCGAAGAGGCTCCATTAAATCTGAAAATAAACAAATTTCATATTTTTTATAACTTTATTTTTTTTTTAGTTTTAACAGGGATCTTGAGCGACTAGATAAACCTTGCGAACTTCTCAAGTCTTGTGGTGTTTGCTGATCATACGAACCGTTATATTAATGTTAATCCGCCTCTCTCTATATATATATATCGACAAGGTTTTTGGTTTTAGAAAGCTTACTGATTGTATAAAACAATTTATAAAATTTGGATATATATACCTTGTCGATATTGCTGAACAATATCGACAAGGTATATATATCCAAATTTTATTAAGATTTTCAAATTTGCGAATTAATTGTTTTATTCAATAAATCTTGTTTAGAAGAATTGTTTCTGCCTAAATACACTTGCTTAAGTATATATACATAGTCATCCGCAGACAGATCTGTTTCGCTGTATCACAGCTCATCAGTACGGTTAGACATCTGATTGCTTTTACCCAAAATTGAAACCCGACCGAATTGGCGTCAGTCGGCGATGCTACCTCTGAGCTATGAGCACTCGGTAGAAGGAGGCAGACTTTTTAGCGTATGATGTATCATACGCCAGTAGTCAGAGTGATCTAATTCATTACTGAATGAGCGATATGCATGTTATGACCTTGAATAAGTTCTCCCTGATTTTTCATGAAAAGTAATGTTTTATTTACAAAAAATCAGTAAGAAACATGTCACTAAAAGTGTTGACACTACTAATCTTTTTGGCAGCATTTGAATTCCACGTCTGAAAAATGACAGGCCCTTTGAGTCTAACTACGAGTCGACCCATTCTTCTGCATCTTCATAAGAATGAAAGTGCTGCTCAGCCAGGTCGTGGGAAATTGATCAGAACAAGTAATAATCGGACGGAGCAATGTCTGGTGAAGACAGCGGGTGGAGTAGGATTTCCCATTTAAGCGTTTCCAAGTAGGTTTTCACCTTGTAGCTTAGGGTTGTCATGTTGCAAAACCACTTTGTCGTGTCTCTGCCCGTATAGCAGCCATTTGTCTTCAATGCTCGGCTCAAACGCATCAGTTGTGGTCGATAGCGGTCTCTCGTGATGATTTTAGTGGATTTGAGCAGCTCATAATAAACTACGCCCAGATGATCCTACCAAATGCAGAGCAGAAATTTCAAACCATGGATATTTGGCTTTACTGCTGATGTTGATGCATGTCTGAGCTTACCACACGATCTTCTACGCTTGTGGTTATTCTAGTGTATCCACTTTTCATCGCCGGTCACGATACGATGCACAAAACTTTATTTTTTGTCATTGAAACGGCTGTTCACATGTGACAAGATGCCGTTCGACATTTCCCGGCTTCAACTCATACCGCACTCAATGTTCTTGCTTTTGAATCATTACTAATGCTTTCAAACATTTCAAAACTGTTGTGTGATCAACTCTTAATGATTCTGCAAGTTCATGAAATCTTCATGAAGTAATGCCTCCAATTCTTCGTTTCCAAACTTTTTTTTACCTTCAATATCAAAATCATTATTTTTGAAGCATCTTAACCAATTTGTGCATGTTTCTGACAGAGCGTAGTCAGCGTTGGTCTCAACAAGAATTCTGCATACTTCAGCTGTAGATGTCTTTTGAATAAAAAAATGCAGTAAAATTCCCTGCAGACGCACTTTCTTTGACACGAACTCCGTCATGTTTAACGCTTTGAAAAAATGAAGTTTTTTACACTTCAGCGAAATTATACACGCTGAAATTCAAGTTTGTCTATAGTATTTCTTTATAGATGCGTTACCATCTGAAACCACACGCACGCAGTTCTGGAAACGTCATCTGTTGGAAAATAGGCGAGAACTTATCCAACATCCTAATATATATATATATATATATATATATATATATATATATATATATATATATATATTATAAATTATGTTTTAGAACATGTACATTATTTTTTAATATATGTCCTCGACAATCATATGTTTGTTTCAACGTTGGGTGCCCAACGTTTCTTGGGAGGTAAAAGCAAAACTGAATTCGTCTGCTCCCTATATTTGGTTCATTGTTGTTGTGGGAGGTTGGTTGGGGTTATTGATAATGAAAGGAATGTGTCTTCTAGAGTTTTGAAGAGCCTGGTGTGTAAGTGCTAAATTGTTGATTAATAGTATTATCTGTTGGAGTGTACGTTTTTATCTGTCGGGTATATCTTTTGGTTAGAATTTCGCAGAGATTGGTGTGTGTGTGTGGGGGGGGGGGGGTTATTACTCGGTCAGTTTCGTGTGTTTGCGTGGGGTTTTCTTGTGTGTGTGATTGGGGACTTGTCTTGTTTTTTGGGATGTGCGTTGTGGCGCAGTGGATATCGGCTCCGAACTCGAAATCGGAGAACCGAGTTCGAATTCCAGTTGAATTCCTTGCATTCACTTACGCGCAAATACCCTTGGGAAAGGTATTAATCCGTCTATTCCCTCCAGTTATGGGTTAAATAATAGGACAGATTGGGTTCTATAGCCTTGGTCGGCAACCAGTCTACCGCAGAAAGCAATGGCAACCTACTGCGGGATAATCTTCTGCCCAGTCAGTCATGTCTCTTTCGAGACATGATCGCCCAAGCGTGTATCGCGCATGGCACTTAACTGACTGACTTGTTTTTTGACCTTAAGAATTTTTAGGCGTCTTGCTTAGCTAGCGCTTGATTTATTTGTGTCTGTTGTTACCAGACAAATTTTATTTATTCTCTTTTATTTAGTGGCGAGAATGTTTTTCTTAGGGTTCCTTATATAGACGCGATAGGGGTGGGGTGTTTTTCTTTTTAATTTTGATTTTTTCAGTACGGCATATTTTGTATTTTATTTTTTATATTTTTTTATTTTTTATTTTAGCGGGATCGGGGTGTTTATTCATGTATTATTGTATTTAGGCAAAGTTGTTTCTAAAAAGTCTAAACTTGCATTCTTTCGGAAGTAAATGCAAATTTCTATTTTGTCAGCTTTTATAATGTTTCTAAATTTGTATATTTAATCTTAATATTGAATTTAGAAGATCGATTTTTTCCTTTTAATTTTTTTGATTCTTTTTTAATTTGGGAGTTATTTTTTTCTTTTGGAATATTAAACTTTGTTGTAGACTTTCGTAATTTGATCTATTTAAGTGTGGATTGTTTTGTATTTAGGTGAGGTTATTTATAAAAAATCAAAAACTGTATTTTTTAGAGGACAAATGTAAATTTGTATTTTATCAGTTTTTTATAATTTATCTAAATTTGTATATTTTAATCTTGATTTTGAATTTAGGGGATCGATTTGTTTTTCTTTAATTTTTAATTATTCCTAGATTATAGTTTGGGAGCCTGTTTATTTCTTTTAATTTTACATTTTATTTATTTAGATGTTGTTGTGGGTATTAGACCTTACTTTAAGGGTTTATTAGATCGATTTTTCTGTAGCATTTTCAGTCTTTTATAACAAGAATATCTAGTCAAACTCCTAGTATTTCCTAGCATGATTGTAGGGTTAGGTCCCTACTGTGTTTACAGTTTACTGTGGTTTCGTGCCTCTGGTTTAAAAGCTTGTTACTATTTATATATTTAAGGATCTCTATTTTTTCTTGAAGGCAAAGAAAACATGATTCTTTTATAGATGTTGCTGTTCTTGCTTGTTTGAGGATTTTCCATTTAACCTTAGGTGTTTTATTTTCGTTTTTTAATTTCCAAAAGTATTTGGAGAGAGAGACGTCATGTTTTGTTTTTCTTTGTTATTGAAGGATGAGAGGTGATTGTAAAAGCGTTTTTTAAATACGTTCATGGTATTCCCAATATATATTTTTTCCTCTTTAGGATTTTCTATGAATGAGATCGAACACATATATATCAGAGATTTTGTCAGACATTTATTGGTCATGGGGTATTGATTGGGGTTTCTACAGTTACAGAGATTGTTGTCACTGGACGGACTTGTATTAGTGTTGGATTTAATTTTGCTGTGTAGTTTTAATGTTTTGGTGTTATGCATTTTTATTATTTTTTCTAGATTATTGGAACAGCTATAACTTAATTTTATGGTATTTTTATTGAAGATTTTGCTTAGAGGGTTATTTTTGGGAAAGTGATTTTCTATTAATTTAAGGAATTTATGCCCCAGCTTGAAGTTAACTGATTGATTGAAGGGAGGGTTATACCATATTATTTTTCTGTTTCTATTCTTGCTTTTTGGACTTTTGACTTTTTCTACAAAGCTGATTTTTGATGATTTATACCCGCTTTCCTTAAGGATTTTATTATAAATTACCTTGTGCTTATCAAATATTTCTTTACTGGATGAGTGTGTGTTAATGCGACGTTCTACCGATGATGGGATGTGCTTAATTATGGGTGGTGGGTGATTAGAGTTGGGGTTTATATATATTGGGTTGGCGTTGTTTTTCATGTAAGGTTGGAATGTGTTTGATACTAGGTCTAATGTTATGTCAAGGAAGTCTACTTGTTTGATATTGTGATTAATCATTACGTTAAGGCCAAAAGATTTGAAGACTCTATATCGAGCACTGTTTTAAATTAATGTTTTGGACGGAAAAAAAACTCTTTCTTCGTTCTGTACCCACTCGGATATATATATATATATCTATCTATATATATATATATCTTGTTAGGAAAGTATGTATCCACCGGCAAGATTCTAATCTGCGACTCTTATTCACCTAGGAAAAGGCGTTAATTTATTTGACATGTCTTAATCACTTGACCATGAAGTATTTAGGAGTTAGAGAAGGCCTAATTTGTATATTTATATGTCTTAATTCGGGAGCGAGTGGTTAAGACACCCACCTCCTGCTCAATTGACGGCTTTTTATAGTTCTATAGGAGTCGCAGTTTCAAATCCTGCTATTAATTAAGATTTCTCGAATATTCAGGCCGGTAGATATATATATAAATATACTATTTAGTTATAAAGAACGTAGTATCTACCCAAATACGAGTATCTATTAAAAATAATGTTTAAACAAATAAATTAAAAATATGTCGGTTCATTTCAATTCCATTTCGTCGTAAAATATATATATATATATATATATATATATATATATATATATATATATATATATTATAAATTATATTTTAGAACATGTACAAATTTTTTTATATCAACTACAAAGTGTACATTTTGTTTTGACATTGAAATTGCAATGTCCCATCAGGTGGTGTGGAAAGGAACGGAAAGCCTCTTTTTTATATTTGGCGAGTTGTGTGTGGGATGTTGGTGGGGGTTAGCGATATGGGAATAAGTCATTATAGTTGATTAATGAAAGTGTCGGGAATTTTGTAGACAGATTTAACATTAGAAGATGGTGTATAGGTTTATGGCCTCATTGTGAGACTTTATTCTTTGGGTTTATTAGAGGGGGAGAGTAAGGAAGTGTAAATGGTGGGGAGGGACGGGATTTGATTGGACCTATCTTTAATGTTTATTTTTATAACTATAGAATACTTTTGTATTTAAACACAGTTTTTATAATTAATTTAATTTTGTATATTTAACCTTAATTTTGAATTTAGGAAATCACTTTTTTCTATAAAACTTTAAATTAGATCACAGTTTATGGTGTGTAATAGGTAAAATTTAATGTAAGAATGTTGTTAATACTATAAAGGTTTATCATCTCTAAGGGGTCCTAGCTTTGGCTTTTGTAGTATTTTTAGCATGATTGTAAGGTTAGTTCTTTAATGTGTTTGCAGTTTACTGTGGTTTCATGCCTTTGGCTTAAAAGTTTGTTGCTATTCATGTATTTAATGATTTCAATTTTTTCTTGAAGACAAAGGAAACATGGTTCCTTTATTGATTTCGAGGTTCTTGCTTGTTTGAAGCAATATATATATATATATAGTTATTAAAAAATAATCTCCTTATTGAAAAAAAATCAGTTAAAAAAACGTATTGAAAATATAACATTAACAATTTGTCTTGATACTGCAAATTATATATATAGTTATTAAAAAAATAATCTCCTTATTGAAAAAAAAATCAGTTAAAAAAACGTATTGAAAATATAACATTAACAATTTGTCTTGATACTGCAAATTATTTCCATGTTACACATTTCTCCATTACAGTAAATTTACGCATATTCTTGAAATGTTTGAAATGATTTTGATGTGCGTGATTGGTTTTATTTTTATTTCTCTATAATAACAGATGCCATTAAATTATCATAGGAAAAGGAAATTACCCCTGTAAGAGATACACAACCTATACAAGAAAAAATTTGATTAATAATACAGTTGGTTTAGTATTATTATTATTTAAAAATATTTATTGTTTTTTATCGCAATACTCAGGTTGTGTTTGCTTTCTACGACCATAAAGTATTCAACATGGATCATAAACAAAGTAGTAGTTTTGTTTGTATCCCATAAAAAGGGAAGCTCTTCTGACATAAATAATGCCTTACTGATTTGACTGCGAAAAGCCCTGTGCGAACCTACTTACGTACGAGCATATACATACAAACACAAAATCCCAGGTACAATGCCAAACAATCATTGGCTAATAAAAATCACTAATACATTTTCTACAGGCAATGCGACAATTTTGGAATCGCTTTATTTTTTTTGAAGTAGTCAGATTTGTACACTTTTAGAAGTGACTCACAGAAGCTTCCTTAAGTCTCCCCAAAGTTCGCTCGCTGATTGGTTGATGTCAATTGTTAACCAATCAGATCGTTGGCACGTGAAGAATAATTGTTCCCGCGCAACGATGTGGAGCCTGTAGTCGCTTATTTAGGCCAATATTGTTCTCACCTCAATTAGTGGGACCTCAACTGCTAAACGAATCTACGACAGTTGGAACTCCACGCGCCAACTTTCTTTCTCTCTCTCTCTCTCTCTCTCTCTCTCACACACACACACACAAGTTGATGATACTTTTACACCTTCACTAAAAACTTCTTTCGACACAATAATACTTTCAACAGTAATATCACAAGAACAATCATCTCATGAAACACTCGTGAACATTTAGTGAACATTTAGTGAATTTTAAACCAAATAATTATTTCTCACTGAACTTTTAAATTGCAGTCAAAGAGAGGCAACTTTTGACTAATTCAACTTTTCATATTTAAATGCATGTTTTTTTCACATCGTTGTTTGATATTGTACATATTGTTAACATACATATATATTATATGCAATGATGTCTTTTGGTTATTCTTCTTTTTGTGTTAGTCCTGTTTTCTTATCAAAGTTAAATTAATGAGGTAAAATCCACCACAGCCTCATCAGCAGGCGAGATTCAAATTTATTTATATTACTATATTTATCATTATACGAATAAAAAAGTAAATGAAAACTCGCCAACATTAATGACAACGCATCTTCTAGAAAAATTAAAACAGTTTGATAAAGCTCAAATTTTTATTTCGATTGCCAAATTATTGATATTTTTTTACATAAATAATAATTTAAAAAATATTTTAATTTTAGATCGTATAGTTTTAATTTGAAATAATACTGTAGCGAAAACTGACAAATTTACTACATAACTCCGCACACATTTTGTAATATTAAAAATTGAAGGCAATTGACGAAACGAATATTTGTTATAATAACAAATCATAAAATTGTAGTCAACAAATATACAAAAATGATGAGGTATAAACCAGTTGTTAGAAAGCAAGAAAAGATTAAAATTATTGATTTACAAAGTTCCAACTTGAGTCAAGGTAAAAATGTACCATGTAAAAATAAGGAGATTCTAAGGTTTCAGCTGAAAAGAAAATTGTTTTAAAAAGATTTTTTTAATGTTTAAGATGTAATCAAATTGTATAGTTCAGTAAATGTTCTAGATGATGAAGAATTTGTGGAAGGATATACTCTGTGAGGAAACGTTTGTTGAAGATAGTCTGTGTGACTGAGAAGGTGTTACTTTCAGCTTGGCAGGATCCGAGTTCGCGCCGCGTGGCGAACGAAGTGGGCGATGGTTGTCTCTTACATGGCGGATGTGATCTGGCGTCTGCTTGCGACCGAACTGATTGAGGAGACGAAATCTGAGGTTTACACTCAAAGTGGATCAACACGCCTCGGCGGGAAAACTGTGTTTCGTGCAGTAATATTTTGTAAAAAGAATTAACCAATCAAATCGCGAGCTTTAGAAAAGTTAAGGAAGCTGGTTGGAAATACCTTTCAACAAAAAGTGCACAAAATTTGATTAGTGAAAATAAAGCGACAAGTAAATTGTCACCAAGCTGCGATTTGTAAATCGTCTTATGATACTAAGTAGCATTTGTGATGGTTACCGCGCAATACTGTAAGCCATAAATATTATTATTAATTCGTTTATCAGGCTATGCACTTATTTACATTTTTTAGTTTATTTTCCATTAAACACAAACCCTTTTTATCCAATGGATTTGACAGGATAAAGCTGTGTTGTAAAGTTGAATCGCCTGCATAGTTTTTAAAACACTCTTCAGGTCAATAAAAACGGCGAACGAAATAGACAACAGATCAAGTTTGTTTTTATTTTTGTAAATAAATTTGAATTAGCATCGCTATTTGTTCACAGAAAATTGGAATCACTACTTCTCGTTCAATAGATTTATGTATTCATTATGCATCAAAAAATTAATCACCAGCTATTTTGAGTACAAACTTCTTTGTGATTAAAATATTTTTAAAGTGATTGCTCAAATTTAACATACAATGATTAAAACTTTAAAACTTAAAAGAATTCGGCCTGCAAGAAATCCGTGTTTTCCAAATTTTATTTGCTTTTGTAACGCAATTTATTTCTATTAAATAGAAGAAAATAGTTTTTGTTTTGAATTTTGAACTTACCAACGGGCTCGTGTGAATATATGGCGAAACTGGTTGTTTTAAACGAACCCATTGTTCCTAGTGGCGCATTAGTCGTCGACGACTCCTCGTCGAAGGGTGCTTCCATAACTTGTCTTTTTTACAGGTAGGAGTATTTAACCTACGCAAACCCCTTTATCCTTCAAGCGAGGTAGACTGGTTGCCAATAAAGGCTATAGAATCCAATCTGTCCTGCTATTTAACCTATAAGGAGGGTGAAGAGTTGAATTAATACCTTTCCTCAGGGCATATGCGCGCAAGTGTGTGGTGATACCGAACAAAAGGGATGGACCGGATGTTTGAGCTTTCACAACCAAAAAGCAAATGACTAAAAGTCGTCGCTGCGCCACCGGCTCCGCGCAGATGTTCCGGTTGAAAACTAAAAATTAATTAAATATTAAATTTCCAGTTCGCGAGCCTACGCGAATTTTATTTATCAGCCAATGGGAAGCCCAGAACCAAATACAAGTGTGAAATCCCAAATGAGATGCTGTGATCCAAAAAGAAGATATAAAAAAACGGATACAGAAAGCATCGACAGGCAAACCGACTCGAGGAGAAGAGAGTAATTAGTATCTCCCTTGACCTAAGTCAAGCGGCTTACTACGCTCGCCTCCCTTACCCCTTTCCTTCTTCCCTGCCTCAAAAACTACTTACTGACCTAAGGGGCGAATACATTAAAGACATTCCTTACTTACACGCTCCCAAATTCCTAAGCATTAATTCTCTTTCAGCATTTTATTGCCATGAACATTTTAACCTCCGTTGGACCTAACTTCATGTATTGATTCAATTGTAAAAACATTAATTGATATGTGTATATATAAAAAACCCACTATAAGTGAATGTAATGAATTCAACTGGAATTCGAACTCTGCTCTCATTCCGAGTCGATATCTACTACACCACAAGCAACATCCAAGTTGCCTTAACAAAAGGAGAAAAACTGCTAAGAGTAATACTAGATATGAAGTTGAGGAGAGCCATGATCACCTATGTCCACAAAGGTCGCGAAACATAAAAAACTCGTTGATTACCGAGCCGACAAAATCGTATTTTGATGTAGTTTTTGAAATTATTTATTTTCACCATTACGAATATTTTCAATTTTTGTTTATCAACGATAGCTTTCTATCATCGATTCCGTTTTGCACTTGAGGTTAATCATCAAATAAGGCCTTGAATATATAAAAAATAAATATGTAACAAAAATAATAAATGAACATAAAGAACCTAAACTAAATTCGGAAGACTTACGCAAAGTTAATGAACATATATTCTACTCTAATTCTGTACGACTCATGATATATAAATTTTTAATGTCGGCAGTAATTACATGAATACTAATGTAACCGTGCCGTAAAATGGCGGCAATTGTGTGAAAGCATTAATATCGTGATGCAATAAATGAACAGTTTTGAAACAGTATATTGACATTCAATAAAACAGAGATCCGAAATTCAAAACAAAAATATAGGAACTATTTATATTCGGACTATTGATCTTATAGTGGGTTATCCATTATGGTGAAGAGTATTTGTGTATTGAAATAGATTAACTGAATTTGGCCTTGTTAGTAGATAGCTATAAGAGGGGTATAAAACAAGAAAACTCAATTGCGTATAGAAACAACGTATATATATATATATATATATATATATATATATATATATATATATATATATCAATTAAGGTGTTTTACAAATAAAAGTAATGTCTTTTGGTTAGTACAAAGGTCGTTAAAATGTTCATAGCAATAATTTCCGAAAAGAGTTTGTGCGTATGTATGTGTGTGCGTTCATTTGTTAGGAGTGTCTTTGAAGTCTCCGCTCAATCCTCCGGGTATCGGTCAGTTATTAAGTGGCTCAGTGAACAGTGAAGAAGAAGATGAGAGAGAAAGAAGAGGCAACCATAATACGATCGCTTGACGTGTTAATTATGCTCGCATTTTCTCTACTGTCGATTCTTTTCTGTGTCGTCCTTTTATTGCGTCTTTGGGGCCCCGAACAAGTCATTTGGGAATTAATCCACACACGGATTTAATTCTGGGCTTCCCACTGGACGATAAACAAAATTCACGTCGGCTTGTGAAAAGGGTCCGTAAAAGGAATTTGATATTTATTTATTTTTGGTTTTCTACCGGAACTTCTGCGTGGAGCCCAGATGCGCAAAGACCCGTTTTGGTCATTTGCTATCTGGACCTCTGAGGGCAAACATCCGGTCCCTCGCTTGCTCGGTATCACCACAATCTCATCTATAGGGAATTCTGAATTGAACTCTTTATTGAATCTACGGGGGTGTGTATACTAATCTCGTTCCACTGTCTTTGTCTAGGGATATCGTCTAGTTCTTATTTTCTAGTATTGTTCAGTTATTGCTTGCCCGTTTCCATAAAGTTCAAGTACACATTACCCAACCCAGGAGCTCGCAACAACTGTGTCACCAGATTCACGGACCAGCGCTTTAATCTACAAGGCCATTGTAACGTAGTTTAAATAAAGGGTTCAGTTTAGAATTTCCTGTAGGTTACACAGATCAATATACACCTGAGGAAGGCTGGAGGGTGCAGTGGCCGAAACCTTGTGATAACAATAAATTATGAGAACAATTGCCTGAATATAAGTGTAACAGTGTAAATAATGACATCTCATTCCAGAAATTCAGACAGAGATAAAGGCCAAATGAACTGTTTAATTAATTTATTCACGACTACGTTTCTTAAAATTTTATATTACATAACAAACATAACAATTATATGTATTTCGTTATATTAAATAACGAAGGTTAAGAAGAATTCACAATTTAAGCAAAAGCTACTGAAGTGTTTACATAATTATCTCCCTTATTACTACGCGTTTTATAACTTGTTTTTAAATAGTTCATTGCTTGTCTTTACTTTTGATCACGATGCTAAAACAGAAAACAAAGTAGACTAAATCCATGCGTTGCTGATCTCAGAAATCATTTATGAACTTACAACTTAAAGAGAAGCTACTGATAAACTGTTTAGGTAATTTCTTTATCTGTAGGTTTCTTGTGGAGGTTTTATTTTGAAGATTGCCTAGGTTGTCTTTTATTTTCGATGCTTCTGTAAAGGCTGTTTTTATTTATTTTTTGTTTTTGTTTTGCTCGGTGCTACGTATATCTGTCCATGAGTAAACACTGGGGTTAGTAAACGGACACCAACATAAGAGAATGATTGACCTTGCGGTTTATAATTACTGAGAGTTTGACACAAAAGATATAAATGAATACACGACGGTAACTATTATGCAGTTCTGATGATACTTGATGGTTTGTTTTCACTGACATTTGCAAGAGTTGGCCGAGGTTAAAATGACGGAGGCAAAGAATTATGGACAGTGTCGAAGGCATGAAAGATTGCCATGATGCCGCGCAGATATTATTGTAAAAATTGTTCATATATCACATCAATTGCTAACTGTAAAATGGTTGAAAATATTAATGACAGTTGAACTATCTACTAAAGAAAGACGCTTGTCGTAGAACAATAGTCAGCAAGCTAGACCCACAATTAATTTGTTAATGTAGACTTCGATCATCTGTGTTTCATTATTCTAAAACAGTGCTAGAGAAAGATAAACGAAGCATTTACTTACACTTGAATACAGACAAAAGGAAACTAATCGTTGATTGGGGTAGCACAGAAGCTTAGAATCGTAATTACTCGTTTCTCATCAGACTCATTAACGTTTTACCTCTTTTTTAACAATGATATTTATCCTGTAAAAAGCTCGAGGGTTACTCGAGGTAAGGGTTACAGAATAAGAGGCACAATTTATGAGGATGTGTGTAGAAGATAACAGTTAACCCTAGTTTTGATGATACTTGAATGGTTTGTTTTCATTGAAATTTGCAAGATTTGGCCAGGATATGTACAGCAGTTCGTGGGAAGTTTCTGCTTGATTGGAAATTACATCTCACCAACGGGACTCGAAGCGAATGAGAATGGTTCGCTACAACGTACGTGAAACGGGTCTTAGGACTGATGGAACTAAAGAGTGTAGTTCATCTGAACACTTTCCATGGAAAAGATGTTAGAGCAGCGAGAGGCTTGTGACGTCTCGTCCGCGAGAAAGGGATTGTAGAGTTGGAAATTATTCTATTAAGTATAACACAACATTTAGTTTGTTAGAATGCAGTAAAAATACAAAAATTAAGTCATATAGACAAACGTAATCAAAGTCTAACTGTATAATCTTTGCTTGTTCGACAGGGGAATATTTTTATCACAATAAAAATTGACGTTAAAATTCTACATCTTCATCTCCGTCTCCTAATTGTTCTTTGCTGATTCAAGCATATAACAAGTTTGGGGAGTCGATATCCATTCCTTACCTGCAGCCTGTATGGATAGGAAATTAAGAATTAAAATCAACCTTCTTCTTCACTTTTACAAAAATTCACAATGACGTGTGAAATCCCGTTTTCTTTTCCAAATAGAAAAAGGACTGACCATGTACTTAAAGAAAAGTCGAAACCGGATTTCGCAAGTAGGTGTTAAACTGATTTTCTGACCAATAGAAGCGACTTGCAAGACCAAAAAGGACTTCGCGCGTCAGTGCCAAAAATCTAGATTACAATAAAAGGGTCCGGATCAGCGTCAGTCAGTCAGATAGAAGCAGCGAGAAAGATAAAACTAAAATGTAACTTCAACTTCAAATCGACCCGGAGATAAGGTCAGGTCACACCTCGTTCTTTTTCTCCTTCTATCTCGTGTTCTGATTCATTTTACTTCTTCTTCATCCAAAGACATTCCTACTGAATACATACATACAAGCATAAATACGTACGTACGCATATAGTCTTTCCACAAATTACTACTACGAACATTTATACGAACTCTTGATACCTTTAACTTTCTCAAAGAACTTTTAATTAACACTTATTCTTGTTATTCATTTCTTTTAATAAATTTTTATTTTAACACAAAAAATGTATATTTTTATTCTTACACTTTTTCACACATTCTAACCTGCCGACAACCAACCTTCTGATGAAAACCTTCTGTTAACTCTGGATAAAACTTGTAAGCTGTAGGGAGTTCGGTAAGTATGACACAAGGCCGAATCAAACAAACATTAACCAACCCCTACGGCTTCAAGCCCATGCAACGCACTTTAAAATTTTTAACTACCCTGTAATCTTAAAAAAAAAATCAGAAACTATTCTAAGTAAACCAATATTTTATTGAATTTTTAGGTACTTTGGCTTTATGATCTCACTTACAAAGACGCTTGTTAGAAAATTACCGCTAAATTTAAAATTTACTCTAGTTACCGCTTTTTCTGGTAAAGTCATGCATGAACTCCTGTATTTACAAAAATCGGCAAGTTTATACATATTTTTTTTTTAAATACTAGAAGTCACTGAATTGTAATTAGCTTTTCTATTTATATAAATGTAGTTTTACTAATATAACCTAACCGGTACAAATTAATACATTTTAAAGTAGTTATCGAAAATAAGTGGAGATACCTAACTTGTTTTCTTGAAACTTTTATTTTAGTTTTAATCTAAAGCTAAATGATTAAATTTACTATTTCCAGTAAGCAAAATATTCTGGTGTATTTCAAACAGAAATTATACTGATTGGAATATAAAATGTTGAGATTTTTTAAAAATCTTTCAATTTTTTAGCCATTTTTGAACGATGGACACATTTGTAAACAAAAGTTAATTCTCGGTTTTAAAAATCAAGCAAAAATAAAATATATATCTGTGACACATTAAATTTGCTAATTTTCCCAAAATAATGTTAAATTGATTTACACAAGTATTACTTATTTATAGCATGGAATTTAGAATAAAACTATTTCTTAAACTCAGAGTTGAACTTTTCAACCTTTCCCCTGTATTTGAAATGTAATAAGAGCTCGACAGAGGCGCGATAAAATAAGTGTATGGCGATCACAAATGACATAATTGTAATTTTTTTTCCTGAAAGTGGGAAGAATCGTGAAACATTAAAATTATCATACTAAAAAAATTCAAATACACAAAAAAAAATTTAAATTTTAAAAATGCGAAGGCACGACGATTTGTATTAAACTTTTCAATTAGTAAATATAACCTACACTTAATAAGTTAATCAACAACAACAAATCTTTGAAATATTTTGAAAATATTTTTGAAATTATAAATTATTATAATAAAAATGAAAAACATTCTTTTAAAATTTCATTATTAATCAGAAAAAATTTTCCTTCGACTATAATGTCCTTAATATATATTATTTATAAAAGCAATTAAAAGATTATCAAATTAAATAATTTAAGATTTATTGCATTTTTTTTTTTTTACTATTGGGAGCCAATTTTTTGGAAATAAAGGCAAAATGTTAAAAAGATTTACATTTCCCAATGAGTCTTGCGTTTAACTAATAAAACCAATTTCCCCAACAAAATTTACTTTCTTGAAATTTCAGGAATTTACGTGGAGGTGGGGTAAGAAATGTAAAAATAAAAAAATATATTTTTACCGAGATTGTTTTTAAAAATAATGATTTCAAAAATAATTTCTTTCATTGGTGAATAAGTCCTGAAAGTTTCTTTAAAATCCGACAAGTATTTGATTTTTTCAAGAATTTCCAAATTAAGTGTGTTTTTCACCGGAAAAAATAAAGTATTACATTTTCCACTGTAAACTCTCGTAACGATTTGGTTACTCGCTAACTACAATCAAAGCAATATTTTTTACCAAAATTTCGAACGTGTTATCAGAGATTAAAAATGTTTTAAAAATAATTTTAAAAAATTATTTAATCTTTCCTTTTAATAATAACATTTTGATGGAAAAAAGTTCGTTTTTATCAAGTTTGAGGATTTTTTTCATAATGGAGATACCTATTTTAAAAGAAAAAGATTTAAAGCTTTATAAATTATTAGAACTTAAAATAAAATAATGAAAACAATTCCTGTAAAAACCCATTATTCGTCGAAGAAAAAAAAATCTTAAAATAAGTGTTCATAATATATCATATTCATAACACTTTTAAGCTTTTCCAATTAAATGTTATAACTGGTCCTGTTTGATAAAAAAAAAAAAAATTCAGGATGCCAATTCTGAGTATTTGTCCTAACTAATATAGGTACCTCCGCATTCGCTGAAAAAACAACATAGTATCATGTCTTCTCTTCTTCTATGTGCCTTGTCCTTTCAGGACGTAGGCGATCATAGCTTTCCACGTCTCCCTATTCCTGGTGGGTCTGAGCACACTTTCTCCTGTAACACCGCACAACCCTCGTTCTTACATCCACCTGCTCAGGCCCTTCAAATATGTTATCTGCTGCTTTACCTCTGTCTCTTTTCCCCTCTATCTGGCCTGTTAGTATCAGGTTCTCCAAACCCTCCTTCCATGTCCCAGGAACTTCAGTTGTCTCTTCCTGATCCTCAATATTAATTTCCTTTTCGTTACCATCCTTTCCAAAACCTTATCATTGCTCACATGCTCGTCCCATGATATCCGCAGCATCCTTCTGTAAAACCACATTTCAGCTGTTTCAAGTTTTTCCTTCATCTTCGATGATATTGTCCAGCATTCACTGCCATATTAAAGAACTGACATCACATAGCAATCCAGTACTCTTTGTTTCTAGTGAAAGTTTTCTGTGCCTTAATACTTTACTCAGCTTCTGGAACGCGTCTTCCGCCATGCCAGTTCGTCTTCTGATCTCTGTGTCGTACTTTCCGTCTTTTTTTGTAACACTTCCCAGGTATTTAACTTTTTGTACCTGCTTGATTTTAGTATCCACCAACTGTATTTGGCATTTTGGGCTGCTCTTTTTGCTGATGGCCATGCATTCGGTTTTCTTGCAGTTTATTTGTAGTTCTTTTTTGTCACTCTCTTCAGCTATCTTCTGTAGGAGGTCTTGTAGTTTCCTTTCCATGTCTGCAATCAGCACTGTATCATCTACTTTTATTTTATTCAAATTGTGGCCTCCGATTACAAATCCTGACATAACATTTAGGGTCCTCAAAATAGTCTCGGTATACAAGTTGAACAGATCCGGTGAAAAGACGCATCCTTGTCTTACGCCTCTTTCTATCTGCTGGATTCGTTACCTGTCCGTATGCAGGCAGTAGAGATTCTTAATTACTCTTGTTTTTCCCAAATATGGTGTATTTTATCGAATGCCTTTGCATAATCGATAAAACATAGGTACAAGTCCTTCATTTGTATTGCTCTTTCGGAGAGCATTCTACTCATAAATATGGCGTTCCTTGTGCCAGTGCCTTTGACAAAACGCCACTGTTCTTGTCCTATCTCTGGCCAGATTCTGCTTCTCGCGCTAGTCATCAGGATTCAGACGATCAGGTTTGAGATATGACTCAAACTGATAGTTCCGTGGAGTTCGTACTAGTTTACACCTGGCTTCTTAGGTAGTATGTCAGTCAGTTAAGCGATCATGCCTTGAAAGAGACATGACTAACTGGACAGAAGATTATCCCGCAGTAGGTTGCCATTGCTTTCTGCGGTAGCCAAGGCTATAGAACCAAATAACTTGAGGAAAGAGATGGATTAATACCTTTCCCCAAGGGTATTTGCGCGTAAGTGAACGCAAGGAATTCAACTAAAATTCGAACTCGGCTTCCAGATTTGCCGTTCCGAGTCGATATCCACTGCACCACAACGCAATGTAAGCGACCTTAATAAAAGTTTGATCGCCAAAATGATTGTTATTAAGATATAACTATTTTATGAAATTTTTAAATCTTTTCTAACACGTTCGAAATTTTGTTTAAATTTTTATTTATATTTAATTTTTACAAAACATTAATTTGGTAATTCTCGAGGAGAAAAAAAAAAAAAAAAAAAAAAAAAAGTCAAATAATGGCGAAATTTTGATAAAGCTGTCATTTTATTCGCAAATGACAAATTACTTTTAAATCATTATTTCTAGAAAATCCTGGGATTTTTTTCTTTTTTACATATGTTACCGCTTCCTGAAATTTTTAGAAATTGATTACTATCACGGAACTTTATTTTATTAGTTAAATGCAGGACTCCCTGGGGAATGTAAATCACTTTTTTTCCCCCCTACAGTTGCTCCTTTTTTTTTTTTTTTTTAGAAAATCTGCTCCGAATAGTGAAAATAAAAATGCAATAAAACTACCATTTTTTTTAAAAACTATATATATTGTTTATAAAAGTAATTAAGGATATAAGTGTGAAGAGAATTTTTTTTTTATCAATGCATAATTAATTTTTACAAGAATTGTTTTCATTTTTTAATTATAAAGTTTTAAAAATTTTTTTTTTTTTTTTCTAATCATCGTCCCAGTTAGGTCATTTAGTTAATAAGTGAAGACTATTTACTAATCAAAAATTAAAAAGGTTAATACAAATCTTCATACACCAAGATTTTAAAAATAATTAAAACATTTGTGCGCAGATGTTTTTATGATTAGTAATAATGCCATATCATTTAATGGTCACCTGTTTCAAGAGTTGTTCTTAAATTTATGAAACTTAAGTAAATGTTATGTCAATTCTGGTCAATCATACTTAGCCAGAGTTGTTAAATGATAGGATGTCATCACCTACTTCAAAAGGTCAGTAAGGTAAGTCCTCCGTGACTAAGAAGTACTTTTATTCTAAACTTAATGTCATAAACAAGTAATATTGGTTTCGAATCAGATTAATCCAACTTTAAATTTGCTAATTTCCCAAAAATTAACGTGTCACCGAGGTATATTTTATTTTTGCAAGATGTTAAAACCTAGAATTAGCTTGCTTACATATATATCGATCAATCAAAAATGTCCGGGAAAAAAAAAAAAAAATTTTTTTTTAAATTTCAGATTTAGAAATTCCAGTTGATAATTTTTGTTTGAAATCCAGAGTATTTTGCTTACTGGAAATAGTAAGTTAAATCATTTAGCTTTCAATTAAGCTAAAATTAAATCATAAAAGGCGGGGTGGTAATATTTTTATTTTTAAACATTCAATTCCAAACGTAGGCATCATCGAAAATGAGTAAAGATACCTAAATTAATATGATTATTGAGCGCTACAGATATGAAATTTCGAGAAATTCATAAAAACTAAGAATATAAATAAAAATATATTTTAAGTTTCATAATTTTAACCATTTGTGCACAAGCCTTGATAATAGTCGGATTTTAATGAAACTTTTTGTGCAGGTATTTCCAAATTAAGGTCATTTTTCACCGCAAAACGACGTTCAAATTCCCATACTAATTTATGGTTATCCGTTGACGCAAGAAAAAGAATTTTTTTCGAAGGTTTTAAAAACTAAGCTAATAAAATGTCTTTCGTTTTATTTCTTAATAATGACTGACGATAAAACTAAGTTTGTGGCATTTTTTCATTGTGCGTGTTCATTTTTAGCGATACCTAATTTTATCGGGTTAAAATGTATAGGAAGGGGAAGAGATAAACGCGAGTGTCGGTTATGTACCGAGGATAAACTGAAATGGCGAAAATACTGAATGTTATTGTTATCAGACACACTTGATAAAAATTTAAAACTTAAAAATTTTAAATTCATTGTTTTTAGTAGAATTCCTAATAGTCATTCATCAAACCAAACAGCATTACCAAACTTACACCGCCTTTAAAATAAAACATTTTACATACATTCTCATTGATTTTTTTATTTAATCGAAACTAATACACAAAACATTAACTTTGAATTCGTTTTCGGTAATCATGAGGCAGGGAAAAAACATCAAGTCATTTTTCATTAAAAATCAACTTCTTTTTCTCTTCTGCTTGGAAGTTTCAAATTTCAATGTAAGTACATTACTAATCAAAGTAGTAAATTAGCTCTTAATCTTTTTACTTTATTATAAAAAAAAAAAAATCTAAAGTATGATTTTAAAGAACAATTAAGCCATTTTTATGACATCAAACCTTTCTTCAACGTCTTCTGAAGGTATTTAACATTTTATCCACCATTTTTTTTTTATTGAATGAGATGATTTAAAACTAAAAGGATTCATTTACCATCTGTTTGATTTCAAAGAACTTGTTTGTATAAAGGAAAGGGTTTCTTTTATTGCAAAATGTTTTTTTAGTGTTTTAACCCAGATTAAATTCACGCTATGAACCAGTGGCATGTGAAAAGACGAGCACAACGTTTCTATTGTTTAAAGTTATTTTTATCTTTTAAAGTCAAAGCAGTTCATATTAATTAGAACATGTCATAAAACACGTAAACAAACTAAAACAGAAAATGCAAAATATGAACCAGAAATACTGTTTTTTTTTCATTGTTAAATAGAGGAAAAAAGAAAAACTACAATTCAGCAATTTAATTCAACACTATACTCACAGTATTGAAAATTAATATTACGTGAAACGAATTGAAAAAAAAAAAAAATATCAGTGTTACCCAAATTTAGCATTTTATAACAAAATGTATTTACAAGTGTTAAATGTTAGTACAGTCCTCAGATAAAAAGGTTTTATGAAAAGATATGAACATTTGCAAAGCTTGGGAGGGGGGGGGATCTCCTGGCGCCTTTAGGCCACAAGGCAAGCATTTTAATGTCACCACCTTCCAGTTTGTAGAAGGATAAAATTATGAGAAAAAAAAAAAAAAAAAAAAAAAAAACTGTTCCATCAAATCATTCCTTATTCACAAAGTCTTCGAGCAGGCAATTAATATAGCGGAAATTTGGGTGTATCACAATGGCAACATTCGAAGAAAATTATAGCGCTTTCATTTTAATATGTTGCAAGATTTTAAATATTGGAATCCAAATAATTATGAACATTTAATGTTTTACATGACACTGGATTTTAAATGAAGCACTTTTTTTTTTGTTGTTGTTGAATAGAATTAATGTTATGCCAAGTAATACTACTTGTAGAAAGTCTAAAATTGATGACATGAAAATATGAATCAGTTGAGTTAGAAGACATTGGAAATTTTCCATGAATTATGCATTTATCAACGTAAACTTTAATGCAGTTGCAGAATGTGTAATATACATCTGAACTTAAAGGGGATAAACACTTTACTCACGAAGCTTGATAATCTAAGAAGGATGAAATTCTTCCGGAAAAAAATAAAAGATCACTACCATCACACCTCACTACACCCATTTAAGTACTAATAATAATATTGTGCATAAAAAGTTTAGTCAAGTTATGGAAAATTCAGCCTTTTATGCTTCAATAAAGCTCGTAGCAGGTGGCCAGTCGAGTAATATTGCTGGGAAGTTTGACTTGTATTTCACTATGTAGCACCATAAAATTCAAACTTCTGTGTTGTAGATTAGAAAAATAGACTTTACTTCTCGTTAGATTATTACTTTGGTGAAATTCATTCGGTTAGGTTGTCGGAATAGGAAATGAAGAAATTGGCAAATGAAAAAGTTTTAAGAAACCATTTTGGTAAGGATGTTCACTGCCGTCAAGCTTTCGACATTTTCTATTTAAATAAAAAGCTTTATGCATTTTTCACCAAAAGCATGTTTTAGACTAACGAAAACAATGCGTTATTTATCAAATTGTTTGTTTTATAATGAGAAGTCAGACGTAAAATGTTAATTCACGATGTTTGCGTTGAGTTTTACCCCGGTTGAGTTACGACATTCGAGAGGGACATACTATTGATAGTAATTTTCTCATAAAGTGTCCAGAACGATGTTAAAAAAAAAAAAGTATGTTTACGCTCTCTAACATCGTATATTTAAAAAATAATCGATCTTATACTTAAATAAATTTCACTTGTTGAATAAGCGTTTATGTGATTTTTTTTTTTGTTACATTAATCTTGGTTTACATCCCCAACATCCATTTTTTTGACGTATTCTAACCCATCGGAGGGGACATCTTCGAGGTCTACATTTACTGTTGGAGGCAGGTGCCATCGTTGTTGTTGTCGAAGCAGTTGTTGGTGGTTGAGTAGTGGTGGTAGTAGTGGTGGTGGTAGTTGTTGAAGTGGTGGTAGTGGTTGGCATCGTTCTTTTAGAGGTGGTGAAGCTCGTCTGAATCTGGTTCGATTTCTGTGTGACTTCTTGGTGCGAGTCAATAATTTCCACCGGTCCACCGATTCGATCTCTATCGTTCGGAAGAATTTGATTAGTTCCAGATTTCTCAATGTTGCTGGAAGCATTGGCAGAAGCGAATCTGGAACTTCCAGAGTGCTCACAACTGTAAATAAATAATAAATAAATTAGTAGGGAATCTTATTTTAAGATTTTCAAAATCTAAAACAAGTTTTTTTTTTTATAATGTTTAGATGAAGCATATTCACGAATGACGCAGCAAATGAAAAATAAAACGCTTCTTTTAAACGTCTTTCGAATGAAATAATTGTCTTTGGTCGATTCTGAATACAGTCGGAAGATCTATTTACAGCAAATCTTCCTGGTATTACCACATTAACTACAAGCTAATAATGGCAAGAACAATACAAGATTTTGCGACCAAGTGGCAAAATAAACAGTTTCCCTACAGAAAACATTTGGCATTCATTAACTGAACATATAGTGCTATCGTTAGCTTAAATTTATAAAATCTTAAAACAGTTTGTAAGCAAGTTAGCTTTGTAGAATTTACCCCGATTCATCCCTCAAGAGACTTCGCTTAACGTCTGCTAGGCGGCGTTTTATTCGGCGGTATAAAGAGAAAGAACATGACCCCCTTTTCTCTTACTTTTGTTCTCATGCCCACGGAATGCAGCAGCAACCACACGGGACGACTACTCGGGCAAACCGACTTTATTTCAACCAAACCATGTAACGCTAATCTTTTTTTTTCTACTATCACATTGATATAATTTATTTTTTGTAAGCTAGGTTCTGTTGTGTATAAATTTATATAAAATAAATCCCCCACATGTTGAATAAATTTATTTTCAAAGTTTTTCAGCTGCATCCATTTCAACTCTTAACTTCTCTCGCTAAAGATTTAAGTCCAATTTTATCGCTTTTTCTAGTATTGATACGAGTTGCCTTCCAAATTCACATAGAACAAGCCGAATTTACTATTTCACTCTTCTACCAATTTGCATTGTAACATTTATCACGTATAACTTAAATGCATTAATCTAGAATCATTAGTCCAATCAAATAACACACAAACGATATTTAGAACAATAGAAAACCATAACTGCAAATACTTAGAATTTTCAAAGATAAAGTAGTGAATAAGTCAAGAGTAAAACTAATTCAGCAGAATTCAAAGGAACCCCTTTTCTTAAGGGTCTGTATATGATTAGTTAGTTTCTCACCTGCAAGAGACGTTACTGAAGTAAAGTCCATGTTTACACCTTTTAACTTTAGGACATTGGCAGCTGCAAGTCACTTTATTCCAAGTTTTGGGATCGGAACACTTGACGTATTTAGTCTTCTTGCAGCGACAAGAACAATCCTGTTCGCTATACTCATGGACAGAGTCGTCACAATCTTCAGCTTTAATTCTACATTCTTCAACGCAGTCTGTATGACTCTCAATTTCCAGCATTTCCATTCCGACGTATTCGAATGCAGCAGCACCAGCGTAAGGAAGACGTACTCTCACAACCTAAAGAGAGGAGAATTGAATACAAAACTTAATTCGGACAAATAACAAATAAATGCAACACTTGTAAAAATGTCAAAGTTATTACCAAAAGTGCATACAAAACAAGTTTTAATAAATCAATTTTATTTTTTCAAAATATTTGTTTTAATCACAAGAAAAATGTTTAACCTGCAAAGTAGACAGGTATCTTGTATCTTACAATATATTCTTTTAAAATGACATAAAATTTACTTCGAAATGTATAATTGGTTAATTTCAGTTAAGAAACTATGTTCATTAACATTTCTGCTGCTGTAAAAACATTTATACGTCTTTATAAAACTTACTTTACATGCTGTCGCCGTATATATAAGTTTTCAATACACCGTAAAAATCTGTGTATAGTGTTTATTATAAACTAACTAGCGCTATATCCAAACCAGCGTAAGAATATAGTAGCGTACAATACGACCTGTTTTTGCGACGTATTTTTTCTTACTATATTACGGGTTGTTTAGCTTAATCTATTGCACCGAGTATCCGATCGAAACCAAAATGGCGGAGCCTATTAGAAATCGCCGCCAGAATCTTTAAAGTTTCTATTTCTAGTAAATAGAAATTTCCTATTTTCTAAAAACGGGCCAGCACAGCTTGGCAATTATGCAGCAGTGAAATAGTTAATAGTTTAAAGAAAATCGCTACCACTTTTAGAAGTATTAAAATATATATTTTCGATACATGATTCACCAACTTGAAGTTATCCTCCAAATTTTTGATGCAGTCAAAATATTTCATCAGGCTATTCTTATACTGAAACAATTGGCAAAACTGTTTACTGAGAAAATGTATTTTACTTTTGTAAAAAATCATTAATATTTGAAATCTTATGAGAAACGCAAAAGAGCATTCTTTATATACATGATTTAAAAATAAGATTAACTTATCAAATGAGAAATTAAACTGTATTAAATATTTTTGCTACAGAGACTTAAAAAAACGTTAAGTTTTTAGAGATTTTTGTAACAATTGACTTGAGTAAAACCATAATTTTCGTGCATGATGAATTCTATCCTTACTTCACTATCATTGGCCAGTTGATTACTTTAAAAGTATAAAATAGCCAGAAAGACTTAATAGTAAAATACCAATAGATGTTCTCAAATTTCAAAATTTGTGGGAGTAAAGACATCTGAATATTTCGTAGTACAAATTTCAAAAATGAAAGAAAACCTCATTAAGAGCTTTTTGAGAGTAAAATGTTAAAATTGTTCGCGTAGCGCATAACATTTTCATTTATTAAATTTTAAAAGCTTTAAACTTTCTTGAAAAATAACTAATATATGCAAGTATTGTGAATTAACTGAAAAAGGAGCTATTTCAAATAAAAGCACATTAAAACTTTTCATAAAATCGTTGCATTTACTTTTGCGCAAAAGTTACTAAGACAAAAAGCCATCTAATCTTTCCCTAGCTGTGGGTAAAATAGCAGGGTAGACTGGGTTCTCTAGCCTTAAGTAGCAGTCAGTCTTTGAGAAAGATCACTACAAAAAAAAAAAAAAAAAAAAAAGCAATGGTAAACCACTCCATATTCCCCCCGACGTCATAGCGATTCACAGAAATCTGTGAGATCCATGGTCACCAACATCCTGAAAGAAGTTGGCTTTACAAAATCTTTTGAAATGTTTTTATGCTAAAACAATTTGTAGAATCTCTCAAAAGACAAAAATAGATTAGTATTGGTTTGAAACAAAAGTTCATAGCGTGTTTCAGAATGTAGTATTTGAAAACGTGACATATTCTGAAAGGTGACATTTCAAACAGTCTTTCTAAACGATTCATGTGTAGTTGGTAAATTTTAAATGATTTTATGTTAAAAGTGAAAAATAAGGAAAATGAGATACTTTTTTGCTAACTGATTATCTTTTATGACGAAAAACTAAACAGCAAAACAAACTAAGCTAAACAAAAAAAAAAAAAAAAAAAAACTAAAAAAACTAAGCAAGAAAACTAGACAAAAAAAAAAAAAAAAAAATCAAGAAAACTCTAAACAGCAGAAGAGATATGTGCTGTTTATGAAGGTGGTGCCATAGATGAGACCATCGTCCATAAGTGGTTTGCTCAGTTCAGAAGTGGTAATTTTGATTTGGAAGAGCGAGAACATACCGACAAGCCTGTAGACATTGATGATTACTAAATCAAAATGCTGTTTAAAAATAATCCTGGTTACACCACATCGTAGAAATACTACAGCGATACAAAGCATTTAAAAACAATTAGATATGTGAACTGCTGCGATATTTGTGACTCACGATTTAGCAAAAAGAAAATAAAAATAATGGTCTGCATTTCCAATCGATTGTTCAAATGCTGCAAAACTATCCATTTTTGAAAAGAAGGGTTACAAGCAATAAAAAAATCGATTGTTTGCAATAATATAGAGCGAAAACGATGCTAGTGTAAACAAAATGAATCTCGGTTAACCACTTCAAAAGCTGATCTTTATCCGAAGATACTGCTGTGTTATTGGAAAGGCATTGTGACAAATTCAGATAATGAATTCTCCCAAATAGATCAATTATTAAAGATCTCATTTCTTTGCAGATGCGACGGAAATTATTACAGATTGGTTGAGATATCCTTCTGCACCCACCGTACTCAACTGATATAATAACCACTTATTTCGATCCGTACAAAATTGTCTTAACGAGAAGAATTCTCCGAAACCCTATAAACCACTTAGATCAGTTCATCACCCAGAACGGTGCAGAAGTTAAAAATTTGATCAATGGGAAAAAAACACACCACAACACCAAAAAACAACCCCCCCCAAAAAAAACACCAAAAAACAAACCAAAAAAAAACACCAAAACAAACAAAAACAAAAAACACACAAAAAAAACAAAAAAAACACCAAAATAAAAAACAATTATATTATTTGGAAAAACAAAAAACAAAAAACAAAAAAACAACAAAAAAAAAAAAACAGTTAAGCACTTACTACTTACATTAATTTCAGTTTTCGTCTTCCCTCGGTGAGTCGGTACACATACTTGGGACTCGTGTCCCGAACAACCGCCACATTTCATTACTCGAGTACAAGATGGCCAAAAGAGATCGTTACGTTCTTTTGGTTGTTCAATAACTACAGTTGTCTTGCGTGGAGAACAACTATCTGGAGCAGCCATTTTGCTCGCTGGAAAGAAAGGAATCTATTAATATATCATCAGTTAGTGTCAGCATTGCTTCTGTTATCTATTTTGAATTAAAGTTTTATATAAGAAATTGGTTTTCGAAAGTTTAAATCTTATATTTGAAACTAAAGATAACTATAATTTCTATTAGACTTTTCTCCCAGTTAGGCAAAAAAAACACTAACATAATTTATGATCACCCGTAAATTATATCATCATTGAGATAATAGTTTTGTTTTCATTATAATCGTAAAATTTGATCTAATACAACCTAAATACCAATTTAGTGAGCAAAAATAAAAATCTGATTACCAATGTTTTATATGAAGTTTTTAGATTTATTAAGTATGCATAGGAGGTACGATAAAGTGACGGATTGCTGCTCGGATTTTAAAAAAATCAGAAAGCAAAGTTCGATTTACATTTAATTACGAGCTAATACTCACGAGAAAGTTACAAATTCCCCCCCCCCCCCGCCCAAGGCTATGAGGACAGACTGAATTGAATTCTATTGCTTTGAGTGGTAACCTAGTGCAGGAAAATCTATCTAGTGAGTCATGACTTGAAAAAGACAATCACACAAACGTATATCATGCCTGAATGAAATATGCCATTTATAAATTTACCTGCTAGTTCTATTATTTTACAAAGTGTACTAGACACAAATGAAGTAAACCCAAGCGTTTTTGTTATGCGACTCTTAGCGTAATCATACGCGTGTATTAAAATATTATTGACCAAGTTTGAAAATCTTTGACCTTCGTGTCTGACCCCGTCCCCAAGAAAACAAAAACTGTTAAAAAGGACGGTCATTCTCTTGACTCCGTTATTACACTGCTTTTGTTTTGTTTACTCCTTTGTAAATGCTTTTGAATCAAGTACAGTGGAATATTGATTATTTACCTTTCATAAAGATTTATTATTAATCATTTTAAAAAATAAACAAATTTGAAAACATTTTATTTAAAAAACTTTAAATATATGCCAACGACGATGCAACATTTACATTAAAATGAGATATTCTGTAATTTAACACAAGGAAAACATAATCCATTCAATAATTAGGGGACAAACATTCAAAATAGTGAGTTTGCGGTCTCGCCTAAAAGTAGAAAAAAAAATTCGATTCAGAGAAAAAAATGTGCTCATTTTATTTTAGTTAATTGAAGTTGCGAGTTTTCAAAATTTATAATTATTCGCTGATAGGTGTTTATTCGAATTTTCTTGTTCAGAAATTTGTATAAAATTATGAATAGAATTTTTTTTTCATATTTAATTCATTTTTTTGTAAAATGGTAAATATATTTAATTAGAGTTGGTTCACATTTTTATAGTCTTGTAAATAAGCAATGTAATAGTTAATGTTTAATATATTTGTTCTCAAGAATAAAAAAAAAATGAATAAATCCACTTTCATACGTTTAGGTTTTAATTCATACCAATGTAGGGAGCTCGATTATGATCAAATTGCTTTTGTGCCAAACACAGCCAAAGTCCCCCCACCCAAATTTAAAATTATCAAAAGGCTGGAAAGAATAAAAATTGTTTGTATAAATAAAAAAAATATTTATCAAAACAGCATAGCATCAATTTGTGAGTATAACTTATTAAAATGTGAAAATGTTGTACGAGAAAGAGCACTAAAGTGTTTAAAGTAGTAAGAGTTCATTTGTTTTAGCGAAATGTGATTTGTGCAGAAAAAGATAAGTATTTTTCGCTGTGTGTATCAACAATAGTAGTAAACTCTTTGTTCCTCTCTTTCTGTTGTGGACAGTAAGTAGGGGAAGAGGAATAAGGAGAGACAAAGAAAGCAGCACGAGAAAAAGAGTGAGAAGGTACGAATCGGGTCGCCGGGAGTGGCATGACTATTCTCTTGTTACATTGTGTTCTGTTCTTTGCTTTCTTGTCTGTTTCAGTCAACTTTCTATCAAAACAACGATTCGACATCGGCTTGTTACTTTCTCTCAGTTTGTAAATCACTCTTTTCATTGGTTAAAATATCTTTCACACTGGCTCGCGAAATGTACCATTTTTTTAAGCAATTTAAAAAAAAAATTTCTAATGGCGCAAAATAAAAACTTTCGCACTGACTCGCGAATTTGAAAAGTGAAGAAAGTTATTTTTATTTTGTATTCATCACATCACTTCCCCTCCCATTTAACGGAGTCTGCTTTAGCACTTGAATAAGTTAATAATAGTAGTGGTATATATTGTCACTTTTCCAGTTAGTATTTTTTGTTTTGCTGTTTTGTCATCATAGATTGAAACGTTTTTATAATTGGGAACCAAGTAAGCACATTCGATTCCATGAACATGGGCCGTTTGATGGATACAGTTTGTATCGATTTGCTAGTCTCTGTGGGTGCTTGATTCATGTCCATTTCGTCGTTAAACATCATGACTTATGTGAAAGCCATAAGGATAGATATGTGCTTAGTTTCCTCGCACGTAGTAGGTCACTAGTGAAGTAACGTAGAAATAATGTCGAGGAAATACGTTAATTAGAACGAAACAAAATAAAGAAGTTTTTATAAATTTAAATATTTGAAGTTGTCAGTAGCTTATTTCAGGAAAAGTAATCAAACGTTAAAGATTCGTAGTTTCGAATTTGAATAGAGTTCTTTGAAATTCCGCTGCTCTCAATAGAGGCTGGAATGTATCAGAGTGTAATTTTACATCAGGGTTATTGAGACGCGTGGGATTCTGCCTTTTTTCTTCTGTTTTTTTTTTCCTTCTCTTTCCTTTTGTAGACAGTAGGTCTCCATTTTATCTAATGATGGTTAAGTGTTCTATGCTGTGGTCAAATTCTTGTAGTGAGTGGAAGGTTAATTTGTGTGTTCTTTGCGTCTGATAGTCACCATTATGTAGAAATCAGGATTCCTCAGCGTGTTCTTTGCTCCCTTGTCTCCGTTTGATTCAGTCTTCTTTCTAATTTAAAAACAATTTGCCCTCGGCTTGTTACTTTCTCTCAATTTGGAAATCGCTCTCTTTTCATTTGTTAAAATATCTTTCAAACTGGCTCGCGAAATTTTCCATGGTCTTTTTTCTTCAACACGAACCATTTTTTTTATATGAATAAAAAAAATTCGTACTGACTCGCGAATTTGAAAACAGTGAAGAAAAGGGTTATTTTTATTTCGTATTCACTACACCTTTTCCAAAGGTATTTGCGGGTAAGTGAATATGATGAACCTAAGTAGAATTGAAACTCGGCTCTCCGATTAACAATTCTGAGTCATCGTCTATTACATCAAAGCTTACAGTATTTGTTATTCCTAAGCAGTCACCCATCTAGGTATTGACAAGGATCGACGTTGCTTAACTTCGGTGATCGTACGGGAACCGGTGTTTCAACGTGAAGTAGCTGTAAGGCTTAGATTGGTAACGCAATTGATACCAAGGATATGAATAGAAAAAAAAAAACTGCATTAATGCCGTGTTATAATGATATACGATTAACCCTTGTCAAAAGAGTGAAACAGCTTTTGATTTTTACGGCTGCTTGGAGAGATGAAACAGAAATAGCTTCCCCCACCCTCCCAAGTTCTTGCTCGCTAACCCTTCATCAATCAGGATAACGATTAAACATTTTGTTACAAAATCTGGTGACAAGGTAATTAGCAGATTCAGGTCTTTTCCAAAGACAGTGTTAGATGAACACAAACAGTAAAAAACAAAATTCACTCTTTCCCATTTGTACATAACCATTAAAATTAATAAGGCTGAACTTTTATTATTATGATTATTTTTTTTACAACTGGCTAAATTATACAACAATTTGGGTCATTTACTGGTCAGCGTTTTAGAATGTCTTAATATTTGCGTGCTTAAATATAAACAACGGAGAATCTGTAATGTGATCGATACCGACTTGGCAGACCAGCTACAGCCACTCTCTCACCGGCGTGACGTGTCTTCCCTGTACCCCTACTGTAAATACTTTCACGGCTTCTGCTCCGATGAACTTAGATTACTGGTGCCCCCTAGGTATGAATTTGCACGAGATACTAGATTAGCAACTAGGTCCCACCCCTTTTACAGTGAAACAGATAAGATGTAACCTCAATTTCTACTCCAACAGCTTCTTTTCTCGCACTTCCCGCCTGTGGAATTCCCTTCCATACACTTGCTTTCCCGACAGCTACAATTTCCAAGAGTTTAAATGTAAGGTCAATAGACACCTAACGCACTAACTCGCATCTATTCTCTCAAACACACTTCCCATCTACCCAACCCTCGTACTCGGTATCCTTACCCGTCTATCATCCTCCTTCTGACATTTCCTATATCTAACCACTTTCTCATCACTTTCCCCGATGTAATCCCCTGCGCAATAGTGGCAGTGGAATGTCCTGCTTGGGGTTAAATGATTAAAAAAAAAAAAGCGTATTTTGTGAAAACGCTTGTACAAATCCAGAAAACAATTTGGAAAATACTTTTAAATTTCAAGTTCAAACTTAAGTACTTTAATAATGTTATTTTTTAATTTCAAAACCAGAATCAATAGTATCAGTAAGCCAATAGAAATACTAATAATAATTTAAGATTTTATTTTTCATTTGTATGCACCAACTTGCTGAAAATGTTTTCCGAAGTTTTCGTTGCGTTAAATAAAAGAAAAAAAAAGTTATATCAGATCTAGTTGTCTTACATCCATCCATGTATTGTTTAAACTTAGGTTGTTTAGTTTGAGCTGTAGAGTCTCTAGATTTGACTATTATTAAAATGTTTTGTTATAAATGGCCTGCTTCTAATTTCGGCAGAATGTTTATGAAACGAAGATCCATCTCAACTTAAAAAAAAATAGTCTTTTTCGAATTTGTACTGGATCTTCTTCACATGAAAATTCTGTTGTCGAAATTAAAATCGAACTATGTCCAACGAACAAAGCATGTAAATAATTTAATCTACAGACCTCAGTAAGTAGACACACACACACATATAATAAAAATATATTTTTAAAGGTCTGCTGAAATACTATACAATAGATACATATAACCGCATTCAGATTATTTTTACTCAATAGCCCCTTAGGTAATTTGAAATATAACCATTACCACCGACCCGATAACCATTACATATAGTTGTGGATGTGTCAACAATAGGAGGAAGTTAGACAATATGATTGTGGGTGTGACACACACAGAATTATATTGGTTAACTTCCTCCAGCCTGCCCCTCAATTTTCTGAATAACCATGAATTCAATATATATTTTCTAAAATAAATCAATTTTCACCATTTATTTTTAAAATATCACATAAAAAAAAAAAAAAAAAAACAAAACAAAAAAAAAACAATATTGTTTTTAAACATGATGTTTTTTTTATGTAGGGATATAATTCTTTTATAAACCATTGTAATAACAAAATTACAATATCAAGTTCTACTTTTTATAAAAGTAAATGCATGAACAGTGGGTTTTAACCTATCGGTTCTTCCACTTCCTTATATATATATATATATATATATATATATATGCGCACACACACACACACACACACACACACACTACATATTTTACTTTTTACATATGTACAGATACGAATATACCTTGTATATTCAAAGCCGTATACTCTTAAGAATTATTGATCATCTATGCTTACCAGTGTAGTTGAAGAATAGAAATGTAGAAAATATACATTGTAACTTTTTGACATTCCAAATCCTGTTCATTATTTCGCTACTGAAAATCTAGACCGATTGAAAAGAAAGAAAAATCTCTGGAGTTGGTGGTTGTCACATTGAGCATTGACCGACACGAACTAAAATGACATACGTCGCTGTCCCGACTGTATAATTCCCATTTTAGTAGTCGCAATTTTTTAGTTTGACGTTACATTCTTCTTGGGATTCCCTTTTCTAGTCTCCTCAATTCTTCCTTTAATTTAAATTTTTAATGTGTTAATTATAATTTGTTTCAATATACAAATTACGATTGTAATTTTCTTTTGTAATAGAAAAAGCGATGTTCTCGAATTATGTTCTGAAACCTATGATCTCCAAACGTCAAATAATTACATCGGACTAAACGAGATTGTGCCTGAATTAACAGTAATTTATGTTAGGGAATTATTTCTTTTGTAATCGCTCTTATATTCTGCCACTTATGTGCCATACGTAATACACGTTTGTCTCTAAAGAGACATGACTGACTGGGCAGAATATTTTTCCCCAGAGTAGGTTGCTATTACTTTCTGCGGTAGATTGGTTGCCAACCAAGGTTATAGAACCCAATCTGTCCTGCTATTTAACCCATAGATGGAGGGAAAACGACGAATTAATACTTTTTCCAGGGTTATTTGCGTGTAAGGGAACACCTGGAATTCCAACCCGGCTCTCCGATTTCTTGTTCAGAGTCGATATTACACATATTTTGTTTCTTATTCTATATATATATATATATATATATATATATATATATATATATTTATCACTTTGAACGTTATTTTTAGTGGATACTCGTATTTCACTTGACGCTCTGTTTATTTATTAAACAGTATGTTTCTTTTCGTCTTCCGGCCTGAATATTCGAAAATTTTTATTGAATAAGAACATGCGCTTTCCATCAGGATTTAAAGTGTAAATAAATATACTATTTAATAAATAAATAGCTCAAATCTAAGTAGACACTAAAAATAATGTTTAAAGTGATAAAAAATACGTCGGATTAATAAAGAAGAAAAATTGTTTTGTTTACGAAAATTGTTTTATAGAAAATTGTTTTGTTTACGTTTGGATACAAAGCTGAGCAGATATGAAAATTTCGAGAGAGTATCACGAGGAATTTCGCTTAAAAGGCACTATTCAAACATGCCTGATCGGCTAAGTTCTTTATCCTCAGTCGGTTGAGAGCACGTCAGATATAACGACGGTTTCCTCTACCCAAGAGGGCGCAGGTTCGAATCCTGGCGGAAAACATACCTTGTAGCACTAGTGAAACATAGCAATAATAACGACCTTCTACTTTATCTTTTTATTTATGTAACGATACCTCACTTTTCAGCTTCGACAGCGTTAAAAAGTGTTTGCGGGGCTTTGTGGATGATTATTTTTTCTAACCATTTGCTCCCTTCTCCCACAGATGGAAGGTTGCTAGCTTCTCGCTACTCTACTTTCATGCCAAATGTTCAACTGAACTTCATGCCTTGGTTCCATGAGTTCAGTCTGTCACAGCTAGGACCAGTAGTCACACGTACAGTCGACTCATCCTCATTTCATTGATAAGAAGTTCGACCCATATAGCCTCTCTCTAGAATTATTGTAATATAGAACGAATGAACGAACTGCTCCCACGGGTATGCTTTCCAGATCACTACAATGTTACTCTTCAAGTAGTCAACTGTTATCCTACTGATTCTCGTAATATACAACTTACTCCTTCCATATACATCATTACAACATTGCAACTCAGTAAACTTTACCTTGCAGTCTTGTATTGGGTGAACAATAGGAAACAAATAGTTATTTTTCCTCATTTGTAATCTCTCTTATAATAAAGGCCGTTGTGTATATGTATATTTCCCTCTTGTCACGCTCGCGAAGAGAGACAATAGCGAGGCAGTGTCGGCTCATTTCATTCTCTTTATTACTAGTTACGAAAACCTGCCGCATATTTGCTCTTTAACAGTACCTTATTTTTTTAAAGTTTTTTTGCAATAATTACGCCGAGTAGTGATGAATAAATATATATATATTCTCTCTATTATAATAAAGACCATTGAACACACACACACACAGGGAAGGATAACTTGTGAGGAAATAGCTAAATACTTTACCGTCATTTTTGACGGCAGGGATACGCTCGTAAGGAAATATTTTGCTATCTTAGCGTTGCATGAAAGTTAAGACAAGGTTAATATCACAATTGAAAAGAATTTAATTTACATACTGGAAGGTCATATCTAGTATCAATTCGTTTCAGAAATTTAAAGTTTCTAACTAATCGGAAAATATCTTTTTACAATTACATAATGAAAATAGGGAAAGTGAACGTTTGGGTATTTTCAAGTTTGCATAATTCATCGATTTCATAGTTTACCTGACCAACAAAGAATTTTGTTAGGATAACATCGAGTATTCTGATCTGGCCTCAATTGTTCTCGTATTTTTGCATCGTTCTCATGCGCAAGACTGAAAAGACCTTGTTCATATTAATTACATTAAGCACACACAAAACGAACTTTATCTGCTCCTCAGATAAATTACGTTGTACTCAAATTGAGGATACAGATTCCGAATCTGTAAAGTGTTTGTATTAAACCGTTCTTGACACTTTTATCCATATCATGTTCTGAAGAAATTTCTTATGTTCATAATTTACGGCACTCAAATTTGTTAAGTTTTTTTTGCTGTTAACATACTTATTAAAAAGTTTTCGTCTCTACAAGATATAGTAAATGAATTCCATGTCGCTAGCTCAGGTGGATTAATTTTACATCTGAATGTTATCAATTCTCATATAAGCTTTTGAGAAAATCTCAAATCTAACTTGTTAAGACAATTTTAAGCGTACAATCGAATCAGCATAATCAGTTTACTCTAATATAGCCTTATTTGCTTGGGTAGCAGACTACTTACCCAGTGTTATCACGGTTGCTTTGAGAGCACTAAGTTACAACAATATATATAATCTATTTTCTGTACTATTGTAAGAACTGCAACCTTGAAGCTTCTGAATATCATTTATGTCTTTGTCTATGAGTATCAAATTTGATTAAAATCGGACCACTCCTATAACCCGATTTTTTCAATTATCGATATTTATTGGGTGTATCTCGACACAAAACCTAGCTAAGAACACTCGCAGACGCTTATAGTACAACTATGTAAATTTTCAAGAAAATCGGTTCAGCCGTTTCGGAGTCTATAGGTAACGGACACACACACAAAGTTCCATTTATAAATAAGTTTAGATATAAGAGAAATATGTGTATGCCACTCTCACTCCTTCATACACACCCCTCAAAGTACTAGCAACTCGGGCACTCACCCGTAACGCTATCAAGCCGCAATGCCATGTGTTTAGGATCTTCCAAAACTAAAGCGTATAAAACCATATTTGCGGTCGTCCATGATTCAAGACATTAAATTCTTTGGCTACTTTCTCAATAGAAAATAATCTTTTAAAGAAGATAGGCGTAGAAAGTGTCATGAAAAGATTTGCAGATCTAAAAGGCTAGAAAAAATGTTTTACGCAGGATAAGGAATGTTTACTTTAGCTCGAATTAAGTTGTATATTGCAATAACCGATTTATTCTACATTTTCAGTTTTTCTTGTGAAAATTTTACAAAAGTATACTTGTAAAAAAGCCGAAGTGAAGTCTAGCTCCTTAGGGCCGTCACTGTGTGCATATGGTAGCAACAAAGTAACTATACAGTTACTTACAATAACAGTTAAGACAAAACAACAGTCCAAAAAATTAAAATTATTATGGTTAATAATAGTTAAGCTACAATTATAAAAGAACTTTGATGATTAATAAGCTACAATCATGAATATTTCCGTGCCGTGTGTATTGCTTTGCTTTTTTATTGTAACTGACTATATATTGACTATTGCCAGCATGCACAGGCACACACACACACACACACGCACACATGCATGCACACACACATGCATGCATACAAAATGAAAATAACATGGCCGAGTAATTGTTTACTTTTATAAATGTGAACTGTTCTACATTTTGCTTTTATTAGGTTTGATATCGATTTAGTTATTTTGTTGCAAACCGACTTATGCTCTCCACTCCAAGTTCTCGCAACAACGGTGATAAATATTGACGCAAAATTAAGCAATTTAAAAATTAAACAATACTCACGGGTACTTGCAAATACACTGCCATTTCCTGAAAGTAAATGAACTTTCGATTAATATACATTTTAAATGAAATGAAAAAATGTTTCGTAATGTGATTTGTTTTATTAAATTATATTGCACATCATTACTGCCAGAATGTTTTTAAAGCATCTCTGGTAAATCAAGACTGCATCGTATTGTAGAAATCTTGTATGTTTCCTAAGCCATTGTGTATTTTGACGTTTACTTCAGAAAGTCTTGGATCAAACTGTGTCGAGTACTAAAATACTTAAGAGGGCTGTAATAAAGATTTCTGCCCGACAAAACAAAATTTGATATTTTGTTAGATTTTTTTTTAAAACAGGTCAGGATGAGAACTTTTGAGTGTCCCTTCGACCATTTCCGATTGTTCCAGTTTTCTATGAGCATCAGACTGAAAGTGTTGGTTTTAAAATATTAAAGCAACTCATAATGTTTACATTTTAAATTCACAATTAAGCAAAACTTTACTTTCCTCTTAATTTAGTTATTCAGCTAAAAGTTACAAAAATACATAGGTATATCAATAAGTTCGTAACTTACTAATATAAAAAAGTATTTTACAGATTCTCTTTTCAATCTTTATCAATTCAGTGATGAATTATACGGCTCGAAGATAAGACCTTGACAAGAATTCTGATTTATGTGTCAGACCACAGACTTATTGATAAACTTTCACATAATATAAATAAATAAAAATTAAAATGAAGGAAAAAAAATCTATTTACCTGTAGTCTTTGTCCCAGTTATAAAATGCATGGCTTCTTGGTAAGTTTTCTTGCTGAAAAGTTCCTTTGCTAAATCTATGGGAATTTCGGGTACCTGAAAAATAAATAAATAAATAAAAATAAAATAAAAAAAACGAACAGATATGACTAAATTAAAACCCAACTTTATTTTTACTCAGAAAACATGAAATGAACAGCATGACATGAATTTAATTTAGAAAATATATAAGATGTGCGTTGTGGTGTAGTGGATATCAGTTCGGGACCAGAAATCGGGGAGCCGAGTTCGAATTCCATTTGACTTCCTTGCATTCACTTACGCGCAAATACGTCTCTTCTTCTAGTTATGGGCTAAATAATTGTACAAATTGGATTCTATAGCCTTGGCTGGCAACCAGTCTACTGCAGAAAGTAATGGTAACTTACTGCGGGATAATCTTCTCCCCAGTCAGCGTGTATCACGTATGGCACTTAACTGACAGATATTTAAGATATGCTTTCTGCAAAGTTTTTAAAACAATAAAAAAATTTTGATTTTGGGGTCATGGGTCAGGGCAATGTTTTCGGTATTCCCTCGTATGTTATTATGGCAAAGAAATTAATATTATATACCAAAACAAAATATATAGAGAAAATTTATGTTCTATTATTCAGCGTTATCTAAGAAAATATTTTTCATTTCTAACGACAACGAAGGAGATTTTTTATATTAAAATATTTTAAGATAGTGAAGTTGTTTTTCGTTGATCTTTTTTAAATATAAAGTTATTTTAATATGAGCCTTCTAGTTTTTGAAACAATCCCTTATAAATAACCAAAAAGTGTATTTTTCTAGAGTGCTTACAGGTGTTAACATAACAGAGTTTTAGAAGACAGAAATTGAAAATATTTTGAAGCCTTTGTTGCGTGGATGCTTGTGTTTATGCATAAAACACGTGTCTTCTGGTATATTCTTCCTGAACACATTGTCTATTTATCGGCTTAAGGAGCGTCCTCTAGCGACAGTTTTTAGTAAAGTTTGATAGCTAACTTAAGGTGTAAGGTATAGGTTATGAAATAAATGATATTTTAAGTATTAGAAAATGTATTGTAAAAATAGTTTCTTTAAGCCTAGACTTTTCACATAACCCAGTAGATTGTTAGAATTGAATTAATGCAATAAGGTTTAATTACGGCAAATAAATTGTTCTTTTGTTTTTATTCGTACAATATATATCCAAGAATGTAAATAATTCTGGGTATCAATATTCGCCAGTTGAGTTTCTATAACTTTCATCGTGATGGACAACTCTTGTACCGGAATCAGACATAAAAAACGAGAAAAATCCAGTTGCTGTTTGTTTGTGATCTTACCTTTACAGAGCAAAGCTCAAAAGAAAGCGTTTAAAATTCTTTAGTCGGCTCTTCGAAATTAAACTAGAAAGCATAAAAGTCGACACTTAACGTAAAGGACATGACTCAAAAGATACTAACGCAACTCAGAATCGTATTACGTTAACAATTATTAGAGCCATATCAGCATCAAGGCCACAAAATATTTGAATCTTTGTTCTTTTAATGAATCATGTAGTCAGCCGATTTTATTGATATTTTACTTCTAAACATGAATTAATGATACTTTTCGGCCCCAACTTGTTAAAACGGAAGAAATATTGAAGCTGTTCAGTGAAGGGAAATAAAACGAAACGAAAACTGCTCGTTTAAACATCAGAGTTTAACTTCAAATTGTACAAAGTTTTAAGCATAAGAAAATAACTGGTTAAAATAATACCCCCCCGAAAGTATTCGTCCAAGATGGGTTTTAATGAAATGTGAAAAAAGAAAATAATCCAGTTTTAATTGCATTTTCAGCATATATTCATTAATGAATAAATACAAGTACCTTAAGAGAAATACCTGTTTTTATATATTTATATATATATATATATATATATATATATATATAGTCTCTTTCTTGAAGTTTTAATTTTAATTCTAAGTTAATAGATCAAATATTCCCAATAAGCAAAATTATTTGGTGTATTTAAAACAGAGTTTAAAAGGATTGAAATTTTTTCCTCATTAAAAATTTATAAATTCGTTCATAGTGACAGATCTGTCGATACAACACAATCCTCATTAATTAAAACTTTAATTTTTTTTTCTGAAACGTTATTTGAAAAAAAATACCTTTTAAAGTTTAACCTGAATTGAAACAATTACTTTCATTTCAAATATCGCAGAAAAGCATCTTTAAGATAAAAGGACTGTTTTTTAGGAGTTGCGTAATTTGTTAACCGCCTTAGGTTTGGGAATTTTGTTTTAGGCATTTTTTTTTTTTTAAATCATGTATCCGTTTTCTTTAGTGAATTCTTGCAGATACCTATTATTAGAAAACTCAGGAAAACTTTTGTTTGTGGAGGGGGAAGAGAAGCTAGTTACTTGCCCATTTTGATAAGGTGAATGATTCTGTAGGATGCGTGTTCTTTGAGGGGTCACCATTGTGTAGTGTGCGTCGGCCATGCCTGGTACAAGGCCACATCCAAACATAGCCGACAAGCCCGTCATTTAAAGATATCGTCAGTTAACTGAACACTATAACATTTGTGAGAAGGAAAAAATGTTCATAGAGAAAATGCATGTAGGTAAATGTTCAAAGAGAAATTTAAGTATTTAAATGTCCCACAGAAATTAAGAGTTCATAGTTGATAGTAGCAGAATGCGTGTATGTAAATGGATTAAAAAGGTTGCTAATAAAAGTGTGCTCTTTTTCCTTTTTATAGCCGGAGAAAAAGTAAAGAAGAAAGTCAGGCAATAAAGGAGATTGTTGTTATCGAAGTCAGTTGAAGTGTTTTCTTTGACGGTGCGTGGGTGAAGACGAAGAAAGGAAAATTAGAAGAAGAGGTAGAACGAATATGTGACACGCCCTTACGTCCGGGTCGGCAAATTAAATTTTCTTTAGTCACATTGCGACGAGGTCCTTCAGATTCGCTCCCATGTCGGACTAACTTGACCGGTCAAGAGATGTGGTTTAAGTAGTGAAATTTATCACGTGACTGGATCGAAACCACATACCCCATTTTCTAGGTGTTAAGAAAAATTGACCGGAGTCAGATCAATTTGCTATTTCCTATCCAATCAGAAACTAGAATCTTACTTTTCACACTGACTTGTGAAATTTGCCTTGGTCTGAGTTTTTCGAAAATGTTTTTAGTCGTTTTGATCTAGTTTTGCGGGTGTGCAAGTTTACTTTTTGCGTTTTAGTTAATTGTTTGATGAAATAGGATTTGTATCCTATAGGTTAAAATGGTGGAGAGTGGTATTTTTTTTTAAATATATAATTTCCTGAAAATATTTCAGTAAAAAAATCTTTGCGATATCAGAAAATCAAGAAGTTTTGTCATGAAACTACACAAATAATTCAATGAAACTCAAGATTTTTGTTAAAAACTAAAAACGCTTGCATAGTGAAACAGGATTATTCTTTCAGATTTGACGGAAAAGTCTACAAAGATTTATTTTTGAAAAATTTACTTTAAATTTTTCCGTTTGCTGATGAATTATTCTCTTCAAGATATGTTTGAAGAATTGAAAAAATGTAAAATTTGATACCATTTTCGCATGGAAGACCACGTTCACATTAGAATTTTTTTTATATTCCTAAAAAATATAAAAATTTCAGAAAAGCTTATATGAAAGGTTAAAAAACATTTTCTTAAAAACATATCGAGACCATTTTCTGTATTTTGGTAGTTTTGTGCATTCGTATTTAATTTAAGGGTTGCTGTTTAAAAATGGTGCATTGCGAGAGTAGACTCCTGTTTTACCATTGAATTCGGCTACTATTTTTTAACATCAGCCGTAAATAAATGGATTTCTCGATATAGTAAAAGTAATATTTTCCCCTTAATCTCTGACATTTTATTTGTAAATTTTCTGTCATTTTTTTTTTCAATTAAAATAGCAGATAGATGATACATTGAAAGTAAAAACCTTGTAAAAATGTATTGGGTTGTCCAAAAAGTTCATGCTGATTTTTAGTCGTTCATGTTTCAACACGTGAGAACGCGTCAAATTTATCGTCATAGATATGCTTACATTTCCGATTAGAGCACACTTCAAAGTATCTCTTGAGAAAGAAAGTTTAAAATTACTTAATTCGTGTCAATTTTGTATCTCTATGAAAATGGAAGATCATAAGATGCATTTTAGAGACGCTTGATGCACTTTTTTTTTTACCGGAAATGCAAAAATGCCTCGCAAGCAACAACAGAAGATACGTGCTGTGTGTACGATAGGTTTAGAATTGATGATTGTAGCCTTATTGATGAAAAACGCCCCGACTAACACAACCTCCCAAACTACAGTTGATGACCAAATCAAGACATTTTTGGTGAGAATAAGCTGCATTACACAACGCAGAAATGGGCAGAAACACTAGATTTATCAAAATCCACCATCCATGAACATTTAGTGAGACTTGGGTACTCAAATCACTACGATATTTGGGTACCACATAATCTGGGTGAAAAGAATCTTTTGGATTGCATTTCTATCTGTGATTTGCTGTATAAACACAATAAACATGTACCCTAAAAGCAAATTGTTGTAAACAATCTATTTCTCATTACAATGCTCAGTGACAAATATCTTGAATTCAGTGACATGAGCGAACTTAGAGATCTTCATGAGATCTTTATCCTAAGAAAGTCATACTTTGCATCTGGTGGGTTTGAAGGGAATCCTGTACTATGAACTTTTGCCAAGTAATCAGTCAATTGATTCTGAAAAGTACTGCCTGCAACTAAATGAGTTAAAAAAGGAAGCAATTCAAGAAAAAAACACCCAAAATTGGCAAACAGGAAAGGTGGTGTTTTTTTTTGTTTGTGTTTTTTTTTTAAATCAGGATAATGCCACACCTTACGTTTCTTTGGTGACCCGGCAAAAAATGTTGCTACTTGGCTGGGATGTCTTACATCGATCGCCATATTCAACAAACATTGCTCCCTTAGATTTTCATTTATTCAGGTCCTTGCAAAATAATGTCAATAGCAAAATTTTTAACTTTTCGAATGACAAAAAGATAAAAGACCTTAATGAATTCTTTACCCTAGAAACTACCGAAATTTCGAGAAGACAATTTTTAAGTTGAAGGAAAATGGAGAAGGGTTATGCAACAAAATGGTTTATATTTAGTTGAATAAATATTTAATAATATGGTTTTGTTTCTTGTTTTAAGTTTCTCTTAAAAATTGGGATGAACATTTCGGACAAACCAATATTAAATTTTTACTGATATGTGTAATTTTTTTTTTTTTTATATAAATCAGCTTTATCTTTTAATATAGAAGCAAACTTTTACTAAAAAGTAGGCAATTCAAATTTTCTTAAAATGCGTTTTTAAAGTTTTTTTCCGCTCATATTTTTTGCCTGAATTTCTGGGATGAGAGGCTATCATTTACATGTCGACTATTGTCTTCATCTTTTAAATTAAAGAAATATATAAAAACATTAAAGGGTTCAATTCGAAATTCTATGAAGGTTACTCGGATCGACTATTATCTGATGAAGGCCGGAAGACACAACCAACGAAACTTTGTAATAACGAGAAAGACGAGAACAATAGTCAGAATGTAAGTAACTTTATTGCATTATTGTATACTTCATATAACATCTTATATCAGTGTAACCCTGATATAAGAGAGTTGTCTGGACCGGATAAAAGTTCTCATATCCGGGTTTGGTCTATTTTATATACATTACCACAGGCTCTAATTTGGGACCAGAGAAAATATCTTATATCAGGGTTTCATATCCGGGTTATACTGTATAAAGTTCCAAAATAAATGTTGCAGTGCATATATTAGAAGTAGAAAATTGCACACATGCATTTGAAATTGAAAGATGTCAACTCAAATACTATTAAAATAGCATCAACTTTGTTTTATTTTATGCATTTCAAAGAGAAATAAATCTTTCTCTCATTATGCAAAACTTGAGATCTTTTCTGTTAATTCGACCCAAATAATATAAAATTCAGTCAGTTAAGTGCCACACGTAATACACGCTTGGGCGAGCATGACTCGAGAGAGACCTGACTGACTGGATAGAAAATTATCCCGCTGTAGGTGGCCATTACTTTCTGTGGTAGATTGGTTCCCAGCCAAGGCTATAGAACCCAATTTGTCCTGTTATTTAACTCATAACTGGAGGGAAGAGACGGATTAATATCTTTCCCAAGGGTATTTTCGCGTAAATGAACGCAAGGAATTCAACTGGAATTCGAACACGGCTCCCCGATTTCTGGTTTCGAGCCGATGTCCACTGCACCACCACACACATCCGTGAATGTAAAATTACTTATTGCAAATACTGACTCCAACCCTCGGAATGAAAAATTACTAATAATCAGAGAGTTATTCCTAAGTGAAGGTGGTATTCGAGGTACTTACAAGGAATTTTTTTTTTTTTTACACTAAAAATCTGTTTTTGGCTTATTTATTGGGGTAAGCGCTAATGCTGATCCCCCACTTAGAAATAGCGTACAGAGTTGACCACATTTGGGATGATCGCAAAGCTTAACCCAACCGCAGTGCAATGGAAGTGCCTCACTCTGGGAAAATTTGGTGTGAACGTTTGTAAATCAAAATTATTTTTATTTTAGGTTGAATTAACAGAAAAGATCCAACTGCTTCCATAGTTACTTTCGAGAAAGTGTTGATTTGTATTGTTCACATAAACAATAGTAAAAATTGTTTATAAAAAGGTACAACGAAACTTAATAAGGAAGCAGAAATTAAAGTAAAATTTACGAACACATTTTATGTTTTTACAATCATTGAAACTTGCAACTACTACAGTAAATTGTGTTAAAATACTTCAGCTGATATTTCACTTCAAATATTGCATAAAAAGTACCTGTTTTTCATCTATCTTTTCAATACATTTTTTTGTAAAAAGTACCTTTCCATAAATTAAGAGACTTGCAGAAAATCATCGAACAAAGACCAAGGGTAATAATCGAGTAAGAGAAAAGAATTCGAGCTCAATTTCTAAACATTTCTATTTTGAATAGAAATGAAACTACCACGAGAGCATCAGCCTTTAACAAGTATTATAGAATATATTTATTTTAAAAACATTGGATAAAGTTGTATTTGTATAGTAAACATTGAATTATCTCCCTTACATTGCCGTAACGAACCTCATACTGTGAACCCTTTGATAGTCATGCATCGAAAATAAAACGAAAGTGTCATAAATGCAATATGATTTACTTCAACTTTCCCCCTCTTTTGTCAAAATCTTTCTAGATATATTTTAATATGGAATGAATTGAGACTAATGAGTTCATAGTAGTAGTTAAAAAGAAAAAGAAAAAAGTAGTTGGTTACTTAAAATAAAAAGTTTTACAATTTCACCAGTATTTTTTAAAACACTGACACTATTTTCCTTACAGTTAGGTATAACCTTTTCAAAATTTAATTTACAAATTCTGTGATTTACTGGCTACAAATGCTGAATTAATTTTAAGTTGCAGAAAACAGTTGAAATAAAAAAATTGTCTTGCATTTCGAAAGTTATTTTATTTCGAATGCATGGCTTTTCGTTTTTATATCGAAAGGAGAATTCAGAATATGATCCGTTCAAGATTTTTTTTTTATTACATCCAATATAAGAGAGATAAATCAATTACGTAAAAATTTAAAATGCAAAAGACTACTTAAAATGTAATTTTTCAACTTTGGAAAACGGATTTTGATTTGGATGCAAGATTTTAGAATTTATAGAAACAAGGCTTTGCCAGACTTTGTAAAAAAATAATGTAGAATAAATCAATTTTCAAGAAAATTACTGGAATAATATCAAATTTAAAGGGCTCACAGAATATGAGGTTAAAAAAGAGAGGAAGATACTTCATTCTTTGCGATGTGAAAATTGTTTTGAGCGGTAAATATCAACATTAGCCGAAATTTTGTTCTATTCATATTAACTTTTGTTTGTTAAATAACTTTTAAAGCTAAGCGTAAGTCATTACATTATTTTCTTTGGTATTTGCACTCCCTATCTGTGATGCAAACAATTCTTTTATCACTGTTTAAGACTTCAAATAGTACCAGTCCTTAAATGCGAGTTTGCATTTACCAGTCAGAAATAATACAGGAACGTATTCATTCGGACAAAGAACTTATAAATACCGTCTATAAAAGTTAAAAAAATAAATACAAGTACCCCATTCTAAGCAAAAAAAAAAAAAAAAAAAAAAAATCGTGAACCAAATTCTAGACAATTTTTTTTCTCGTTTCATTTACGTATAATTTTTTTTCTAGTAAATTTACGTAAAAGCTAAATTTTGTCTGTCTCTCAATCTCACATCAAGAGAACAAAACATGAAGACAGCTAACATTATTGTTAGTGTTGTAACATTACAACAGCTTTTACAAAATTCTATTAGTTTTGACTTGATACCTCTACTCATTCGCTGAGAAAGACAGCATATTAAGATGAATAAAAAAATTTTATCGTCAAAAATGTTAAGACGAAAGATCAAACTATTTTTAATTATTTCACTAGTTTTATTTATTTTAGTTCTAACATGTTCGAAATTGTTTTTTATTCAGCGGGTGCTGATTATTACAAAAGTTTATTACGGCAAACGTAATATTACACAACTCACTTTTTTTTTGACGGTGAAAAACATCAACTTGAAAATTCAAAATTAAAAAAAAAGAAAAAAGAAATAATGGTCGGATTTTGATGAAACTTTCAATTCACAAATGACTGAAATTATTTTTAAAAACATTTTCACAAAACTTTGGTAACAATATATTTTACATATGTTACTCCTCTCTAATTAATTTCCTAAAATTGCTAGAAACTGGACTAAGCTTCGTTTTATTAATTAATTGCAGAACTTTTTAGAGAATGGAAATCACTTAAAAAAAAAAAAAAAAAAAAAAAAAAAAAGCAGTTGCTTCTTTTCAGAAAACCTGCTCCGAATAGTGACAACAAAATACAATAAAAGTATACCATTTTTTATTTAGATGAACTTAATTGCTTTTATAAACAATATATATTAAGGGTATAAAAAAAAATAATGAATTTTATTTTTGTACAAGAATTGTTTTCATTTTTTTTTTTTTTTAAATAATTAATAAAGTTAAAAAATCTTAAACTTTCTTCCACTCATCATCCCAATTAGGTTAAACTAAGTGAAGAATATATTTACTAATCGAAAATTTAAAAGTATAATACAAATATTCACGCATCAAGATTATTATTATTATGGTAAGCCATACGTGCCATATCATTAAAAGGCCACGTGTTACAAGGGTTGTTCCCCTTGCGAAAGGTTAACTTAGGTTTAATAAATTTATGTCAATTCTGGTCAACCATATACTTTGCCAGATGCTTAAATTATTGATGACAAACCTATCATTGCCTACTTGAAAAGCAGGAGATCCGTGATTAAATACTTTTATTCTAAATTTCATGCCATAAACAAAAAAATATTAGTTTCAAATCAGATTAATTCAACTTTAAATTTGCTAATTTTCCAAAAGATGTCATAGATGTATATTTTATTTTTGCAAAATTTTCAAAACTGAGAATTAACTTTTGTTTACAAATGTATCGATCACTCAAAAATGGTCGAAAAACATTTTAAAATCTAAAAATTTTTGATTCCAATCAATTTTCTGTTTGAAATTCAGAGTATTTTGCTTACTGGAAATAAAAAAATATCATTTAGCCCTCAGTCAGTCAGTTATGTGCCATACGTGATACACGCTTGGACGATCATGTCTCGAAAGAGACATGAATCACTGGGCAGAAGATTATCCCGCAGTAGGTTGCCATTGCTTTCTGCGGTAGACTGGTTGCCGACCAAGGCTATAGAACCCAATCTGTCCTGTTATTTAACCCATAACTGGAAGGAAGAGAGATTAATACCTTTCTCAAGGGTATTTGCGCGTACGTGAATGTAATGAATTCAGCTGGAATTCGAACTCGGCTCCCCGATTTCTAGTTCCGAGCCGATATCCACTGCACCACAACGCGCATCCTCAAAATTAAAGCGTCAAGAAACCTTTTTTATTTTTAAAAATTCAATTTAAAACTTAGGTATTAAAAATGAGTGGAGATACCTTTAGCCCAACAACTTCGGTTACTATCTATATTGCTGTCGTCTGTAATTTTACGTTGCTACTAATCAGAAAACAGCAGATGAAAATATACTAAGTTTGGTGAATCCATTTTTATTATAAATACACACACTAGAAAATTATTCAAATAAGTAAAATAACATCGTTTGATAAATTATTTTAAATTATTAACAAATGGCGGATATTTGACTAGTTATACATTTTTTCTTTTGTACTTTTTGTCTCAAAATAAAATTCAATACTTATTAAATATTTCTTTTTTCTTTCTTGTATATTGGCATGTTTATATAGTACATTCTTTGACTTGCACAAACATGTGTTAATGTCCAGTTAAGTCTCATGCTGTTAACCGTATAGACAAGTCACTGTTGAATAGCGAGAGTAACGTCAGCGAGCTCCGTCATGTATTAAGTATTTAAAACTACCAATTAAAATCAGTATAATCCTACTTTGTAAGACTAATACTTACAAAACAATGTAGTTTTGTACTGCTAAAACAATCACAACTCCGAAAAAAATGCTTGTCATTTTATTGTTTACTTACGTATCAGAGGTGGATGCTGGTGTGGTAGTAAATAATGAATCTTCCCGCCAATAGCCCATGATTTTTTAAAATCTTGTTACACATAGTATGTGAGTGGTAGTCAAAATGGTGTACGAAGAAGTGACGCATCATTGAATTCTTACATGTGAAAAAGAAATGTATTCCTTGACATTCCATGACGTTTACTGGAGACCAAATAGTGAATATAAACACAGTTAAACAAATCGTATCAGCAGTAATGACAGCAATGGGTGGGACAAACCGCATTCCAAGCACAACATACAGGCTCGTGTTTTATGTGTAGTTTACCCGATTTTATTTAATTTCTTTTTATCAATTTTGTTTCTACACTGTAATAATAGATACGCCAAGAAAAATGAAATGTTCTAAAAAAGGTTGATGTAAATTTACTAAATTGCTCTTTTAATTAAAGTAGCATTTTTAAAAATCGAAATTATGGTCAAACTCATTTACGGTGAGCAATTGTGCTTTCTGGTAAAAATATCCCTTTTGTGCTCATATAATCTTTTATTTAAATACCTTGAGGTTTCTCCTATGTATTCCTTGTGTCAACTATTACAGATGATAGAGTAAATTCCCCTCTCCTTCATGCGCAAATGTAATTTCATCAATAAAAAAGGACGAAATGCGTCCCACGACCATTTTTTTTACACTTTTTCATAGATTTTCCTAAGACTGTTATATATATATATATATATATATATATATATAAAACACACTTCTGCCCATTTTGTACGAGGACGGCTAGCCACAGGTCAAGTTCAGGAAACCTGATATCTGCGCGATTATTTAGAATCACACCGCTTATGATTTAGTGCTGTGAGGAGGACTCTCACCAAAGACAGCTTTAATCCATCAAAACCAAGAACTAATCAAGACAATGGGAGACTAGCTGTGCCACAAAATTTGAGTAGTTAAATGAGGAGACACTTGTGAGGTTGAATCGTTTCATGAAAATATGACATCTGTCATAAGGTGTGTGCGTGTGAGATGCCTGTCGACTAGTTAATCGCATATGACTATTTCTAATATAGTTACACATAAGTTAAGACATTTATTGCATTGTTAGTTTAAACTGTTACACTAATTACCACTAAATCATACATGGGCGTCACAAAGATTCACTTGATTAAAATTATATATAACATAAATACAATTTGAAATAATGCGATACAAAATTTAAAAAAAATATTACGGTAGTGTTAAAAAATATTTTTTAAAAGTACAAAAAAAAAAAAAAAAAAAAAAAAAAAAAAAAAAAATCACCGAAATATTTACAAGTGGATTGTGTGATTTACAATAATTTAAACTCTGCAATTGATTTATACTTTTCCCCACAAAGATGGCATAAAATCATGTTTTGACTTTTGGACTAAGTTGATATATATCAGCACAAACCTCTAAGAAAAAAAAAGACAACCCCCCCAAAAAACAAGCAACCTCCCCACCCCCCCCAAAAAACAGACAAACAAAAAAAAAACAAACTCCAAAACGATGCTATATTTTGTTAAGAATTTAGTAATTCGAATGTGAATCATAAATAGTACTATTAGCAATATAGTAAATTATTAAATATTACCTATTATAATGACTGGATTATTTCTATGCACAGATCGGCACTTCTACCCCGGGTATACGTAATAATATTTGTGATCACAGCCTAACTTTATATTTGCAAATTAATTTTACGATGCTGCTCATGCAAAATGTCATTTGCCTTGAACTCGGAATTTCGAATCGGGACAAATTTCACTTATAAGTTAAGTGTTTTAAACTTTTATTGTAGCAAAATATTAAATGAAAATAATACGCCGTAAATATATGGATACATAAACATTTCATAGATTTCCCGTTTAAATAACATCGAATAAATACAGTATGTCGAGCGATTATGAAGGCATCTATATAGTGAAGAATTTAGCAATAACGCCAGCTTGTCACTATTGGAAGTGCGAGTGGCATTGCGGAACGGCCACTATCAATGTAGCGCCGTGTTAATAATGCTTAGCGACATTGACACTAGTTGGAATCACATAGGCATAATTAGAATTCTAAGTACGGTTGGAGATGGGTCAAAGGGGAGGGACTTTGTCTCTAATGAGTATTCACTTGATAAAGAAGTAGCTGAGACGGTAATTATTGCACTGTGGGATGGGAGAGTCGACTGTGTATAGAAGGCCTCGTAAGAAATAAATTGGACCTAGCTGCCGAAATGCGATCATACGAAGTGAAGAGACAGACAGGAAGACAATGACATTGACAATAAGCACCCATCAAACATACAAACGTAAAGGATCACAGAATTCTAAAACTGTATTTACATATCATTAAATACAATTAAGACGACGAGAAAGGTGGTGGAAGGTGGGAACTTTTTCATTAGATTTACTTTTTTGTTGTATGAGAGTCATAGTTTTTTTATAGAGATGTTTTGTGAATAGCGAAAAATTAAGCATATATTATTTCAATGATAAAAATGTTTTACCAGTAAAAATTCTTATTAGAAAATCTAAGACGTTTTAAATTTCAGATTTACTCAGAATTAAAACATTATCAGAAACTATAAACACGCGAAAGTTTAATTATGCAACATTCAGTAACTAAATAAGTTTGTCATAATTAACTATTAAATATACAAACATAGAAGTCTCCAATATACTGACCTCATGCAAAATTTGCAATTGTTTAAACTTCTGTTTCAAATCGTATTTTCTTTTTAATGATAAATATTTACTTACCATAGATTCCGATGTCCGTAAAAAGATCAAGAGAATTGGAAGAACCGAAGTCCATTTTATAACCACCATATTGTATGGTTAAAAGTGTCACTTTATTATTTTTTTTTCACTAAATGCGTTCTTATTAGTAGTCAGTCGCTGTCTCTCAGACAATTGATTCTGGTAGCAACAGCAAGAATGAACTGGTAAGGCATAGATGGGTAGAAAGCTTATAAGGGCTTGTAAATTAGATCACGTGAGTAGGTTTTTCTTATTCCATTGGCTGGCCGTGTGCTTATGTATACAGGGCAACCTACCAAAGAGAAATAAAAACAAGCTATAAACAGAGTGGGTAAGAGAAAGTGACCGGAAGAAAATCGTGAAAATACATAAGCTAAATTGATACTATAAATTTCCAGCCTCCTCATTTCACGTATTGTTGGTTCCCCCCCCTCCATCCTCAAACTAAGAATGGCAAATATCTTACCATCGCCACACACTACTTCTTTGACTAAGTATCACGAGGGCGGGTGCTTACGAGATAAAACGTGTGAATTTTTTAAAAAAAATACAGAATAAAAATAAATAAATAAAAAATGGTCAGAACCTTCAATATTTTTCGTTGAGCTGCATATCTTAGATTTGCATAGAGTAGTTCTAACGAGGGATTAAACATGAACTTTTTTTCCTTTGCAAAATGGTCAGTTTGAAAATAAATCTTCTTTCAAGTAATTTAAAAAGACTTTACTAAAACAATTTGATACCTTCATAAAAATGTCATTCAATTACAGGCAAATTTGTCAGCCATTTTTCAATGTAACTGTATACAAAGTCAAACGTCATAATATATTTCCAAATTTCGTATAAAATTAACAGGCATAGGTAAAGAAAACGTATAAAGAAATGAGACCGTGTACTATTCCATCAATAACAGTTACAAATTATTTTGGTACAATGAAAACTACATGGGCTACTGAATGTTGCCGAACATTTTGTTAATTAAGGCAAAAGAACCTACTCGCAAATGATTTCACACATAAATGGTTTATTAGTAAAAACTGATATTCGGTTTCACTTGAGGAATTTATATTTGTTAATTTAAAACAAATATAAAAAGTAAAACAAAAATCAGGCGTTACTTATAAGAGATCTCAGAAATTTATGTTTGCGCAGTAAAAATCAATCTTCATGAAGAATATATCTATGTTCTGGTACTAATTTCTAAGAGAAAAAGAAAAAACACTTTTATGTGCATTTTTTTTAGCTTCAGTTCATTATTTACCTGCAATGATAACGATTCTGCTTGCACTAACTCACTAGAGTTAGCATGTACGTTACGCCTTGCCAATACGTCATAATAGACTATTTCGTTTTGATAGCGAGAAAAGACAAAGACGTTGTTTGGTTTCAATGAAAACAAGACCGAAAGAGGAATATATAGGAGGCGACAACGGTTACCTGCATTTAATATTTGCTTCAGGAAAATTCTTGTATTTATCATTTAGTCGCTCAATTTTCTTTGAAGATGAGCTGAGCCCAACTGTAACTGTCGAAAAATCAAGGTGGAGAAAAAAAAAGCAGGATGGTCGATCGATCACTGAGAAACTACCCTTTAATACTACTGCAAAATAAGAAAAAAAAAAGTCCGGTTTACGATTAATTAGTTGTATTTATCCCGAATTTTTACTTGCGCTCAAATTCCATAATATTCAAGACACCCATTCAAATTAAGCTTTTGTAAACGTAAAGTTATCTGCAATACCCGGGTTACATTTTAAGCATTATAATGATTCGATAAACATTTTGAATACGTAACTATAAGTAAAAATAAGCCGTGTAAAAGTATGCATGCACGCATTTATACTTTTCAATCAATGCCGAATTTAAAATTAATCGTCTTAGGGTTTCTCTATATGGTAATGGTAAGATTGGCCATTGTATTTCAAGAAACATTCAGCATTTATTTGTCGAACTGTAGCTTGAAATTTATAAAATTCATTAAAACGGCTTTTCAGGAAATGAAAATCCTCGAGCTTGCTTGATGTTATAGCTCCTTTGATGGGCATTTTCTTCAAAACTTTGTAAAATATCAAAATTTCGATTTCTACTATCTACACAGCAAGAGGTCGTCCGTTATATTGAGTAAAACAATCAGACACGTACCAACAGATGACGACCAAGATAAGGAACACAATTTAAAAGCAATAACTATACCGTGAGCACATCTTCCAATAGCATAGATATAAGTGGAAAGCTATTGTTTATATATATATATAGCTAAGACTATCACGTCTTGTCTACATCAAAGAAGCTTCGTAAAGAATTTAGAGGAATTGCTGTCCACACAACATCAAGACAGTATTCAAAAGTAGTTACCCACTTTGAAGATGCCGCATTAGAGGGAAGATATAACCAAGGGTCCAACAACTGCAATTGTAGTAGCGAATTAGTGACACCAGACTTGAATAAGTGGGTATCCGTGAAGAGACTATAAAATCAGACATAGCTGATCGCTTGTAGAGGAAAAGGATACTCAACACGTACCTTAGAAATAAATACAAAATAACAACAGAAAATAACGCGATTGAAAGAATCAGAGCATATGCCAGGCTTTAATAACCTCCCTAGCGAGACAAGCGGAGACATGAATACGATATGGAAAATTTCATTAGGAATGAACAGACGTTACAGAAGATTTCAAAATTCTACCACTCGTGGTGTTGGTGGAGAAGGAAGGTACAGTTATCTGGTGATAAGGAGTTCGATCTCTGTTAGGTTGTTGGTCACAAGAATAATAATAATAAAAAAATGGTGAGGTTAGAGTAAAAGCAACATTACAAAAACGAATTAATTATTCGCGAATACAAACAGCGGAATGAAAGTCTCTCTTAGTAGACTGAATATTTTTTTTTGTATAAAAATACAAAAAAAAAAAAAAAATTTAAAAAAATGTGGCACCAGACCGAAAAGGGGGTTGGGTAGAAAGTGGTGGTCTTTCTTTAACTATCATATACCTAGCTAAGCACATTCACGACCCAAACACTCTTAATCTCTCCATTTACCACAAAACTCGTCCATCTTACAATCCTATATTTACCATCATAGCACATATTCACAGGGGAGCTTAAAAAAGTGGTAACAAACCCATGAGATAAAAAATTTATTTACATAGACTAATTTTATAAAATATATATAAAATATGATACGAAAATGAAAGGGGCTGAACTTTCTCAGTAGACTGAATGAAGCTTTATGGTTGAAGTCCCAAGATGGTTACAAAATACAGCCGACTTCAAAATACCGGATGGTACAACTATAACAATCAAGGTAAGAAGACGACGCAGAATTGGTTAATGCTTAGTAAGCTCGTTTGGTTGACTATTACTACTGAGTAAGCAGTTCGATTCTCACAATGTACCTTTTCCTTCTGGCTTTGTGTTAAAATAAGCTTAGTAGATGATAATACCAGTCTGAAAAGAAATTTATTAGTTATAAATTTTTAAAAGTTTATGTACCACAAAATGGCATTAGATTCTATGATGATTATTGCAATTATTAAACCTTTAAATTTCGAAATTTAAATTGGTCGATATTCGCGTTAACTACGGCTAGCAACTTTTACTACTTTTTTCCCCTCTGTGATACGAAAACGTTTATAAAGTAACTAGAAAAAAAGCTGTCTGATAAAGTAGCTTTCATAATTATATGAGTGAAAGAAATTAGTCTTTAAGAAAAAAAAGAAAAAAAATGCATAATGAAAAAAAAAAACACTTTACATATAAAGTATTGGATTCGGAATTCAAAATTGTTATGCAAACTAAAATTATACTTCTAATTTCAATAGAAAGATTTTAATCGATTTTAGTGGAAATAATTTTTATAAGATCGATCGAGAATTATGATGGTGAACTTTGCTATGGCTTCTTGGGACGATTAAATTTTCCCTCTACATAAACGTTCAGTTGAAATTTCACAAAGAAAACTACTCACCAGACAATTCAATCAAAATAAATTGTAAAAGGCGGGTACGACTGGGTGGGGGTAATCAATGCTCGAATTTGTCTATTGCGTTACTTAAAAAAAAGTAATTGGAAAAAAGAACTTGTATTAATTTTAGTAATCACTAAAAAGTTTTAAAATAAACTAAAATATTACAAATTTTATCGCCCATAGTTGAAGATTGGCTCAACCGTCTAGTCAAGATAAGTTTAACTAAATTTTCTCGATCTATTGACAATAGAATGCATTAATAAGTTTAAACGTTTCATTTTTAATATTTAAAAGATTTAAAATACAAGTTTATACTAAATGTAACTATCCATTCTATGAAGAATAGGGAAAATTTTCGTTTTAGGTCCCGAAGGCTTTTCCCACCCTTAAAATTTATCCAAAATAGCATTATTTCTGTGCAAATGTATATGCTGAACTCAAATCAACAATTAGTTATTGAAGAAATTTACCTTTATTGATCTTAACGACCAGAAAAAAAAAATCTAACTTTATCTCGCACTTTTTGTCTCCCGTAACTCTCACGAAGTCATGTAATTAACTGCAGAATGATTTTAGCGTAGGCAACAAATTTCGGCCAATTTACTTCTTTTACTGAAATTTCCGCCTATTTACTTCCTGTAATGAAAGTAATACGCGTAGAAAAAAAATCGCGTATTACTTTCATTACAGAAAGTAAATAGGCGGGAATTTCAGTAAAGGAATACAATTTGTTGTCCTACGCGGAAAGTCATTCAGCAGTTAATTACATGACTGCGTTAGAGTTACGGGAGACAAAATGAGCGAGATGTAGTTCGATTTTTTTTCTGGACGTTCAGATCAATAAAGGTAGGTTTCTTCAATAACTAATTGTTGATTTGAGTTCAGCATATACATTTGCACAGAAATAATGCTATTTTGAATAAAACTTCAAGGGGGAAAAGCCTTCGGGACCTAAAACGAAAATTTACCAAGAATAGATAATCTAATTCATAAATAATTTGGTGTTAAATGAATTTTGTTGATAAAATAAGAACATGGAGAAACACGAATTTAGAACAGCATTTAGTTTTTCAGTTTGAAGCTGAACAAACTGTCTTCAGGCTTAAGACATTTCTTTGGATTCTGAAGTTTTATTTAAAGTTATGTTTTGAAAATGTCTGTAAACATAAAAGGGCAAGTTATGTTTGTAAAAAAAAATATGGCTTCTTACCTCACAACCCAGCTAAATGTTGATCTGTATCAGACTTCCTGGTAAGAGGCGCGCACACACGAATAAAGTGTAAAACAATTAGCTATAAAAGACATCTGCGATAGAATAATAGCCTAAGAGAAAATTAAATTTATAAGACAAGATTAAAGGATCTAGAACTAATTAACGAAATTTGAAGATGATAATTAATTTTTTTTTCCGCGTACTTGGCACTTATTTGTAACTTCCTAAAAGGAGTACACAGTTTTAATGGGAAGATTAAGTTTAAAAAGATTACTTTGAATCAACTTTCAAAAGGAAGTCACTATGAATACTTTTAAGTATTATTGTTTTGTCTAAAGATTAAAAAAAAAAAAAAAATAGGAATTTCCGAGTCAGGATCATGAAAGAAAAATAAATGAAACTTACTGGAGTGACTGAAGCAATCAATTCTCAAATAATCTTGCTTTCCGAAGAGATAACTCATATATTTTAGATTTTAAGAAAAATAAATTATGTGGCTACTTATCCGACGCCAGAAAATAATGAATGTACTTTAGCTTACTGCGTTCACAAAATAAACTAAAAGTTTCAAATTAGTCGTATGTACGCATTGTACCTTTTCAGGGTTTTTAGTGTAAACACTAAATTTTCGTTCATGTTAATTTGTTTAAAAAAACAAAGAAAAAAAAATCCAAAACTTACAGTTTTTAATCTCCATAATAACCAAACCACGAATGTGACAAGAGGTGTCATCATACACGTTTTTACTAATGTAATTTAAGAAACTTCGATGTAATTCCAAAGTTCGTATAATTCATGCAAATTGTTTAGGTCAAAAATTAAAATTGTTTTTATTAGAAATTTTCAAGCTTCAATAGTATTAACAAATGGCCATAAATCCATATGAAGTTGTCGTCTCAAAGTCAAAAGTCTAATGACCAAAATCAGACATCTTCGCATGTGACTCTTTAGTGTTGAAAAATAAAATTGATATTATTATTATTATTATTATTAGACCACTGACAGCGCTTCCTTCGCATTTTGGAAAGGTTTCATGTTTCAGCCAACACCTGCTAGATGGAAACGATAAATACGAAATATAACGAAGGGGGTTCCGTTTAGTGCGAATTCAGACATGGGTTTGTTTCCCCCTTTTTAGGTGCCCCTTTGTAAATATGTGATGTGTGAAGGATGGGTTCTTGTGGTGAATGGGCAAATTGTTAATGAGTGATAGGGTCGTGATATTGTTTAGCTAGGTATAGGATAGCTAGTGAGTACCACCCTCTACCCCCCTTTCCGGCCTTGTGCCATAATTTTGTATTCCTTTACAAAATAAAGTGTCAATTCAGACATGGATCACTTATTAATTGAATCAACATTTCACGCTTTGTCGATGTAAATTCTCCAACAAAGTTAAGTAACTACTCTTCCCTTTTTCTCAAGGGCTTTACTAAACTCCCTACAAGGTCTAGAAACATCAAGTAAATTTCTAAAAAAAAAAAAAATCCGTCTTGCGTTTCATTCTAAAATAGTTTAACTTTAATGTATTGCATAAACTTTATCATGTTACGTTTTTTTTTCCAGTATGTACTTTGAAGATTGCCTTTTTCCGGACAACACCCGGAATAATTTATCACAGCTACTTAAAAAGATCGTACACCAGAAACTTATTATGGATCCCAAAATACAAGAACAAGATTGTAGACGAGACTGAGATTTCTATCATGTTTAATAAGTTTATCAGTGACGTAAACATTACAGAACCTGACGTAAGTTTTCGGAAACGAAAACTATCAGTTTACCTTAATATTTGAATACAAACATTTCGCTTAGTTTTAGCAAAAAAACCAAAATTATAGAATAGCTATTATCGAACTCACTACTTAAATAGTTAATGGCCAATGAATTATTCCATCTCAAGGCACTGCAGAGCTGAGCAAAATCTCTAAAGTTATTTTTTAGCAACTCTGATTAATCATTTTTTTTTTTTCCGTTGAAGTGTCTCTCTGAATGATAAACATTTAAGTATCTCGGTTTCCCTGAAGCAAATGGGACAAGATTTCGAATCTCACTGAGAGATCCATTTTTTTTTTCTGATTATGTACTGTTTACTTACTGCCGTTTGATAGACTAAGTAAAATCTGTGATATATAAAAAAAACAAAAACTAAGTAAATACAGTCAAAATTAAATAATGTTAAGACGGTTAAGAACCTAGAACATTCGTTAGCTGAAATAATTTAAACAAGTGTTATAATAGGAAATTCTGAATGGCTTTCCATTTTCTCATGAGAAAGTGAAGTTGGATTTTGTTCTTGTTAGACTGTAGAACAAATATTCTAAAGGGATGAAAGAAGAGTTATTTGATATTTATCCAGGTTTAGTCTATCCCACTCCACCATACCATCAGGCTAAGAGAGACGAGTACGTTTCGAAACTTATCTGTCGAGTTTCTTCTCCATTAGGAAACTAAAATTTACAAACAGCGTGATGAATGATAACTGTATTAAAAAAAAAAATAGTTGCACAACGACGTTAGGAAATAAAATTTAAAAAATACAACAAAAACCACTCGATAACTGTTCCAAAACTGTCGAACAAGGACGTTAAAACGCAGGCATTGTTTTAGCCCTGTTTAGTAATGTTATAATTTCGGAAGTGACCATACAGTTCAAAGACTCATTACACTGGTTATTTCTGTTCATTTTATAAACAAAGTTAACTTTTATGTGGTATTTTTTTTTTTAAAGACTCACAATGTTATTGCTAATTTTCATAATTTATCAGACTAAATACACTGAAGATCAGTCAGTTAAGTGCCATACGTGATACACGCTTGGGCGATCATGTCTCGAAAAAACATGACTGGCTGGGCAGAAGATTATCCCGCAGTAGTTTGCCATTGCTTTCTACGGTAGACTGGTTGCCGACCAAAGCTATAGAACCCAATCTGTCCTGCTATTTAACCCATAACTGGAAGGAAGAAACGGATTAATACCTTTCCCAACGGTATTTGCGCGTAAGTGAATACAATGGATTCAACTGGAATTCGAACTCGGCTCCCCGGTTTCTCATTCCGAGCTGATATACACTGAAGATAACGAACCTATAACCAACCATTTTTGCCATGGAGTCCAAAAATATTTTAGTGGGAGCGTATTTCATTTAGTTATGTATCGAGTAAGATAAACACTTTCAGAATTATCGGTCATTTCTTTTCTCAAATATATTCCTGAAATACAACAAGATAAATGTTTGCTTTTAATTTAACCAAGTAGGTTGAACTTGAAAGTGTCTCTGAGAGGAAATTGCGAACAAGTGTTCTTCGTGCGTCAAGAGGAAGTTAACAAGGTTTAAATGAAGCATGGGCTTATAACTTTGCTCTTTCTCTGATTTTTATACAAAGAAAAAAGAACTTGTTTATAAGCAGTAAACAATAAAAATTAATACGAATATTTTGAACATATTAAAAATCGACTACGGAGAAAAGAAAACCAACATGTACGAATGTGGGGTTAAGCAAATGCGAGGGCATGCATCATATGTCAGAAGAGGAAACTAAATTTTAAAAATACATGAATATTATTAAAATCGTAATGTATTTATTTACTTAGCAAAGTGATATACAGCTTAGAACAGGTAACGTCTATCAAAATGATTTAAAAAAGACAGAAAAATGAGGGGAAAGGATTTTAACGAGATCTGGGAGTAAATTTAACCGATTTGATATAAGATTACCTGAAATGATCAGTAATCAAGGATGCAGCTCCTCAGATATGTAAACCTTAATATTGCCAGACTGTAATATGCGATTTCAATACCTTGAAAATATTTAATGTAGGACCCTCGGAAATCCGCTGTTTTTAGCATTTGCTCCTTGGTTTATCCGGCACTAGATGTGAAGTGGATATCGTTAGTAATGCCACAATTTTAATAAACTTTTTTTTTTTTTTTTTTTTTTTTGCAACACACTGACGCGTATTGAAATCCTCATAGTATTTAGTTTTAAAGTTATCGCTAATATTTTTTTTTTAATGAACTAGGACTGGCCCGTGCTGAAATGTTCACAGTATTTTTGTATTGTTGAAGTTATCGCTAACATTTTTTTTTGTCGAGATTTACAAACTAACGTTTTTCAATTTCTCTAAACAATCTATGAAATATAAAAAAAATATGAGATATGTCAAGAAGAAAAAATATTGAATTATTTATTGAATAAGTGTGTTTATTTTAATCATTAAATTGTATGAAAAACAGTATTTTTAAATAAAACCCTTTCCAAAAAATTAATGAAAATTTATTGTACTAAGTTCCGTTACGACTGAGTAGCAAGTTCGATCTTCATTTGGTGCTCTAGATTTGCGTCTTGTACCACATCTAAGAAACGCTTAGTAGCGATTTACTAAAAAACGTAACCTAGATTATGATGGCGTTGTATCGCAAGTATAAAGCACCTAGTGAGGATCAAATTTACTACTCAGTTGTAAGTGGTCTAGTGAGATATGCCAATTTATTAAGCGTAGATTAGATGCAACGATTTCAAAAATACAGAGCACCCAGTAAGGATCGAACTCACTTCTAAATTATAATTGATTTAGCAAGATATGCTTGCTAATCATTATACCACGTCGAAGTGCCCACATAGTGATTTACTAAGCATAGCTTAGATGTTTTACAAGACTACAAGTATGGGGCACCCAGTGAGGATCGGATTTCCTGCTCAGTTCAAGATGATCTAGTGAGATAAGCTTGCTAACCATGACACCACGTCGAAATGACCGATTCTAAAGTTTTCACCTTTTCCCAACTATCATTGAGAAAAATGAAGAAAAATGTTTTCATGAACATTTACATACATGCGCAAATTTACTTTACAGTAGTGCCAAAATTTCTGGTAAATTTTCGTTTTAGGTTCCGAAGGCTTTTTTCCTCTTCAAATTTATCCAAAATAGCATTATTTCTGTGCAAATGTATATGTAGAACTCAAATCAACAATTAGTTATTGAAGAAACCTACATTTTTTTATCTGAAAGTCCATAAAAAAAGAAGAAAAAAAAACGAACTATATCTTGCACTTTTTCTCTCCCGTAACTCTCACGAAGTCATGTAATTAACTGCAGAATGACGTTCTGCGTAGGCAACAAATTTCGGTCGATTTTCTTCCTTTACTGAAACTTCCGGCTATTTACTTCCTGTAATGAAAGTAATACGCGTAGAAATACAATAGCGTATTACTTTCATTACAGGAAGTAAATAGCCGGAAGTTTCAGTAAAGGAAGAAAATAAACCGAAATTTGTTTTCCTACGCAGAAAGTCATTTAGCAGTTAATTACATTAGAGTTACGGGAGACAAAATGTAGTTCGATTTTTATATGATGTTCAGATCAAAAAGGTAGGTTTATTCAATAACTAAATGTTGATTTGAGTTCAGCATATACAGTTGTACAGAAATAATGCTACTTTGGAAAAATTTGAAGTGGGGAAAGCCTTCGGGACCTAAAACGAAAATTTACCAAATTTCTATGAGAGGGCAACAAGACAGCTGTTCTTCCATTCAGACTATTGAAAAGCATGGTGCTCATATTTTGACTAACAATATTATTAGTCAAAATATGGACACGATTACAAGCATGTAAGGGTATTTGCCGCCTTTTCCACAAAGGCAGGCGTGACACAAGGTTAACATGTGGGATTCCGAACTCGCAGGCTCGGCCAAAAATATCCCGTAGACGCAGCTTTAGGCTGGGTCGAGCTTTCATTTTATGAACCCAAGCGAGACTACCCTTCGGTGGAGCTTCGCTTGGGCCCCTCTCTGCTCGGATGTAGAGAGGTGAACAAGAGTGACTGCTCAGGTCTTATTGCTCAGACTGAGCAGGTCTCGTTGCCTAAGCAAGTCATTACAAACATGTAAGAAGTCAATCGATGTTCTTCACAGAACTATAATAATTATGTTCACTCATTTTGTGCCGCTGCAGATCGGCAAAAAGCCAAAGTTGACTATAGTAGTGTGACCTTACGACGACGACTACTACAAAAGCAGCAGCGACCGGCACAATTTCATATTTATACTATAATAAGAGCTGTGTTCGTTCGTCGCAAGATTCAACCAGTAATAAAATATGCAACATATCCTTTATAAATAAGATACAATGTATTTCTTTCAGTAATAATTTAAACATAAAAGTAAAATCTTAGCAGTTGAATTAATAGGTAGAATATTTTTGACAGAGGGTATACGTTGTGCCTATTGGTTAAGGGGGAGGATTACTTGTAAATATATATAAGGAAATAACGACTAACTTAGCTGAAACCTAAGTAAGTTTGCTGTTCTTCATTATCGAAACCAATAATACGTAGGTGGTTAAAAAAAAAAAATAGCGAGACTCTAAAAAAAGTGTTTCATAAAATGAGTGCTGCTCCCAGGTAGCACACGTGTGACGTCTCCAATGATGTAATAATGTTTTTCTTAAGAGGCTGGTAATAAAAAAATAAAATATCAAAATGGCGACGATGCTGTCATTGACGTCACTCATTTCAACACTCCGTTTCGCATTTTCACTTGCATCCTCTCATTTCCCTCGACACGCAACTTAGCATTTGTGTTAGAGGGAAGTCTTCACATTTTTTCTACGTTTTTTCTTACTACGTTTTCCTTTCAAAACAACTTTTATGGTGAAGCAAATAAATACAATCTTGTATTATATTTTTTTAGTTTAGTTATTTGAATTCTCATTGGCTGTTGAATAAATTAGCGTACAGTTAATGTGATTCTTATCATTTTGTTTTCTAATTATAGAAAGTATTGCAATTAAAATAATTTCTGATATTTGTACAGTTTTTCATTGAGCAGGATTGTAACACAAGGTATTATTTGTTTTATTTCATTGATATCGTTGTCGTCCTCATTCTTCATAACACATTGCTTCACACATAGAACTTTTAATTTTGCTCAGCCTTGCCTTTTATTTACCACGGACGTCGGGCACTGAGGAACAGTCTTTTTCTGCAGTGGTGAGTTGCAGAATTGAAGATCAGTTATCCTGATTATAAACTTTCCAATTACTGATCTTTAGCGCCAAAATGACCAGTAATTGCAATATTGATATTTACTCCATTTTTGTTTTCTTTTTTTTCAAAATTGTAAGTAAGAATTTGCAAAACCACTTCCACTGAAAAAATTTTGATAACTCGTATAACTGCACGAGTCTGATATAAGCTTGAAAATCATCTGCAGGTCAGTCAGTTAAGTGCCATACGTGATACACGCTTGGGCGATCATGTCTCGAAAGAGACATGACTGACTGGGCAGAAGATTATCCCGCAGTAGGTTGCCATTGCTTTCTGCGGTAGACTGGTTGCCGACCAAGGCTATAGAACCCAATCTGTCCTGTTATTTAACCCATAACTGGAAGGAATAGACGGATTAATCTTTCTCAAGGGTATTTGCGCGTAAGTGAATGCAATGAATTCAGCTGGAATTCGAACTCGGCTCCCCGATTTCTCGTTCCGAGCCGATATCCAATGCACCACAACGCACATCCGGTCATCTGCAGGTAATATCTTCAATATTCATTAAATTCCCAGTGTTGAAGATATATCGAAAGTAACGTAGCTAGCGAAGTTATGTATTTTGCATAATACACAAAATATATAAGACGTGGTCATTTTTCCTTTTCGCGTTTCTTTTCAGTAAAAAAAAAAATCTTTGCCCTAGGTATCAAGATGTAATAATTTTCGGACAATATGTTGTTATTTGAGGAAAAAGACTCATTATCTTTTATTGTATACCTATTTGCTCGAAAGCAGGCATATATCTACTATCAGAGTGGGAGACCTTTTTCTATGCAGTGGCCTGCGTATTAATCTTGGATATTGATGACAAAGTGTTGTTCCTTTTAACGTGTTCTCTATAAACTCGTCCAGCGTGACGAATGGCCAAGTTAAAGAAAAAAATGTTCTTTGCCTTTTTCCGATTCTAACAATGTCATTGTTTTTACGAACTTATAAATCTGTAACATTTGATACTATCAATATAAGATATTGTAATGTGCCATACTGTCAAGTAATGCAATGTCCGTTATTATTGCTGACAGAATAACACGTGACTAAATCACACATGCGTAAAACCATCACTTATTTACCTCTCAACATCGTGGGTGCGTGGCTTTTAGTGTGTTTTTTTTCCCCTCCAAACGAAGATCTCTTTCTCGTCAGGATATGAGAGACTCTTCTTGGGTGTGGAGCTGGTATATCTTCCTGTCAACCAGTTTTCCTATGTGCAAATCCCAAAAGTAACTGGGTTAATCACCTGTTCACATGTCGAGGGAAATTACAGATATACTGTGAGGCGCAAATCTGCACTTAGTCGCTCAGAAGTTATCCCACAGCTCAGTTGTCTGATAAGTGCAAAGTCTTTTTTGGTATTTCCTAGGACGAATCCAGTACATACTGGGGTCACCTCAGATCAACTTCTCTTAGGATAAATATGGACTTTAAACTCGATTCCAACCACCTGGTATTTTCTGGCGTAAATCACATGTAGCATATTTGATCACTCTAATGATTCTTGTTACTAAAACTGTAGTACATGGCCCAGTGGATAAGAGCGTTGGTTGAAGTAATCCAAAAAGTGACTTAACCCAAAAGAGTTGTGTGTTCAATACCTGGTCACAACAGAGGGGAACAAAAACTTGGAGAGTTGAGTTACTAAAGTAAATGAACTGAAACTGAAATGTCCAGAAAAGGCATGGCACATAAACTAGAACAATCTATCCTCGTCGATTAAATAAAGGGTTTGATTCGAAACTCCAACGTATATCACCTGAAGAAGGCTGCAGCGTATAACGACTGAAACGTCGTGGATATGATAATAAAGGTGAGGACAACAGTCCGAACAATGTATATAGTTATATCTCATCTCAGAAATATAGACAGATGAATAGAAATGTTAAAGAATAGCGAATTGTAAAAGAAATGCAGATGACTGAATCTAATGTAAGAGACTTTGTTAAGCAATGATAAAAATATATTGATAATGAAGAGTTTTCTGGGAAGATACATTTGTAAGTATCATTATCACTAATATATATTAAAAATTCTTTAAATGAAATACCATGGAAAATATCGTACCATGTAGTGCTTTTGCAATAACTGGAAAGAAAAATAACGACAATCTATAACCGTTGCTTGTGTACTGTTTAAACATATCTCATAAATTTTAAACGACAAACTGAAAGCAGTGATAGAATAACAATAAAGATCATCACCACTATGTGAATTAATGCTAAATAGGAGTGTATTTAACCAGATCAGTAAAGATTAAAAAAGCATGTAAAATTATTTTAGATTTAAAAAAGATGGCTGTCAAAAGATAACTGTTCGAAAAAAGGTTCGTGGAACTATTTGAGGTCCTGAGTTATTTTTAAACACTAGATCTAAATTAACAGTATTGGTGAGTTAGCTGTTTATTTTGAAACTAATCAAGATATCAAATAATCAACTCCAAGTAGAAAATTATCCTCTTGTTGACTCAAATATCCAGATTTTTTAATTTATAATATTTCTTCAAGAATATTTACTCAATTCTTTTTCCTTAAGTGTGAGAGAAGATATCGCTACACTCATTATTATCGATCATTTGGTCCATAAGTTATATAATATTTTATTTGAAAGAAATGCTATTTTTTTTTCATTTAGGTTTGCTCAGCCATTCTTAGTTGGCCTAATTGAAGCAGACAGTAAGTTTCAAGTAAAACTTGTTAGAATACAGAATGAGTCACTAGTGACATAAAAGAAACCAAGCTGTGGCTTTGGGATGAGAGATAACAGAAATATCAGATTTTTGATTTCAACGAATTTGACAAAAGAGATTCTGTTACCATTCCCACCTTCATATTTGTCAGTATATGGTTTTTGTGTTGTCAGCGATTTACGAGGAAATAATAAAAAAAAAGAAACTGACTCGATCTCACAAAACAGGAAGACTTAAAACTAAAACTTAGTTAATCAGAATCTGAAATCAAGATGTTTGTCGAATCATACACTTATATATGGTTACCAAATTTGAACTTGTTTTGTTGTAAGGGTAGTGGATTCCGCGTGATATCATTATTGTATGTTACATCTCATCATTGCTCATTTGCATAATATTATAGAATATTTTAGAGATTATAAAGCATTATTATATGAGTTTTTCTCTTTTCCAATCTTTTCACTCTTTTTTTATTTATTTTTTTCAATTGGAGTAGATAGACTAAACTATCGCCCGGTTCACACTCCACCCACGTCTATTGACCAGGTGAAGAGGCTCATCCCTTGTTTCCTGTTTAGGATGTGGTTTCCCGTTTTTTCTTTTCCAATCTTTTCATTCTTACGTAGCCCCCTGCGCATCAGTGGCGTTTTCGCCTTGCTTGGGGTGATATGATTAAAAAAAAAAAAATTTGATTTTTTTTTTATTAAAAAATTCTTTTCGCTGAAATTATTTCAAGTTGACTTCAATTTTTCCTATTCTTTAAAACTCATTTTTGTAAATTGATGAATTTTACAATGTACTATTTTACTTTAACACTAAATTTGTTTTTAGTATAACAAGGGGAGAATTTAAAATGCAATATCTGATTAAAGAATTTAACTATCCATATGCAAAAGCGTAGGAAATGGTATAATTGAAAAATATTTTTAGTGTGAGTGGCATTATTTTTTTTTCAACTGTCAATGTGATGGAAAGCATAAAGTAAGAAATTTTAGGGACAATTGTAATACAATGTATTACAATTGTCCCTAAAATTTCTTACTAAATTCATTACTCATGTATTAAATACATGATTTTTCTTTGTTGTTTTTCTGTGCCAGTCAATGAAACATAGTAGTACCGCTTGAAAGTTTTAAACGAAACATTATTTTTGCATGAATCATTCTTAGAAGTGTGTTTCCTTTTAAAACTAAAAACTTATTTTGATTTTTAAAAAATTTTTTTTTTAATTGAAAAAGTGGAAAAATATTAATATTTAAGGAATATTAGATGCAATATACATCCGAGAAAGGCTGATGTACTAGAGTGGAAAACTATTCGAATAAATAAACCAGTGTACTTTTCCCTTGATTGGAAAAGGAATCTTGCGTCAATAGATCAGTTGTTTTTTGGAAGAGTTCTTATCACGAAGCCTGAGGCAGCGATTCACTCAATGAGACGTTGGCAATGTGTGTTTTTCTTTATAGCCTCAAAACACGGACGGCATCTTTTTATTTCTATGTAAACAGAATAAACATGAATATATATTTAAATGCAAAAGCTGATCGATATAGACAGGCATTTACTTAGTTTTACATCACTTTAGAGTATTCAGTTGGAATCGCAAAAGCCACAAGTATAGAACATATATGAAAATAACAATCACTGCAGAATTAATGATTGTTAAATATCGCTCAAGATATTCAAGTGTGTCCGATCATGACCCGCCACATCTTGGTTTACGTTGCAATACTTTCTTTATGATTCTTCTTTGTACTATTTATTTCTTTACTCATTTACACAGACTTACCATATATGTTACATGCTGTTTTTCTCGGATTTTCTTGCCTTCAGTTGACCTTTTGAATTTTAAATTCCCCAAGTATTTTCTTCGCGTTTTCCAAAAATGTTACCTGTCTTTTGCTGATTGATGTTAGCAATTTCTTTGTCGTTCAATTTTTCTTAGAGCTTCCTCATTCGCTGCATTCTTTGTCCGTAATGTTCTCAACATTTATTGATAAAACGACATTCGTTTCGCGCGAAATTTTTTGTTTCATTTGTAACAAAGTTATCCAACTTTCATTGCTTTATCGGAAAATAAATATCACTCTTTTTAAAAAACTGTCTGTTATATTTGATTTCTAAATACCTTAATCATTTTCTGAAAAATATCTTTCGATATTTCTATTCGCTTAGAATTTGTTACATTTTGTGTTGTCTGTTATTTACACTGTATCGATAATTGAAGACATAATCTTTTTCGTCTCAAATGAAATTGCACATACAGTGTTGCAATAAGGAGTTATTTCTTCACTGCGCGTCAGTTTAAATAATTTATCGAATTTTGAGTGAAAAAAAGGAAGAAAAAAAGCACAAATCAAAAACGTTGTTGAATAATAATGATAAAAAAGAATAAAAACAGTATATTAAAATAAATTTGTACATTAAGGAGTTTACGAAACCTTATTGAAATGTTGTGACTATACGCATTCGTAATAATTTTATAAAAAATGAGAGAAATCATGATCAGAATTAAAATATTAATTATGCATATGCTTTTAAAAATCATTGTATCCATACTGTACATTCTAGGAACGGATAGTCAAAGGATAAAGTGGGAGTGCTCAAAGGGAGTGCTATTCAGATGATACAGAACGAAATTTATATTTACAATGGGATTGCAGAAAAGCAAGGAATAGCCCCAGAAAATATTTATTCTAAGTTTTTGATTTGTTTATCAATAGTACGACTTAATGCGTTTTATATTAACATTCCAGTAGAGTTTATTTTAAAAAAGAGGATAATGTTCTCGCTTAATATTCGGTGACTTCCTGAGAAATGTCTACCAACTTGAGCTGTGTGTCTATTGCCACACCAACTGCACGAAAGAACAAATACTCATATATCAAATACAAGTGTCGACATTATTAAATTGTTCTTCAATCCCCTCCCCAGAACAGTGTTTATTTGGTACGGCACACATATTATTTTACAGGTAATTTTCTCTGTGGCAGGATTGTTTCATTCCAGTTTATTAAACCTATAGTATTAATTTGAAAATTCCCACCGGAATGATTATTCCAGACGACACTTGTAATCGGCACAAAAGATGAGACTAGAATGATAGACTTTTTATTTTAAAAATGTATTCGATGTTTTGCATATTAATATCTAACAAATATTGCATAAGAATAGGATGACGATGGTACGAAGAATCACACTACCATGAAAATTCAAAATTCTCGCTTTTATTCCAATTCAAATCCCGACCATGGTAATGGACAGCAAACGCATAGCAATCTCAATTGCGAGACAGTAAATATCAAAATATCGACCTCAGTTTAACTTAATTTTGCATATATTCAAATAGGATTGAGATGGGAGGCGAACGAAAACAGAAGATTGTGTTCCGCGAAATAAAAGGTGAGATTTTAAAATTATTTTTATTCATGTCTATCTTAGAATAATTTAGAAAAATACTTCTTCCATCGCAAGCATACTAACTCCATTATCGCTGTTACCTGTATTTTGCTATGAACTGATTAATGATTTTATGCCATTAAATGGAATATACAGCGTGTCGACACTTGATTCCTGTTTTCTTCTTATTCTTATCCTTCTCGCCACAATTTCCTGTTTTTTGTAGATTTTAGTAAACTTTTTTCTGTCTCACTTAGTCCCTGTTTTACCAATCATTTTGCACAAGCTCGTTAGGTAGTTAATGTGCTGCTTTCTTTTTGTCGCTTTTGCATTCAGTATGTCCTGTAGGCATCAATTTTTTCTAATCTCTCCTTATTACGCGCCCTAGAACTCTTTCTGATGCTCAGTATATGTGTATTTTTTGTTTCTTTCCCTTTCTCTAAAACGTCGTCGTTGCTCACATCTATCTGTAGAACCACATTTTTGCTACTTTAAGTCTCTTCGTCTATAACGAGATTATCCAGCATTCACTACAATAAAGGAGGACCGATATTACATAACAATTCAATACTTTTTTATTTGTTAGTAGTTATGTGTATTATATGAAAGTGAATTAAACAGTTTTATGATACCAAACCAGCGCTCTCCTCTCTATTATAATAAAGTATATATATATATATATATATATATATATATATATATATATATATATTCCTCTTGTCACGCTCAAGGGTTTGGATTATTTTTTATGTTTTAATGTAAGATACTCAATAGTAGGTACATCAATATATATGTTGCCCTCATTTTTGAGTGTATGGACCCACTCATTACAAATAAGACAGTATTATGCGACACTTTAAATTTTACCCTTAATGTTGACTCCTAGAATAGGACTACATTTTGAGTGTTCGTAGAATAATCAAGACACGTTCTGAACAAATCTGTTTGCACAACCGAAAACGCATAAGAATCTAACAGTTGTTTACTTAGGTTAGCTAAGTCTTCGAGTTATGTTACCATTACAACATAGCGAGACGTTGAAAGTGTAAAAATCTAATATTATAGTAGCTGAACTAAAAAAAAAACCGTTCTATTAGATATGTGAATGTGCAGGTGGTGCAAGGTTTGAAGGCTCAACACGAGATATCGGTGCGCCGAGTTCAAATTCAACTCGAGGTTGCTATACTCTGTTTCGCACAAATACTCTTGGGGGGGGGGGAGTATAACCGTATCTGTTCTCCCGTTAGCTAGTGTACGACAGGCTGTGCACAACGCCTGGGTAGGTAGATATGAAATACGAACTGTTACTCTTGCAGTAGGTGCTCACTCTCTATGCCGCCGAAACGGTTCAATGGAAGAGCAAATACCGATACACATATTTCCAGCGCTGTCTTACTAGTTGCTGAATACAACCACGAATTGCTTTGGATCATCTGACACCGGATTTTTTTTTTTTTTTTTCGGGGTTGACTCATGAAGCTTATCCCATAAGTCAGTATAAACCGAGGCCAATGGAGATTTTAAGTTAGTTTGTGTTGGTGAAGGGGAACACTATCTTTCTGGGTGGGGAGGAGAGAGAGAGAAAAAAAATAAAATAAAACAAAATATCCTAGTTTGTTCCATGGTTAGGTAGTGAACAAGGCGTAAAATGAAACGTACGAATACTTTGTGTATTAGCCTCCGACACATTTTGAGTATATCCGAAAAAGATGGCCGCTCCTTAGTGTTTGAAAGAAAACTTTAAAATTATATATATATATATATATATATGCTAAAAATGCTGCTTTAATACATGAAAAAACACCTGAATACTTTGTTCTTTATATTTCGAAACAATTATTATTGCAAAATGATTACTTTTAATAAACTGATAAATTTGTTTCAAAGTTAGCTATTAAATTTACAAATTGTTTATTGCAACGTTAAAACTCTGTCAAACAAAACAATTTTTTTTTTACTCAACTATAGATGCAACGGCATTTTCTTTTGTGAAATTTCATTATGACGACAATCTGTCCAAATTACCAACTTCAGGTAGAAAGTGTAAACTGTCATTCTTTCTGTTTGAATTTCTGAGATGAAGTCTTATAGCATATAAAATACAATTTTGTCACAAGGCCGAAAGAAAGGGAAGGAGAAAAGTTGAAGCTGGTCATCACCTACTATTTTATTCCTAGCCTATCAAATTCATTACCTAATCACTCATTACAATTTGCACATTCACTAAAAGAACCCATCTATCATCAATAAAACCACCATATAACACAATACCGCATTCTCTCAGGGAGCCTAAAACTTCACCCCATGACATTCATGATTGGAAAGTTCTAGATATATAATTTGTAAATGATACACAATGAGGGAGGGGATGAATCCAAAAAACAAACTAAAATATCAACTGATGTTAGATAAACCCGTCAAACATTCAAAAAGAAGTCTGAGAGGCCGCTGTATTCTGTCTTTAGACAAAATCAAAAGGCACTCTCGCAGAGAGAGAGAGGGGGGGGGGAATACGGTCATCGGGAAAGAAAAATTCTGACCTGGTCGTGATGTAAAAAAGAGGAGTCAACAAACTGAATTTCTGAGATGTGGATTTATCATTATTTACATTATTCAAGTTTTATATTCAGGTTTGTTTCACGGGACAATAGTCTAATGGATTAAAAATTTGGTGATAAGGTTTTGCAGTGTTAAATAAGTGCAAGATGCGCTTAGACATGGACAGCGAAACGAGAACTATCTACATCTGTAGATAGAATAAAGGCTTCAGTTCGAAGTATCCAGAACGACAAACATCTGAAGAAGGCCGGTTAATAACAATGGAGATGAGGATGTTAGTCTGAATGGAAATAATGATTTTTCTTCTGTTTAATAAGTTATTTTAAGCTCATTTGTTTCGAAAGTATACGTGAATAAAATGATGGTGAAAAATATTTATTTTTCAACGCTGTTTCCTTCCTTATACTTGTACTTACATTCAGTGGTGAATATTAATCACATGGACCGAACATTATATCGTAAAAAATCCAGGTCAAAGTACAGTTTATAACTACGTGCTAGGTTGTGAACTTATTGACTTAATCTCGTGTATAATCAAGTGTGAGCACTACGATATTTAAAACATTGCTTTGATCAAAATATGCGTATAAGATTATCGTAAATATCACTCTTTCGTTAGAAGTAATGGAAATGTTTGGTTATTGGGAGTAAACATTGATGAACTCATTTAAAAATGAGTTTTGTTTACTTTTTCAAGCGTCATCTACACGTCCGAATGTTTCGCTTTTTTTTTTTTTATCACAGTCAAATGATGAGAATCAACCATAAAAATTTAGTATTGAATTGTTCTTGGATTAACTTCTACATTTGTTTTCAGAATATATTGGGTCACTATATTGATCCAGGATGTTTTTCCGCCTGAATCTATCCTGCATATATACAAGTCAACCATCCGTCTGTGCCTGGAGTACTGCTGCCATTTATGGTCAGTTGCCCCTGCCGTTCTCCTCAGTGTTCTCGACAGGCTCCAAAGGAGAGCCTGTAGTGTGATAGGTACTGATCTGGCGGCTCGACTGCAGCTACTTCCCCACTGTCGAAATGTGGCCTCCCTTTGTCTGTTCTATAAATACTTTCATGGCTTCTGCTCGGACGAACTTAAGTCACTGGTGCCTCCTCAACAGGTGTTTACTCGTGCAACCAGACTGGCAACTGGGTCCCACCCATTCACAGTCAGGTTAGCCAAATGCAGACGACAATTCTACTCCTTCAGCTTCTTCTCTCGCACTTCCCGCCTGTGGAACTCGCTCCCATATTCTTGCTTTCCTGGCGGCTACAACCTCCAGAAATTTAAATGCAATGTCAATACTCATCTACTAACCACTGGACTCTAGCTCTCTCCCCTCCCCTGTATAACCTTCCCTTTCTCTCCACCTATGCATCTGTCATTGCACCCGCTTTCTCAGCTTTCTATTGCTCCTTTCTAACTAGTTTGTACTCCACACTCTTTTCTAATTAATCTTTTTACAGTTATGTAGCCCCCCGCTCATCAGTGGCATTTCTGCCTTGCTCGGGGTGAAATGATTAAAAAAAAAAAGTAAGGATACCATTAGCAGAGCTCTATATCTTACTGGCTTTCATTCAAGATCACCAAGAAATGTGCCTTTACTGAAAACCAAACATGTCAAAGACTGACAGTTTGTCGAAACTTATGAAAAGAAATGTATGCAGTTTTGGGAAAAGGTAATCTGGTCGGATGAAACGAAAGTTGAACTATTCGGAAGGAACTCAGCACAACACCATCAGCACAGTTAAGTTTGGGGGTGGTTCCATTATGATATGGGGATGCTTTTCATCCAAAGGCACTGGTGAGTTACAAGTTATCCATGGTAGAATGAATGGTAGCATGGATAGGGAGATTCTAGAGAAGAACCTTCAGAAATCTGCAACTTCTTTAGGACATGGTCGGAATTTCGTGCTTCAGCACGACAATGATCCCAAACATACCGCAAAACTTACAAAGGAATGGTTTGAAAATAATAGGTATTAGTACTCTCAATTGGCCAAGTCAGTCTCCTGACTAGAATCCAATTGAGAATTTGTGGAATACTTTGAAGGTTAAAATTCATAAGCGAACTCCACAAACTATTAAGCAGTTAGAGGAATTATGCAAGAAAGAATGGGGTAAAGTAACGGTGGATCAGTGTAGAAAACTTGTGGCCGACTATACAAAGCGATTGGAAGCAGTGAAACAAAACAGGCTACGCAACAAAATATTAAATTGATGTATCCAATACTTTTACATAGGGTAATTTTGAACTTTGATAAAAAAATGGATTCAACCATTAGTTTTTAATTTTCCTTCAACATACAGCTAAAACAACTTAGTCATTAAAGAATAAATTCGTTACAAAAACTCATGATCGGAATAGAAAATGAGCCTCAGGAATAGACATGTTTATACTGACCCGACTAATTCAGAAATGCTCATTAAACTGAGCTTCTTCTGGAGCAGTTATGAATGCTTCAGTAAATACTTTGTCTATAATTTAATGATCTTAAAATGAAGAAAAACAGTCTATTTTGTCGACAACTATATCTTATACGGTCGCAAAAAAAAACAAAAAACTTTCACATTTCTTTTGAAATATGAGTGTTTACATTTATAAATAGTGCTTTAAACAAATAAATATCGTTTTAAAAACTACACCCAAGTTCGTGTGACATTAAAATCACGTTTTTAGAGTTAAAATTCTCTCCTGTATTAAAAAAAAAAGTAAAAGAAAAATTTATATAATGCACTATTTTCCTGTTCTTGCCTTTCTGATAAGCTTACTCGATGGTAGAACAAAATTACCTAATCTACTTGAGTCTTCGAAGCATACAATGAATGAATTGAACCCGGGCATCACCAAACCTCTGCACGTCATTAATCCATCCCAAGCAAGGCGAAAATGTTACTCAGACGAGACGCAAGGGACTATTGTGAGCGAAAAAGAATGAGAATACTTTAGAAGGAAACGAGAACCCAATCCCAAACAGGAAAGAAGGGTTAAACCTCTGATATTAAATAAAATATCGACAATAACAAACGCATCAGAAAATCTTATAAGTACTATTATCCAGCAAACATTACAGAATCAAAGGAATCATCTTTTTTTGCTTTCGATGAAACGACAACCTTCAAAGCAAAAAATACACGAATTTTGTCCAAGGAACTTATTTTTTTTATAAATATGTGGGATTATTAATCAATACAAGTGCATATTGAAAGGCCAACATTTTTACCATTTGCACAGACCACAAACCTTTCTCTTATTCTCCCCAAATAACAAGTTATTACCAAGAGAAATGAGGTGAATTTCCTTGCTTAGTATTTCCCAAAGGTATTTGTACGAAAGCGATCTCGGTCGGAATTTGAACTCAACATGGCAGTTTCACTTTCTGTGTAGATACCTGTTACACGTCATACACAGCTTTCTCTCATATAATAAACACTGTGTCATATGCATATTTATGCTAAGATTGTGGGCATCAATAATTAATCCTGGTAGAACTTCTTCCAATATGTCGAAGATGGACACGATACTATTTTCTCTACCACTCAAAGTTTTTCTAATTTCCAGACTGAGATGCCACAAAATAAGAATATCAAAAATGTGGAGATTACATTAAGTTTTAAAAGCTGTCTGATTCGATATTTTATAACATTTTTTCATATTTTTTTTCTTTTTAGATCTACAGGATCGTCTATAAATGTTTTGATTTGGGATATTTTTTTGTTTTCTTTGTTTTCACGTATTTGTTTTTTTTTTTTATTTTCACTTATTTTCTAGAATGAAACTTTCTTTTGCATAAAAGACTTGTATAAAAATTTTGGAAACTAATATTTCGGAAAAAGGACACAGAAAATACAATTTTCTTATGTTGAAACATCATGGCAGTAATGATTTTAGACAAATGATATAATTCAATCGCATTATCATAGACTGAAATCAAGAAGACAAATTTACTTTTCAGTTTAGTTTTTAATTTCAGTAAAAAGTGGGGGTTTGAGCCTTCCCTCCCTATGCCGCCGTGTATGATAACGATACGTACTTGATATGAACATTCTTTCACCATACAGTTACTGTGTAACTTAAATTTTCAGGCAACAAGTATTATTTCAAATCCTTATACAATCATAAATGTTTTTTAATGGTGATTATTATAGCAGAAAATAAATCTATAGTTAAATCAGCACCGGAATTTTTTCTAATCGTTTAGTTGGTAGAGTTTAAAGGAGAATAGAATAAAAGCAATATATGAAGAAGAAAAAATAAATAAATAAAAGGAACAAATTTGTTCTAAAAGTATTTTTTGGCTTCAAATGTGCTATCGATGCATTATTTAAAATTTATACAACCAGTGCACTGGGCCCCAAACCATCTACACCTATTTAATTACGAAATTTAATTACCAATTCCTCTGACCTTGTTTCAAATGACCGGATTTACAAACACGTATCACATTTAACATAAAATTGGTGGGGAAATAAAAATGTTTACACGAAAGTTATTAGACCATATGTTCGACAGAAAATACCAATTCTAATATCTCGTTCCTTCTTATACACGCATACAAAATAATTAAAGAAGTTTAACGTTAATTTACTAAGTTTAGCATAGTCTGGCATAAGGCTAAAGTAGTGAGAGATCCATGGAGGATCGAACTTACTTCAAATGCCTCAGTATATGAATCACTTACAACAAATTTAGTATAACAGATAAGAAAATTTAACACAAGTAGCGCTAGGGGTTTCGCCCAACATCGCAAGTTGCTATAAAACTGTATAAGTGTTCTTTTTGTTCCCATTTTCTCTAAAACTTTGTTGTTGCTCACATGTTCAGTCTACAATATTCTCACTATCCTTCTGTAGAACCACATTTCTACTACTCTAAGACTCTTGTTTATCTGTGAATAGATTTCCAACACTCACTGCAATAACAGTTTAATACTTTTCCTTTGTTTCTACAATCACCAAAAATTTAAATGCAATGACAATTTAGTCGCATCTTTTCTCTGACAGCCCTTTTATCATGTTCTCTTTCCACTCTACTCTCACGCAGCTCTCCTCACATCAATGTTTTCACTCTTCTCTTATCCATTCTTGACACCCCTTTACTTAATTTTACTTGCCAGTCTAGTAACTCGAGTAAATTCATGCAGAGGGGCAACAGGGAGCTTAGCTCATCGGAACAGAAGCCGTGAAAGTATTTGTAGAAGAGACAGGAAAGCCACATTACGTTGTTGAGAAAGTGACCGGAGTTGAGCTACCAGGTCGGGATCGATTACATTGCAGATTCTCCGTCGGATTTTGTCATGAACCCCGAGATGAACAGAAGGGACACCCGACCAGATGAGACAGCAGCGTTCAATGCACGGGCGGATGGTAGTTATATATGTGCAAGATGGATTCAGACGAGAAAAACTTCATGGCTGTACACAGTGAGCGTTCCTTCTTAGCAGCAGATTTAGCAATGGATTCAATGTAGTCATTCCACTTGAGGTGGGCTGAGAGAGTTAGGCTGTAGAGGCGCAGTGTTTTGCTTTCAGGGAGACTAGCTGATGGGGGATAGGAGCGATTGTCTGCGGTAGTTAAAGGATAGCAGCTTCGTTTTGGAAGCATTAAAATTTACGAGTCATTTCTTACCCCAGTCCAGGACAGATTGGAGGTCCTTTTCAAGATCAGCAGTGAGGTTTGATTTGGCAGCCTCGGCAGAGTTCTTATCGAGGCGGGAGTAAATAGTGAGTAAATTTAACTAGAAAGGAAATTATATAATCATGTTAACTTTTCCTACTATTTTGAACAAACGGTTTGGAAAAAAAACTTACATGCAAGCGCTTCCGGTGGGCAACCCCGAGGCTACACTTTGCTGCAGCCCGTGCCAGTTCCCTTCTAGCGCATGTCGCAGTTAATGACCGTTTGCCTCCTCTACTCGAGGTCTCTCCTCACCAACAGTAAATATAACCAACCGTATCTCAGTAAAAATAAACTAAACCAGGCAAAGTAAAATCACCTAAACCTCTTAACATTTCCTACACGAACATCCGGGGTATTTGTACCAACTTTTGTAGCGTTGAATCTTTCCTCCACGAAAAGTCCCCCTGACATCTTAGTGCTCTGTGAGACTAATCACAAACCCGCAATTCCCTACTCTGACTTCTCGATCCCTGGCTACCTTCCCCTCTTAAGAAAGAACTGTCCATTTAGCACGCTCCGGGGGTTTAAGTCAGTGAACACCTCCCTCTAGCTAGGGGGACATCTCTCGAATCCCCTGACCACCCATACATGTGTCTCTGTCTGTCACTTCTCAAATCGGTTAGCTAGCTTTTCTTTCTGTACTGTTGCCCCTCCTCTCCCGACTGCTCCCTGCTAGACAGTATCTCTGACAATATTGATAAGGTTACTTCATCCCACCCATTCGCTAACATATTTGTGTTCGGAGATCTTAACCTATAAGGCGACAAGACAAGACCCAAAGTCTAGGTAATTCTTTTGTGATTTTATCCGATATTCGTAATATAAGTCAACCGACAACGTAGACTAGCCTACGCTGCCTGTAGTAGTTAGATTTATTATAAACCAAACTTGTATAATTCTTTCATCAGAAGGGAGTACTATATATTTCCACGTATAAGGTTGACCTATACATAAGACGAGACTCAAAATCTTTCTAAATGTTTGTGATTTTATATGATATCCATAGTAAAAGATGACCGAAAACATAGTCTAGTTTACATGTGGTATGCTAGCCTACGTCGCCAGCAGCAGTTACGCCTATCATAATGATCCTACGAATATAAAATAAAACTAATGTAATTACAAATTTTTTGCTTACTTTTATCGTTATCAAATCAAAAGTAATAAAATAATATAAAGTATTAACATGAATCTTTATGAAAATAACATTAACGATTTCATCCTTACGACTCTTACGAATGAAAAAAAAGGTGCGTTTAATGTATGTTATTGAAAAATGAAATTTGCATGTTATCCTAAATGTTGCTATTAAAATCAAGAACGAAAGATTTGTTTACATTACTTGTGCGTGTTGTTCAGAGGAACTTTTGCAAATTGCTGTGTAATCGTCTCTTGAATATTACATTTTAATGTAAAATCAGGAAGCAAAAGTAGTTTTATTGCATTTATGACTATAGTAAGTATAATAATGTGAACTGTTTCAACTAGGAATATTTACATCTGTTGTTGCCATACCAAGACAGCCTACCGCGATCCATGGTGCAATCATGCTAACCTAAATATCAGTACCGACACATCACAGGATTCAAGGTTAGCATTTTATAACCATTATATTCGACAACCACCTATATTTTCGTGTGTAATATTTAAAATTTAAGGATCGATTTATACGCGAAAATATACGGTAATTTCATCATTACCATTACCATCGTGTATGATTTCATCTACTTATGTGAAGTGCAACAACTCAGTGGCATTAATTTCATAACTGGTCAGAAGACTTCTGAACCATGCCGTTTCGATAGTTATTCACAGCTCCCTGATGTTTGTAGGTGTATGATCTTGCGTGCGAATAGGCCTCTCAATCATGTTCTAGGGCAACAGTTCCAGCTTCGCCGTTCTTGTCGAGAGCCTTGTTTATATACTCAGTGATGATCGTGAGCAGTAGGTCTGAAGAAGCGGGAACCATACTGTTTGTCAGAGAAGAGTCTGTGGGCTGTGAGATGTTGTATCACCTCGGCACTGATGATGGCTTTGAAAACTTTGACAAAGATCGGTACAGTTAATTAAATGAAGCTACTGTTGCAGATTTTCAAAACACTGGAAAAGTCTGAAGTTCGTGTGTTGATAAAGCATTGGTTTCTGATGGGAAAATACTGTTCAAGCAAAGCAATAGCTTGATAAGAGTTATTCGGACTTTTCTCCGTCGGAAACAACGGTTAAGAGGTGGTATGTTGACTTTAAACGCGGCCGCACAGACACAAATGAAGCAGAACGCTTAGGTCGCCCAAAATCGGCAGTTATCCCGGAAAGCACACACACACACACACACACACACACACACAAAATCAACAAACTAGTTTTGGCCGTTCGTAAATTGAAGTTGTGTAAGATAGCAGAAGAGTTGAACATATCAGAAGGCAGTGTATTCACCATTTTACTTGAACATTTGTCAATGAGAAAATTGTGTTCAAAATAGGTGCCGCGTTTGCTCACAGTCGATCAAACACAACAACGCGTCGACGATTTAGAGCGTTGTTTGCAACTGTTTCAACTCAAGGAGCTTTTCTGTAAATATGTGATAGTGGATGAAACATGGATCCACCACTTCACTCCGAAATCAAATCGGCAGTCAACTGAGAAAGGTGAAAGCCATCCGAAGCGACTAAAGATGCAAACATCATTAGGCAAGATTCTGACCTCCGTATTTTGGGATGCGCAAGGTATTTTGTTCATCGATTACCTTGAAGAAGGAAGAACCATCAATATCGAATATTATGTAGCATTATTGGTGCGTTGAAGGAAGAAATCGCAAAAAAAAAACAAAAAAAAACAGCCACAAATGAAAAAGAAAAAGTGATCTTTCACCAAGACAACGCACCGTGTCACAAGTCGATCGCAACGATGGCAAAACTACATGAATTGCACTTCGAATTGCTTCCGCATTTACCCTATTTTCCAGATCTGCCCCCAGCGACTACAAGCTCTTTGCAGACTTCAAAAGAATGCTTGAGAGAAAGAGATTTAGCTCTAATGAAGAAGTGATATCGGAAACTGAGGCGTATTTTGAGGCCAAAGACAAACTGTTCTACAAAAAAGACACCCAATTGTTAGATAAGCGTTGGAATCAGTGTATCACCTTAGGAGACTATATTGATGAATAAAGTCGAATTTTGTCTAAAAGTTGTTGTTTTATTAGTTTGGCTTGGCACTTATTGAGTGACATGTTATGTTTTATCGATTATGCAAGAGCGTTTGATAAAGTATATTACAAACAACTGATGGAATTTTTAGGTAACCTTGACATATGTGGGAAGAACATTATGATAATCCAGAACCGATACTTGGAGGAAACTGCCTTCATACGGATAGGAAATCGGTAAATATACAAAAATAAAAAAGGGGTGTACTTATGGGCAAATACCTTTTAGAAATGTATGAATCAATCTCTTTTCCCAGATATTGATTAAATAGTAGTAACTATAACTGAAAAAATAATCGTTATCTCTAAAAAAATTAGTGAAATATTTACTCGTAAAAAAGAATTATTCTAACAATCCAAAATGTTTCGACTTTAATAACTCACAAAGGGTTGATAAGCCGTAAAAAAATAAATCAGTCCTTTGTAACGCTTGGTACAGTTTGTCTTTTTAGTATCTCTCACACTCCCTGTTCAAGTCATTCATTTAGACAAGCTTGTTCCGCTTTAATATGTTTTGTGAATGTCAAATTCTCCAAGCCTTCTTTCTTTATTGTTCCTCAAGAAATTTAATCTGTTTTTTATTCTATGTATAAGTATCCTTTTTGTTTCCATTATCTCTAAAAAAAAAAATCCCCTTTCTTCACGTGTTACGTACATGGTATTTTCAGAATCGTTCTTCAGAACCAGATTTCTTTTGTCTCGAATCTCTTCTTCATTTGTGAGGAGATTGTTTAACATTCACGGCCATATAGGATGACCAATATTACATGTACATATCAGTTCAGCACAACTTCTTTTGTTTCTTAAGAAATGTTTTTCTATGTACCGTATCCTTTCTGGGTATGGGTGATCATGGCTTTCAACAATTTCTGTCCTTTGTATCACTTAGTAAACTTACGAAATGTTAATATTTCCTAATACTTTGTTTAGCTTTTGGCGGTTCCCTTCATTTGTCCTGAAAACTACGCCATGAATGATTACTTATTATTGATTGATTGAAACCTGGTTACATTTTATTATGAGTTTAACTTTTTTTTTAAACTCTACTGTTATTTGTCTGTATTTCTTAGATGAAGTATTATAACTATTTTCACTATTTACATTGATCGGACTGTTGTCCTCACCTTTGTTGCCATATTCACAACGTTTCGCCCGTTGTACTCGATCTTCTTTAGGTGATTAGAATTTCGAACTGAACCCTTCATTTCTTTCACCGGGGTAGCTTGTTCTAGTTCCATAAGACATGCCTCTTCCAGATGTCTCAGTATGTTATCTCCCTTTAACCAAACTTTCTATTTTTTTTTTTTTCACTTCTGCTGTAGCCAGGTACAGAACTCACAACTTTTTGAGTCAAGTCTCTGGATCCAACCAATGCTTTTATTCACTGGCCTCGTGGATAAAAGCATGAGTTGTAAGTTCAACACTTTTTTTTAATCATATCACCTCGACCAAGGCGATAACGCCACTGATGCGCAGGGGGCTACGGAAGAGTAAAAAGATTGGAAAAGAGAAAGCCGGAAATCACATCCTAAACAGGGAAAAAGGGATGAGCCTCTTCACCTGGTCAATAGACGTGGGTGGAGTGTGAACCGGGCGATAGTTTAGTCTATCTACTCCAATTGAAAAAAAATAAAGAAAAGAGTGAAAAGATTGGAAAAGAGAAAACCGGAAACCGCATCCTAAACAGGAAACAAGGGATGAGCCTCTTCACCTGTTCAATAGACGTGGGTGGAGTGTGAACCGGGCGATAGTTTAGTCTATCTACTCCAATTGGGGGGGGAAAAAAAGAAAAGAGTGAAAAGCGAAAACCGGAAACCGCATCCTAAACAGGAAACAAGGGATGAGCCTCTTTACCTGTTCAATAGACGTTGTCAACAACGGTGATGGACAAAAATGCCAGCGATTTCATAGCAAATAGGCTCTCGGCCCGGCCAGCCTTCCGGCTGGGGTCTGAAATGACCAATTAAGACCAGTTTAGACCGGTTCTGAACCTATCCACCTATCCAGTACCTTGGCGTACGCGCTCAGGTTCCCCACATTAAAAAAGACCTTGTGTCACATCTCTCTCAAGTGGGGGAGAAGAGTAAATAACCTCGGCCCGGCCAGCCTTCCGGTTGGGGTCCGAAATGACCAATTAAGACCAGTTTAGGCCGGTTCTGAACCTATCCACCTATCCAGTACCTTGGCGTACGCGCTCAGGTTCCCCACATTAAAAAAGACCTTGTGTCACATCTCTCTCAAGTGGGGGAGAAGAGTAAATAACCTCGGCCCGGCCAGCCTTCCGGTTGGGGTCCGAAATGACCAATTAAGACCAGTTTAGGCCGGTTCTGAACCTATCCACCGTTAAAAAAAGACCTGCCTCGGGAACAACAAAACCATGGTAGAACCCATCCTCCGAGGCCTACAGGTGTATCGGTTACCATCAAATATAACGCAAGTCCTAGCCCTAGTACCAGTAGAAACGTCCCTTGACGTTGTGGCCAATTCAGCCGACAAAATATACTCCCAGGCCCACCAAAATATCCACCAGGTTGAAAACTACGGAAACCACGCACAAAGCCTCGAAGATGAGATGGCCCAGATACATGCAGAGTTGAAAGATCTGAAACTTTCTCTACGTCGGAGACAGCGAAGCTCAGCACCACACTCACGAAATCGAAGCCGTACCCGCAGCTCAAGTCCAGGACGGTGAAACAACCCAGACAAATGTTGGTACCACCAATTCTTCGTTGACCAGGCTCGCAAGTGCCGCCCTCCCTGCAGACACAATAGGATCCAGAGAAACGAATAGACCGACAGGCAGCTACGACGATCCCTGTCGGTACTCATTCACACAGTATCTTGTAGGTGTGGGACCGTAACAATGGCCTCAAATTCTTAGTGATACCACTCACCAACAGATCCGCATTGAAACCCACCCCATTTCAACTTTGAGCAGCAAACGGCTCCACCATAGAAACCTATGAGAACAAGGAACTTACCTTGAACATCAACCTCAGACGCGACTTCAAGTGGTCATTCACTGTAGCAGACGTCAGAACACCCTTGCTTGGTGCCGACTTCTTGGCACATTACAACCTGGCTGTCCATATGAAGACAAGGACCCTGTCCGACAACACAGCATCCTTCAAGATTACAGGGACTCGATCGAGCTAAAATACGACTAGGATCAGCGTGGCAACACAGCACGACCCACGCTACACAGAAATCCTGCGCCGGTACCTTACGCAACTCATTAAACCTACTGACGCAGGCAAACATCAAACTCAACACCACATAAAGACCACCGGACAGCCAGCATATTCACGGCCACGACGACCCCCTTCACATAAATTGGCATATACTAAGAAAGCGTTTGAAGAGATGCTGGCAGATAACATCGTCCGATCCTTAGACAGTCCATATACTTCACCACTGCATCTAGTACCCAAATCCGACGGGGATTTCAGAATCTGCGTGGATTACCGGAAACTCAACACATCCACAGTTCCCGACCGATATCCTGTGCCTCACATTCATAACTTTGCCTCAGGTCTGCAGGGCCCCCGCATTTTCTCGAAAATTGACCTGACCAAAGCGTATTATCAAGTTCCAGTCGCTCCGGAGGACATTCTAAAGACAACAGTCACAACCCCTTTTGGACTGTTTGAATTCATAAAAATGCCCTTCAGACTGCGCAACGCAGCCCAGACGTTCCAGAAGCTGGTGGACGAGTTTTGCATGGCCTACCATACGTCTACGCATACATCGATGACATACTAGTGGCTATCATAGACGCTGATCTCCACGAACAACACCTGGAGGAAGTGTTCCGCCGTCTAACACACTACGGCCTCCGAATCAACCCAGGCAAGTGCGAATTCGGCGCACAACACATAGACTTTCTCGGACACCACACAGACGCTCAGGGAATCACCCCACTGCCCGATATGATGAAAGCCATACAGGATTTCCCGATACCTCCATCGATAAAGCAACTGCGACGCTTCTTGGAGATGATAAATTTTGACCGCAGGTTTATCCCCGGATGCTCAAATTTCCTCACCCCCTGACAAATCTCCTCCAGAGAAAAAACAAAGCCATCACCCTGGAGGGCGACCAGGAAAATCATTGCAAGCATCAAAAACCTCTTTAGCTAACTCTACGAAGTTAGCACATCCCAACGAAGACATCCGGACTCAGATATATCTAAGAACAGATGCCTCGGACACTGGAGTTGGAGCTGTGGTAGAACAGGAGTTTGGCCACCAACACAAACCCATCGCCTTCTTCTCGGCTAAATTATCGACAGCTCAGTCCAGATACAGCACCTTCTCGAAATAACTTTTGGCTATATACCTCGCCATCAAACACTTCCGACATCTACTGGAAGGACGGAATTTCACCGTTTTGACCGACCACAAACCCTTGACAACTTCCCTGTCGAACAACTCGGGCAAATATACGGCTCGCGTGATCAGACATCTAGACTATATCTCATAGTTCATGTCCGATATCCGGTATGTTAAAGGAGGAGACAACACTGTCTCCGATGCCCTATCCAGATTTGATGTCAACACTGTGGAAGACAGCCTACTCAGCCAGGACCTGATAACAGAGGCCCAGGAATCCGAAGCACCCCCCGTCCCCGAAGTTTTAGCCAACACATCCCTGCAACTGAAAGAATTCACAGCGCCTTTCAGCAACAAAATGTACTGCGATACAAAACTGGATCACCCCAGACCCTACATACCTCCGGCACTCAAAAGGTAAATTTTCAACCATCTACATGGATTATCACACCCCAGCAAGCGCGCAACGGTCAAACTCATTGCCGATCGTTTTGTTTGGCCCAACATGAATACCGACATCCGTAATTGGGTATCAACGTGCCTTGAGTGCCAGAAATGCAAGGTATACCGGCACACAAAATCCCTGCCAGGCACATTCAACAACCCTGACGCACGTTTCAGCCACATCCACATCGACATAATCGAACCTCTCCCAATGTGCCAGAATTATCAGTACCTCCTCACAGTGGTTGACCGTTTCTCCAGGTGTCCAGTAGCAGTACCCATCAAAGATACCTCGGCTAACACGGTAGCAAAGACCATCTTTCAGGAGTGGATCGCAATTTTTGGCGTACCCAGCATCATCACCACAGACCGCGGTGCGTAGTTCCAGTCATCACTCTTTCAGGAATTTACTCAACTGCTTGACGTCAAACACATCAAGACTACCGCCTATCATCCCTGCGCCAACGGCCTTGTAGAAAGCTTCCACCGAACACTAAAGACCTTTCTAACCACAAAACATCCCACCTGCAACTGGGTAGACGAGCTACCCCTAATCCTTTTGTCAATCAGCAACTCGCTCAAAGAAGACTTAGGATGCACTCCAGCCGAAATAGTCTTCGGTACAGCACTCTCTTTACCCGGGCAATATTTTGACGACACCATACCCAACCTCACTACTGCAAGTCCCTTCACTTCACCATAAAATGGCCCAACTGAAGTACACACCACCCAGGCAACCATCACCAACTATCCACGTTCCATAACAACTTCAGGACTGCGAGTTCGTTTTTGTCAGAGTCCATCCCAGAAACAACCACCACTCCAACCGGGCAGACACATCTAGGAAGGAAAGTCACCTACCCGAAGAAGTACAAGACATACGTTTACTTCTAATTGATGATGATCAATTATCCTGGGAGAGGGCCTTGTCGCGGTGTGCCCGATCACCACTCCCACTTTGTGTAAACAATCCCGGATACACCTGTCAGCAGAGAACAGTCACGTCCCACGTGTGCTAAAAATAGCAACGACCTCTTTTCAAACAAACAAACAAAAAAAAAAAAAATACAAAAACTTAATTTTCGCCACGAAACAAAAACAAAAGACCTTTAATTTCGAACCGAAATTAATTTAAATACAGTCAACAAACACCGAATACACTTTTGAACCGTTCGCTTAAGAAAAAAATAAAGACCCGATTTGCATCGTCTCCAACTGACTATCTGCGTTTGTCATCTTTCTTTGCTATTGCCGTCTCCTTTCCTTGCCTTTGTGTCCACTTTCTATGTTGCACGGTCGATTGGCAACTCACACCTCTCGGCCCTATCATCAGAATTATGTTTTAATCTTCTCTGAAGGTATACAGCTACGGCTAAGTCTGACTTTTATTTTAATATTTTCGAGTAACTTTACAAACAAGCGTTTTTTCTAAAATTGGTTTTGCATTTAGTTAATATTTTTATCTACACAGCTGAATAGCCATGTTAGCAAAATCATGGCCAGAGCATAGAAAATGAGGAAGTTCAAAGAAGCATAGCAACTACAAAGAAAGTATCACTAACAATTTTTAAGCAATGAAGAAGCAAGAACCACAAAAAGTAGTCATAAAAGAGAAAATAGTACTGATACAAAAAGTTAAGAAGAATCATGAACGTTCTAAAAATAATTTGCATGGAGAAAGAGGGATCATTTCATTATTTATAAAATTGTGGTTTCTTTATTATCTTCTTTGTAATAACATAACCGACCACAGTTTGTGATTTGGAGATGACGAATAAACAAAAAATTGTGAGGATATTTTTCAGAATCATATGCCTCACATCAATTTTAATTCGTAAACTGTAACATACATTCTTCGAATGTTTCCAGTTGAGTCGCTAGTGATATTTTCCTAGCTTCATTACAAGTTTCTCGTCTTTCCAACATCAGACTCTTTCTGCCTGTTTATCCCGCTTGAGCTGATCAAATACGCGGTCTCATATTGGTGGTCGTGTGCTACGTATTCTTCATAAATGCTTGCTTTAGCGGTTTTTCCCTTTTGGCGTTTTTTATTATTAGTTCTTCAGCAGATAAAATTCTTCCACACGAATATATTATTTCCATGGGTTTATTTATTCTGCTTTTTTTCAAAGCTTATTTAGCGTTGCTCACATTCTTTAATGTGATAGGTCATTTTTTATCGTCTTCTTGAATAATTTAATCTGTTATTCAGAATTGTGAATTGACTAAAAATTAGTGTCTTTTTATACATCAAGTTTATAGAATTTATGCATACTTTATTTAGGAGATGCAGAACTGAATCAGCAACATTAAAGATTTTGTCTGTTTTCTTGACCTGGATAAAAAAAAAAGTTTTTGACCTAAGTTTTGATTTTTACTAAAAATGTTTTGTGAGAAAACTGCATCATAAATACATGTTACACTACTCATTTTTTGAAAAAACACAAACCTCTTAATAGTAACAGACTCAAATTTCACTTTAGCACTGTTGATAGTGACCGTTCATGGTATTTTCAACTCTTGTCACTTAAAATGAAATATTAATCGAAAGGAATTTTACAGCATCCAAAGTGCAACACGCACACTTAAATTTTGGACGCCAACGATATAGCAGTGTTAGAAAAACTAGTTTCACAAACAGTGAAGTGAGTTTCATCCTTAATTGTTGTTCTGTACCTAATTAAACCAGGTAAATATGCCCATAGACTTCATATAAAAAATTGTGGAAATAGTCAATATTTTTATAGGGTTTAATGGATTGAGACTATCCCATGCTCACTTTCACTCGTTTATTGTGCTGGCCAAAGATTTTATACGGTGTGTTGGCAGGGCCGTAGATGATGCTAAAAAAACACCGAGCACAGAGAAAATTGCCCGGATTTATTAGTTGACTATATGATGACGAAATCAATGTCATCCGTTTCCAGAAACTGATTTTTCCGGATTTTTTAAGCTATTTCAATGGAAATTAGGCACAGAACGTGAACGAAAGCAGGAAATCGGGTTCGGACTTGCTCAGTATAAACAATCTTTTCTCCCAAAAATTAATAAATAAACAAACAGATTTTTACTGCTTTCATTCGGATGTTTTCTTCGTTTTTCTTTCTTTCTTTCTTTGTGAATTGTTAAGTTTGATTTCTGACGAAGACATTTTTCCTTGCCCGGATTTTCACTATGATTGCACGGATAGGCCCGGACCCGTGCCCGGTGTGCCCGGTAGTCAGATACGGCCATGTGTGTTGGTATATGACATTAAGATCGTTTAGTTTGAACGACATTCATTCTTGACCATATTATGATCGTACAGCTGTCATATCAGAGTAGTTTTTTTTAATAGTCAAAATTGGCGTATATCTGTTTACTGACTTTAATATTGAAGAAGAAAGACACGATAAATTTTTATTTTAATAAAGCGTAACGTAGAGGTTATCGGCGCGAAAAACGGGGCTGGTGTGCCGTGATCAAATTCCAACCAAGGCCGTTGCGTTCGCACAAATACCCATAAGTTATTAATCGATTTCTCAGCCCCCTGCTAAAGAGTTAATATGCTTGGGTAACAACCAATCCAGGAAAAGGCAAACTTAATTAAAAACTACCCGGAAGAGGGATGGGATCTGTCAGACTAACTTGCCCTAGCTACGGCAGCATTTTGTGCTTTAACGACCCTAATAGGTTACAGGACTCAGAATGTAACGTGATATAACGGTTAGAAACCTCGAACTGAAATAACTAATTTTTCGATATTGTGTACAAAGTAAAATAATTTTTGACAATGAAAAATGTACCTGCTGTTTTATTTAAGAGAGGACTACTGCTTTTCATCGTATATAAGACCTCCCTTCACCAACACAATGCTTTCTTCCTCAATCTATTTTGGGTTTCATATGCGAAGTTAACGTGTCTAGTAGGTAAACGGCTTCCAAAACGCTTTATACCAGAATAACTAGTTACCCAACCTAACTCCGTAATACGATAATATACACTTTAAATCATAAAGAGAACAGAGGGCTTGGGGAATCTGACACTTACAGAACATATTGTAGGTAGGAGGTGCAGTAAATAGCATAGCTAACGAGTTTGTGCGAAGGTATGGCTGAGCGGAGATTAGGAGAGATCGTAAGATGACAAAATTACTTAAAACTACAAAAGATAGGAGGTTTTGGAGAGCCATGATCGCCCACGTAGTAATACAAAGCGGTACATAAAAATAGCAGATTATGGCGAATGTCACATAGAAATCCGAAGGCGCACAGCAATAACGAAAGATGCCTTTAAAAAAACTAAACAATTTATAGATAATAACATGTCTTCAGGAGCATAGCTTTGTAATATCTCCTACGTAGCGTTTTAGATCGAGAGATTGGAGGTTAGAGGTTCTGAGGAAACTGAAACCACCACTGAATTGCTGTTGTTTCCAGGTCCACCTTTAGGGTCCCAGTTATAGTCAAAGAATGAACTTCAAAAAATTATTATAAAGATATAAAATACATTTTTATTATCAGCAATATATTTTATATAACAAACAAGCCGTTTTATCTGTGTTCAACCACAGAAAAAACGCATTGTTTTTGCATACAATTGCGCTTAAAATATTTAGATTTTTACATTAATTAAATAATAGGGGTTGATAAGTCCCTAAACAAAATCAACCAACCAACCTTCATGGCAGTGAATGCTAAACCGTTTTCTCAGGTGAAGAAGAGACTTGAGTCAACAGAAATGTGGTTCTACAGAAGGATACTGTGAAAACCATGGATTAGTCATGTGAGCAACGAAGAATGTAAAGGAAAATAGAAACAAAAAGGGACAGTTGAAATTTCTTGGACACATAATGAGGAAAGAGAGCTTAAAAATTTAACAGGTCACATTGTAAGAAAGGCAAAGGATACTTCTTCTTTTTCTTCTTCTTCTTCTATGTACCCTATCCCTTCAGGGCGTAGGTGATCATGGCTTCCCTGGTCGCTCTCAGCACGTTTTCTCCCGTTACCCCACCCAAACCCCGCTTTGCCATCCATCTGCTCAGGCCCTTCAAATATGTTATCCGCTACTTTCCACTGTCTCTCTTTCCCTCTATCTGACCCGTGAGTATCAGATTCTCCAAGCCCTCCTTCCTCATTACATGTCTCAAGAACTTCAGCTGTCTCTTCCTGATGCTCAGTATTAATTTCCTTTTCGTTTCCATACTTTTTAAAACTTCATCATTGCTCACATGCTCGATCCATGATATTCGCAGCATCCTTCTGCAGAACCACATTTCAGTGACTTCAAGTTTTTCCTTCATCTTTGATGATATTGTCTATCATTCACTGCCGTATAGAAGGACAGACATCACATAGCAATCCAAAACTTACTTCTTTGTTTCTAGTGAAAATTTTCCTGTCTCTTAATACACTGCTCAGCTTCTGGAATGCGTCTTTGGCCATTCCAATTCGCCTTCGGATCTCAGTGTCGCACTTGCCGTCTTCTGTTAGAACCCTTCCCAAGTATTTAAATTTTTGTACTTGCTTGATTTTAGTATCCCCAACCTGTAATTGGCATTTTGTTCTCCTCCGTTTACCGATGACCATACATTCGGTTTTCTTAGGACCTAAAAGAAAGTTCAAATTTTGCTTATAACAACAAAAAAGTTGTGGAAAGACATGGATCGCTCAAGTCCTGAAGGGACACGGAGCATTAAAAAGAATGAAAATAAAGGCTTATGTCATCAAATGCAATACAGGAAATTTTACTTATAAAATGCTAAGCAATAGGTTGATCCGTATCAAAGTTGATTTGACTTGAAGACTCGCTGCAAATCAACGTAATTTCTAACTTTCAGCATGGCTGCTCGTTTACGAGTCTGTCTATCTGCTCGGGTTCATTTGTGTTTCTTCAGCCACCTCAAAGTCAACCTGAGGTTTATACTGCAACTATGCTGAGCGAAACTTAAATGCAGTTCAAGCATGGGTCACATATGTTTTAAATTCTGAATTGGTCTTCTCTTATACTGATTGGAGAGTCAAGTCTGCTCAGCTACTTAACCCATAGCTTAAAGGAGTTGATTAATAACGACAGAAAAAAGGAAGATGAATTAATAATAATTGGGAAGAATACGGAAAACCAAAATATCAAGGAAACGAAGCAAAAACCAAATAAAAATACTGAAATTAAACGAGGCTAAGTATATCATGGGGGGGGGGGGGGAAGATAATTATAAAGTTGCCGGAAATGGTTTTAAAACTAATTATAAGTTTCTTATGACTTCAATTTGATATTTCTATCAAGATAAATTTGGGGTGAATCATATTTTAGCTCTGCAAAGATGTTTGCTATTTAAAACTAAAAATTATCAAAAAAAAAAAAACAAAAAACAAACAAACGTCGCGCAAACATGAGTTCGTGTTAAAACAAATTAAAAAAACATGTTCTTGCAAAATAGAATAATTATACGAGAGGAAACTGAAAATTTACTCGGCTTAACCAAAATTCCTACGAAAAGAAGTTTCTGATATTTGGTTAGATTTTATGAAGTGAAGAAATTATTTCATCCTAACGCAAATGAAGAAAGTTTTAAGAAAAAATCAGATTAAAATTCATTTCATTTAATGTAATATTTATAAAACGGAGCTTCTTCCTTGAGTTATTGCTAGTAAGTTAACTCTTCCATAAGTGCCCAATTATTTCTATGCTAAGTTCCTTTTCATGAACCAACATCACTATTTTGAGTTGTGACACGGTGCGTTGTTCTGCGGGAAGTTGCCATGAGGTGTTGGATTTATGACCGGTACGTACTGTCCCTGATCTCCCCCTCCCCACACACACACGACAATGGGAGTCAAGCCTGATTGGGCGCCCAGGGCAGTGCTTATGACCCCTTGCTATCTCATCAATATTTGCTTTTTTTCTACCTACATTTATATCAGTCAGTTAAGTGCCATACGTGATACACGCTTGGGCGATCATGTCTCGAAAGAGACATGACTGACTGGGCAGAAGATTATCCCGCAGTAGGTTGCCATTGCTTTCTGCGGTAGACTGGTTGCCGACCAAGGCTATAGAACCCAATCTATCCTGTTATTTAACCCATAACTGGAAGGAAGAGACGGATTAATACCTTTCCCAAGGGTATTTGCGCATAAGTGAATACAATGGATTCAACTAGAATTCGAGCTCGGCTCCCCGGTTTCTCGTTCCGAGCCGATATCCACTGTACCACAATGCACATCTTTTATATACGTTACCAATTAAACTAAGCACGATTATTAAAGGATGATACGTTTTCGCAGATTTTGACGTCATACTAGATTTTTTTGTCCAAATCCGTGAAATTGTTTTGCTTATGCTAAGTTTCGAAAAAAAACACTTGTTAAAATTATTAAATTTTTTATTAAGAAAAATCTAAAAACAAAATTAAAAAAATCATTGTTAATTTATTTAGATCGATTATGACATTTCTATAATTTTTATTTATGTTCATTGTATTTATTTTTCAGTTGAATTGTTCTCCTATATTGCATATGATTCAGTATTATACATAATTAATCTACAATAAAATTTATCTTATTATGAATACTATCTTATGAAAATTGAGATGTAGTAGAGTTGGGGGTCCTGTATTATAGATTCAGGGGCTATCATAGATATGAGGTATATAAGACTCTAGCATGGGCTACGGGTAGTTTCCCCGTAGTCGTAAATTAAGGCGCGTCGTCAGCCACAATACTTCGGCATTTAAACAATCTTTTATTGCTATCATGGGTCCAAATGTACACTAAGAAAATATTTCCCGTAAGGTTACACCGCCACCACCATTACCACAAACAGTCTGTACCATTGATACAAGACAGGGTAGATCCATACTTTCATGTTGTCTCCACCAAATTCTAGCACTACCATCCAAATGTTGCAGCAGAAATCGAGACATTTGACCAGGCAAACTTCTTTTTTCATCTGTTCATTTTTTTTTATCCTTATCAAATTGTAACTCATTTTTTTGTTCTTGTTTGAAAGAGGTTGGACCTGATATGGTCTTCTCTTGCTATAGCTCATTTGCTTCAAAGATTGACGTGATGTACATTCAGAAATGCTCTTCTCTATAACTTTGTTTTAAAACATCAGCTTGAAGCAGCCTGCCCATTCTCCCTTGACCATTTTCATCAACAAGTGATTTTTATCAATGGAATTGTCGCTCGCGGGATTTTTTTTTATTTTCTAACCATTGAAAACCCTAGAAATGGTTGTGCGTGAAACTACTGGTAAATTTGCAATTTTTTTAAATACTCAGACCTGCTTGTATGTCACAACAAGTAAACCGTTGCAATCGTCAGTCTTTCTCATACTAATGCATGAAATGAAATTCACTAGGACGTCACGACCATGTTTAAATGCCTATAACAAACTTTTTACTGTTTCATTGACTAATTAGAAATTCATATATAAGAGCATTTGTTTACGATCACTTAAATGGCCAGTGATCGTATATTGACACTATCTAGTCACGCAGGTCCTTATTACTGAATAGTGAGTTTAAATCTCAATAGATGTTCTCTAATTTTAGCTTTGAGTCAAAACTCCGTTACGCTTTACATCGGAATGTTAATAAGTTCGCAGTCTAACACTGAAATACCATAAATCTATACACCAAATATATTTTTTTCAACGTGGCTTTCATTTTCATTCGTTTTTGTTAATCCTAACAACCTGGGGTATAACGAATTTTTGACGACAAAGATTCGAACATCAAAATCAACATGGCAATTTCACCAGAGATGATTATAGAGATCTTACGACAACGGTAAGAACAGTTTCAGAAGTCACAACAACAATTATTGACGGCATTGACTATACAGTTCCAGAATCAACTCGAAATTCTCTGCGTCGGAACAAACCAAAATAACGATTCAGAGTGTATCTTAGCCGACATCATCACAGAATTCCACTATGACCCAGCGAGCGGAAAACATTCACTTCGTAGTTTAAATGTTGACTGGATAGCTTTCACGCCGACTTTTCTCAGAAAGATGAAAAATGAAAAATGAAAAATTCGTCTCCTAATTCGTAAAGTAGTCACTAAAGAACATGTCCGTTATACGAATTATATTTTACCAAACCAAGCAATGGATTTCACCGTCAGTGGAACACGTCGGTGAAGTTTTCGGAGAAAAACATTCCCTGTTTAATACTCAATTCAATTGTTCAAAGCTAACGAAAGATGACGCTAGCGATTACGTGACATTTGCTAACCACGTCAATCGGGAATGCGAAAAATTTAAATTTTAATTCCCTCAGAGGATCAGTTTAAATGTTTGAATTTTACCGCAGGATAAAAATCTTCTCTACTCATGGTAATGTTCGCACCCAACTTCTTTCAAAACCGGAACAAGACAAAGACATTACTTCAAAATCATTCATCACGAAATGCAATAATTTATAAGGCGTAAAAAGAGACAGTTTGCTGATTAAAAACGATGATTTATCAATAATCAGTAATATCCAACAACTTTTTGATGAAAAGAAATCTCCTTGAAAATGTTGGCTTTGTAGAAACTGGCATTATGTTGGTGTAATATTTGTCACCGAAACGAGCATAAAGAAGAATTTTGCAATCCAAAACACACAAAAATTCAACCTGGAAAAAAACACAACGAAACACGTCAAAGTACGAAACAATATTTGCGACATTCAAAGTTGATTACGAATCCTACAGAAAATGCTGTTATTTTGCTTTTCCCTTCCAGTTTGATACAGCTTCCGACATTAATATTGTCTTCGACTTGGGAACAAATTGAAAATCCACGCGTGTCTGCAACAGATCATATGACAATTAGCGCGTCTGTAAATAGTCTTCTTTTAACTGATGAGTTTACTTGCGACGTTTCTTTCGAAATAGAACATTTTTCTGGTGGGTTACTTCGCAGATAATTTGAAATGAAATTTAACTTAAGCTTTTTGAAATTCTTCTCCAATCTGTGTTCAATACATTTAACTTCACACCGGTTTCTGATACTGAAAATCATTTTACAGACTAAAAGATAAGTTTATTGACGTTTTTCAGTATGGACTTGGGTGATTAAAGCTATTCTGAAATTAAAACCAGATTCTGAGCTAATTTTTAGACGAAATAGGCTTTGAATATGGTTGGAAAAAAAAAAGAACTGCAACGTCTCTATAATACAACCTGTTAATTACTCCACGTAGGCAACTACTGTTGTCATTGTTAAAAAGGCAAATGGAAAAATTCGGATATTTGTCGTTTACTTGATCACCAGACAGTAAATGAATAAATGTTATTTTATTTTGTATTAAAATACACTTGTCTTTCATTGTCATTCGTTTTTGTTCCTCTGAACAACTAGGAATATAAGAGCCACCATGAAAGAAAATTGTATTAAACAACCCAAGATATTACAAAATAAACCAACGCATTCCTTCCTAGTTAATGCACCTAATTTAATGATTAATATAAATCATCTAAATCAAACATTATACAGTGAATATTCAAGATCAAAATTCAAATATGTGTCAGGCTCTGAACTTATTGATACACTCTCATATAAGTAATTTTATAGAAATTAATTTGACATTATTTGTTATATTTTATGGGTATTTGTGTTCATGTTGACATTTTTTATAAACACTGAGCGGCTTAAAGATCGAAAGTCTTACTAAAGAAAATTTTCCGGCCGACACGCTTCCGAGGCCTAACCATTTTCAGTCCTAGTTAAACTTAATGGTAAAACACGATTGTCTTGAACGTAGTTTCCCGTATTAAAAAGAGGTTTGATTCCTGCTGAGAGGTATTTTTTTTTTTTTTAATCATATCACCCCGAGCAAGGCGGTAACGCCACTGATGCGCAGGGGGCTACGTAAGGGTAAAAAGAATGGAAAAGAGAAAGCCGGAAACCGCATCCTAAACAGGAAACAAGGGATGAGCCTCTTTACCTGTTCAATAGATGTGGGTGGAGTGTGAACCGGGCGATAGTTTAGTCTATCTACTCCAATTGAAAAAAAAAAATAAGGAAAAGAGTGAAAAGATTGGAAAAGAGAAAACTGGAAACCGCATCCTAAACAGGAAACAAGGGATGAGCCTCTTCACCTGTTCAATAGATGTGGGTGGAGTGTGAACCGGGCGATAGTTTAGTCTATCTACTCCAATTGAAAAAAAAAAAAAATAAGGAAAAGAGTGAAAAGATTGGAAAAGAGAAAACCGGAAACCGCATCCTAAACAGGAAACAAGGGATGAGCCTCTACACCTGTTCAATAGATGTGGGTGGAGTGTGAACCGGGCGATAGTTTAGTCTATCTACTCCAATTGAAAAAAAAAAAAAATAAGGAAAAGAGTGAAAAGATTGGAAAAGAGAAAACCGGAAACCGCATCCTAAACAGGAAACAAGGGATGAGCCTCTTCACCTGTTCAATAGATGTGGGTGGAGTGTGAACCGGGCGATAGTTTAGTCTATCTACTCCAATTGAAAAAAAAAAATAAGGAAAAGAGTGAAAAGATTGGAAAAGAGAAAACTGGAAACCGCATCCTAAACAGGAAACAAGGGATGAGCCTCTTCACCTGTTCAATAGATGTGGGTGGAGTGTGAACCGGGCGATAGTTTAGTCTATCTACTCCAATTGAAAAAAAAAATAAGGAAAAGAGTGAAAAGATTGGAAAAGAGAAAACTGGAAACCGCATCCTAAACAGGAAACAAGGGATGAGCCTCTTCACCTGTTCAATAGATGTGGGTGGAGTGTGAACCGGGCGATAGTTTAGTCTATCTACTCCAATTGAAAAAAAAAATAAGGAAAAGGTAGTAAGATTATAGTTCTTTAGGCCAGTAGACATAAATTTCGCTGTTTTAAAAAACAGGGATATCTACTCAAGCAGATGTACCCATAAAATATAACACACACTCACTCACTCACTCACTCACTCACTCACACTGGAATTAATAAACTTACATTTTCGTAGTAATTTTCCACCTAGTACAAGAGCCAAACAAGATAGACGGTTACTGAATGTAAAGGAAGTAAGTACAGTTTATGCAGATATATAAGAATAATACATTTGAGAAGGTTAATATTATAGCGATTGAGGAAGCATCCTCGCGGGAGTATCGGGTTTCACAAAGTAGCATTTCTTGGGAATAAGCTGTTCGAATGGAAATTTCTTCTTACTAATGAAATACAAAGGGAATAGGAATTATTCTTTTCGGGGTACGTGGTATGGCTGCGAAGTTCAGAACTGGTGGGCCTAAGGAATGTTAAAATATAGGGAAAGAAAATAAGAAACATAAAAGAGGCGTCTCTCTACTTAAGAAGACACAAAATGTTCTACAAAAACCGCGTTTATATTTGCAGTAATTATGATTATTAATTTAATTATTCTCAGTTACTCTTATACGATGGAAAGGTCTGAATTAACTCGACACAAAATCAAATAAAAAAATCAATTAATAAAAAAAAATCAAGTAATGAAAAATAAATTAATAAAATAAATTTTAATAGTATTTTAATTTTTTTCAAGTTGAAAAGTAAGAATTAAAATGTATAAATGCCTTAAACAATTTTGACTTCATAAAAAATCATCGTCAAGACGAAAATAAACGTGATGAACAAAGAATGCTCTTTAGTAAAAACATCACGTATAACGTATTTTTGTTGCAACAATCAATACATTCCAATCGAGGAATTAAAATGAATGTAAGTAATTCAAAACAACAAATAAGTTTCAAATGCTGTCTATCATCACTCAATAATTTACTTCTGCCAATGTAAAAACACAAAACCAAACCAAAAGACAACAAATATCGTTGTTACTTGAGAATTTCGACTGCAGCAAAATATACTTAGTACTCTTTCATATATGAAAGTTGTTTATGTTAGTACATAGATTTAAATGCGTGAAAGAATGTCACGTGTCCATTCGTGTCTGGCCTGTAAAAGAGTTTAATAAGATTTGTCACAGTGAACCAATTTAGTCGTCTCGTCTTAAAATAGAGAACTAATAATAGTAATGCTGATTCTTTCTGATTTTTCTAATGTTAAGAGCAAAACAAACTCGCAGATTCTAAACAAATATATTATTTCCAGTAGTCAATAATAATTGAAACTTTCCCAAATAAAAAAAAAAGCAAAAAGACTTAAATATTTTCAATGCTTATTTGTATAATTATTCCAGATGGCGCCTTTATTCGATCTAAATTCCAACCTGCATCACTATTTCTTGATAGTACTTACATTCGTGTCAAATTTCCAGATAGCACTTTTATTTGAGTCAAATTCCCACCTGCATGACTATTCCTGATAGGAATTTGGCGGGAATACAATGCTATCTGCATCGAAATTCCACATATTTTATTTGCGCTAAATTTCCACCTGCTTGATTCTTTTTTTTTAATCATATCACTCCGAGCAAGGTGGTAACGCCACTGATACGCAGGGGGCTACGTAAGAGTGAAAAGGATTGGAAAAGAGAAAGCCGGAAACCACATCCTAAACAGGGAACAAGGGATGAGCCTCTTCACCTGTTCAATAGACGTGGGTGGAGTGTGAACCGGTCGATTTCCTGATGGCATTTGTATTTGTACTAAATTCCCATCTGTATGAAAATTCGTGATGACACTTTTATTTGCACCAAATTTACGTCCTTGACTATTTCTGATGGCATTCGTGAAAGTGTTTTTTTTTTTTTGCTTCATACACAAAGCAATATTGCAGCTAAATATTTAAAATGTCTAAAAATATTGGTTGTTTTGTTTTTATGGCATATCAACCTCGGCGGGTCATTTATTGCCAACTAAATTTTATTTATTTATTGCTGGTAATACCTTTTTCTTTAAACAATTTATTGTTGTTTTTATATAAGTTTTATGTCTAGTAATACTTTTTTCTTTTCGAGTATCAAGATTCATTGGGACTAGATTTTAAGGGCAGGGTTATTTAACCCATAACTGGAGGGAAGTGACGGATTAATACCTTTCCCAACGGTACCAGTGCTTAAGTGAATGCAGGGTATTCAACTGGAATTCGAACTCGGCTCGCCGATTTCTCTTTCCAAGCCGATATCCACTGCACCACAACGCACATCCGTCACTAAATGCTTACAGCACCTGGTATTCCCAAGCGGTCATCCATCTAATCTAAAAATGTAAATCTAAGTTAAAGTTAAACAAATCCGATTATAAAATGTAATAAGAGTTGAAAGGGTTAAATCATTTTACAGCCCTTTTACAATGATGGCACATCCTTTGACTCCTTGAAAGTTCATTACAATAACGCCCCATTTGGAATCACTGATGTAGATTTCACTTTTATGAATGCGTTACAAATGTCAACGACTTAAACTTCATTCTCTGTTTCGACAAAGATAATTTGCGTTTTGGTGATGAGGAATTTATTAGGTGTTAGATTATAATTCTTGTTCTTGGAATTAATATAAGACAGCTTTAGAGAGTTCCAGTATACACTTATTTTTAGTTCTATGGAAGTGTCATAACAAAATACCTTGTCAAAGAATAAGTTAGTTTTCTCTTAATGGAATTGCAAGTGGAAATAAATTTAACTTAACCTTCCGATATAACATTATCATAATCTCGATATGGAAAAATTTTGATCAAGGGCAAAAACAGACAAGGACGTGTCAAAATGCTTGAAAGAAAAAAACTTGTTTTCATATATACAGTATATGAAATAGTTTTTTTTTTATGCAGCGAAACAAGTATATATTAAAACACAGAAAAGAGAAAGGAATTAATGTCTTACTTGCGAGCTGATGTGTCTGTGTTCTCCATCAGTAATTTTTTTTCTCAGTCATATCAGGCGAGAGAAAATTGAGGCCTGGATAGACATTACATCGTTTTTAAAAATTGACTACAACTGGCGAAACCATTTACCTTTTGCGCTTGATACATTTTTTAACCCTTTGACATGAGTATGAATTCTGTTTTAAGGACAGATACTTAATTTTTGTAATGCTATACTGATTCGCTAAATGATCTAACGTTACTTTGTTTATCCAAAATAGATACACTTACAATAGCTTCTTTTTTTCTATCAGTAACTCTTGTATTAATTCCTGGTCGATAGTAATTGCTTTTTTTTTTTCGATACATTACTATACGAAAATCAGATACATGTGCATGAGTTCATGTGAACACGTATCAGATTGTCGGCTCAGTAAGTGGGATTGGCGTGTTGAATTCAAAATATAACCGAAGCCGTTGCGTTTGCTTTAACCCAAATATCCTTAGAAAATATTAATCTATTTTTAAATTGTCCATCTAGAGTTAATACCAGGACAGAGCGTGCTCTTTAGTTTGGGTTGGGAGTCAGTCTATGAGAATGACAGCGTGACAAATATTAGTCACAGCGTATTGTCGTTACTCAGTATTAATACCTATGTCCACACTGCTTATGTGTGTGAGCGTGCGTGTGCTGATAGCGTCTTGACCTGATCGACTTTACAAAATATAAACTAATGACTAAACAATTTTGGAGCGAGGATCCATTGATAGTCAGGTCGAGAATACACTTTATGTATTTTCATAATTTTGTTTGTAAAGTTTTGTTGTTCTAGAATTATATAACTTGTACTGGCAAAATCAACTGGCAATGACATTGTTATGAAAATGGTGGATTGTTTGATGATACATATGAAGCCCGAAGAAAATATAGGAAATTGAAAATGTAAAAAAAATAAAACTCGAACATACCATGTAAAACTCGACATACCATTGAAGAAGCAAAAAATCCTCTTGCAGAACCTTCACCTAAAAAATAAACTGCAATACGAACCCCAAATTAATTTGGAACTTTATAAACAAATTGTCAAATAAAAACATCAACACTCCAATAAATCACCTCTCTCAAGGAAACACAAATGTCACAAGCGAAATAGATACAACCACCTAATCGTAGAAAATTTTGTTCAAGCATCATCAACAAAAACTACTCCAATAAATTCAACCAAATTAGATCCAAATAAGAAAAGAACATAATAAAATTCACCTCTGACAATAATGAAAGTTATAACTAAACCTTCACGCTAACCGAACTTCAAAACTCACTATCCAAATCCAATAACTCAGCCATTGGTCCAGATGAAATCCATTACACTTTCTTCAAAGAACTCCCAACAATATCCCTGAAATATCTCGTAAATATCTACAATATCTGCATCTGTGGCAACATTCCTGCCTTATGGAAGCAAGCTACAACTATCTTTATCTTCAACAAGCAAAAAGATCCTACCAGTTATAGACCTATTGCTTTAACCAACTGTTCTTGCAAAACCATCGAAAGAATTATCAATCTAAGATTGACGTAGTTCCTCGAATGAAACAATCTCCTCTCAAACCTACAAACAGGCTTTAGAGCAAACAAAAAAAAGGTACCATAAACCAACTAGTCTGCATAGAAACCCTAATCCGAGAAGAATTTATTAAAAAGGAACATCTGGTTGCATTCTTTTTTATCTTGAAAAAGCCTATGACACATCATGGCCACATGGAATACTCAAGGATCTCAAAGATTTTGGCATACGAAGCAGATTTTCCCATCTTCATGAAACAATTCTTACAGAAACGAACTTTCCACACACGAGTAAGCAATACATTCTTCGATCCAAGACCACAAGAAATAGGTGTACTACAGGGTAGCATTCTATCTGTGAACCCCTTTATAATTAAAATCAATAAGATAACGACCTGTCTTCCCCCAGAAATCAACGGATAGCTATATGTTAATGACTTCCTCATTTGCTACAGCTCAAAAAATGTTGTAGCATAGAAAGAAAAATACAACAATATATCAATATGGACCATGGAAAATGGGTTCAAAATTTGAAATAATAAAACCAATTGCATGCATTTCTGCCAAATCCACAAAATGCACAACCACTTTGCCTTAATACTAAATGATACTGAAATGCCCATAACCCATCAACACAAATTTTTAGGCATTATTCTTGATTCTTTTATTCCCCACATAAAAATCTGAGAACCAAATGCAACCAAACCATCCAACTCCTGAGAGCAATAGCCCATACAGACTGGGGGGCTGACAAAAAACAAAAACAAAAAACTTTAATCAAATTATATATATCTCTATCAAAGCTTGATTATGTCTGCTTCCTATACGGAGCAGCCAGAAAATCCTACTTTTGAGAACTTGAAACCATCCACCACCAGTAACTCCGTTTTGCCATAGGAGCTTTCACTACCTCTCCAGTAGAACCTTCTCTCTTCTTAAGAAGACATAAACCTGCACTCCAATACTATAAAAAAAACTCGTCTCATGCTTCCCAAATCCTGCCTATAACTGTGTCAAGAAAAGAAAATATAAAAACCTATTTGAAAATAAAGCAAAGGCCATCAAATCTCTTAATCTAAGCACACAAAACTTTCTAATGAACTCAAAACTGACCCCGAAATAATACCCAATACTACCCTCCCAAAAACAACACCATGGACCCAAAATCAACCCATAGTAAAACTTGAACTAACCAAATTATCTAAAACCAAAACACGCCTCATCACTTTCCAAGAGAAATTTCGTAACATCCAAAATAACTTCCCAGACCATTACCACATCTACACAGATAGGTCTAAACAGGGAATGAAAGTTGGTTGTGCTGCTATCTTCCGAAACCAAGAATCACTAAAATGTCTCCTAAATGAATCCTCAATCTATAGTGCAGAAGTCACAGTTATTGACCTAGCCATGAATATTATTGCTCTCCACAAATCTTCCAAATTCAGATTCCAAATCAGCCCTCTCAGCACTACAGAACAAAATTACATCAAACCCTCTCATCACAAACTACCAACAAAATGAACACCCTTTCTAAAAATAATAGTATTATCCTAACCCCTGCCATATATACGGAAATAAAAGGACAGACAAAGGTGCCCAAAAAAGTACAAAAAAAACACTCCTGACAGACATATTCAAAACAAAAATTTTATACACTCATCTAAAACCAGTTATTAACAAATTGATACATTACAAATGGCAAAAATCATGAAATGATCAAATACACAGCATGCTCCACCATATACAAGACACAATCGGCGAATGGCCGGCAGATTCCAGAAAAAAAAATAGAAAGGAAGAAGTGATACTTTCCAGACTTCGCATTAGTCACATCCACATCACCGACTCACAACTCCTAACAAGGAAAAAACACTTTAATATTTACAATAAGCAAAGAACCCGTCACAGTTAAAGACATTCTCTTAAATTGTAACAGTTTCAGACAAACACGGTCTGAAATATTACCAGACAAGCAACTTAAAGGACTTTTTCAAAAATACAAAACCAGAAGACATCTTGAATTTTCATTAAAACCTGACTAAATTAACTTTAACCGAACTTTAAAAAAATACCCTAAAATCCCATCTTTTGGCATTAAATAACCCACAGATATGCCTTTAAACAAAAGTAAAACTCAAATTCTATCTATTTATCTATCTATTTTAGAATGAACTTTTTTTTATTATTCCAACATATTTTTATCACTTTAAACGTTGTTCGATTAAAAAAATATCCTGTCAGATATTCTAAAATTCTCTGTTTACGTTTGGATACTAATCCGACAGCTACCCAGCGTTGTACATGTGCGATTCATGTCGGAAAGTTCAAATTTTTCTTTAATAACATTTATTAAACCTTCAGACCGGTAGAGGAAAATAAATAAATATACTGTTTAATAAACTGAGCGCCTACTCAAATACGAGTATCCACTAAAAATAACTATCTAGCTATTAAAATCAAACTCAATCTCTTCTTTATATATGTCTGTTTCTCTATATAGATTAATCTGTGATATAACACAAAACTACGATAATAGAAAAATCCTGTTCACTGGTCTATCGTTTATAGAATGTAAGGAAAACACTTCCTAGAAGTTTATTCGGCATAAATATTGCTTTTATATTATTTATGCATGTATAATCCTTATTTGCGAAAAGTTTATAATGCTATTTTATTTTACTAAAAACCATGGTTGAATATAAAATAAACATTTGATGTTTATTTTTCATGTTTAATCTGGGAAAAATGTGTATCAGAAGCTGAGGAATGGAACGCTGAAACTGTTTATAATTCAGCAGTAAAGCTACTGAAAGTGTACGGAATAAATTTGAGAAATTTAGAAAGAGAAGACTCTAAGTTTAAAAAAATGGGGGAACACACTGGACATTTTAAAATTGGTTAAAATAGGGGAAACTTTGAAGAAATGTTTAGTACAAACATCACATGAACTTGTAAAAACAAGTTAGCGGCAAATCAGTTAAGTGTACTCAGTCAGTTAAGTGACATACGTGATACACGCTTGGGCGATCATGTCTCTTTCGAGACATGACTGACTGGGCAGAATATTATCCCGCAGTGGGTTGCCATTGTTTTCTGCGGTAGACTGGTTGCCAGCCAAGGCTATAGAACCTAATCAGTCCAGTTATTTAACCCATAAAGGGAAGGATTAGACAGATTAATACCTTTCCCAAGGGTATTTGCGCGTAAGTGAATGCAACGTATTCAACTGGAATTCGAACTCAGCTCCCCGAGTTGTCGTTCCGAGCGGATATCCACTGCACTATAACGTCGATTAAAAAGCAATCAAAACGAGTTCTTTTTCTTCTATTTCTCTTCTTGATCAGCATAGAAAAAATAATTTTGGATGAAACAATCACTAGCAATAAAAAAAAATCATCGTCTCAATATAGAAAATCGTGTGGAAGCGTTCAGATCATAGTTTCAAGATAGTTTGCTCGAATGAAGCCTGTAGGTCTTAACAGGGACCATTCTTCTTTGAATTACAATGACTAGCAACTCAGAATCACAAACAAATAACTGTACTATCAATACTAGTTAGAGCGATAACTGGAATTGAGAAAACGGTTTTCCTGTAAAATTGTTGCATGATAAAGATTTAATAAATTTTAACTGACAAATCACTGGCTGCTCGGTCGGTGAATGCCAAATGTTTCCAAATAAGGAAAAGGCTAAAGTTGCCATTAACTTATCGGTTTGAAGATAAATTTTGCCTTTACTATGTAAGAGGCACATGAATTAGTATAACGGGTCAAATATAACATTAATGATATATAGAACTTACAATACCGCAGTCCACCACCCATATTGAATACTGCAAAATTTTGCTTGAGACTATTTTATGTCTGGTGGGGACCATTCTTTCAGTTTGGGTGAGTTGGTTGTGCAGTATGTACTTGGTGTGCTGATTTTATTTTTAGTTAATAATTTCTGTACTTTCTTATTTTCGTTTTAAAAATCAACACCTTTTCGCTATGACATATCCGGAGGATTTTATGAGAAAGGTTTGAACTCCTGAATCCTTCTTATATGGTTTCTATGTTTTTTTTTCCTTCAGATTTTCTTTCTTTATTTTGTAAAAGGTTAACACTGAAAATCATCCTGAGTCCACTTATTTCGAGAAAATAATCACAAAAATCCTTAAAGTTGGCGAGCTTATGTCAAATTACGGATGAATGTTATTTACTTTGATTATCGCAAAAAGTAGAAAGCTTTTTGATGTAAAGGTTTAAGTAATCGGTTCTTTAATAAATCTAAGAAGAAAGTTACAAAAATAATGCATTAATATTGGGACTTAAATTTAGAAAAAGATAAATAAAAATTATTTGGCAGTAAAACTTATAATGATTCAATCTCTTGTTTTTCGATATTACACGGCAACCAATTACGTTTAGACAAATGACTACTTTATGGGACTAAAAGAGTAAAAATGAAGTAACGAAAAATTATTTCTGGCCGACATCAACTTGAAACAATGTACGCTCGTCCGAATTTTGTATGACGTAGACGAAGCAGAAGCCAATCAGACCGATTCCTCATTGAAAAATTTTGGCATGAAAAGCCTGACGTAATTAACGAGTCAGTTGGGAGAAGTTTGAGGAAAAAGCATTACTATGCCAGCATCCGTAGGAAGAAGAGTATGGGAGGAAAGAGGCCAGAGAATACAATTGCATCATGTTATACAAATACACTTTCTTTTTCCTTTAAACCAACTCTGTTGTTTCTTTTAACTCTATGTTGTATTTGTGAATTTTTGAGATGCCAGTCAATTCAAACTAGAAAATTGTTTACATTGTAAGTAAACTATGTAAAAAATAACTTCTGCTCTACACACACACACACACACACACACACACACACACACACACACACACACACACACACATACACACTTGTACATGTGTGTAAAAACAATGTGTATTTTGGCAACAGTTTATTATTGGTAGCTTCTTTTAAAAAGGTAGACTGTATTTTGGTTACTTTTTGATTAACTTTTGTATTTTGTTACTTTTTAATCAACTTTTGTACTTTTGTTATTTTTAATTAACTTTTCTTGTTTACGTACAATTGATTTGACGTTCGGACTCAATGAGTGTAATACTGTCCAAATATTTATGACCGAGCACTTTAAACCATGCTTCTAGTCAGTTCCAAAGTCTGGGCCTATCTCGATGTTTCGCCTCCCCAGATTCAGATAGTTATAAAACTCTTTGCAGTCGTTACTTTTGATGTCTAGTTTGACGGGAAATAAAACTGACACACCCTGAAAGACGATGCCAATTTTTGACCTGGGTACAGTCTGTGCATGCTGGGAAAGAAACAGATATTCCGAAAAATGATTCTAAACATTTTTGGCCATCTTATGAGGTATTAACATTATTTCTTAATACCAGTGTATCGTTTTTGTCTGTATTTCAGACAATGACATGTTGCATGTGCTGAAAGAATACATAGCAAGCATGTGTCATTCAATAGAAACAGACAGATGTTCCTTCGAGAAAGATTAGATTGTGTTCCCTTCGTGGAGTTGGATGGCTATTTCGGAGAACTGCTGCACGTATTGGACGTTATGTGGTGGTTAATGAATGTTAACAAGAGTGATCAAATGGACGTTTCTACCTTCAAAGATCAGGTTCTGGGTGATTACGCAGACTGTACGGTATTGGAGCTTCAAGAGTGTCACCTGGGTGATCAAATGGTGCTCTGTAATGTTCAATAGCGATAGCTTTTTTATTCATAAAATTCATGGTAGTTTGCGTGCGATGCAGACCTGAAAAGCGACATCTTTCGGCGTGTATTCGTTCACCGCACACGGGCCCAACCGCTGGTATGGACTTTTATAAGGTACAACTATTGCTCGTTTTGGGGGTTCGTAAAAACTTGAATAGTATATTTTCTATGCATGTTTACAATATTTTCCAATCCATTCAATGGCCATTCCTGCAACAGGAAGGCAATAAATATACACTTCCAACAGGATATTGCTCGTTCACGTAATGGCTGTTCCACCCAGCATACATTATAATATGTCCGACAGCTTGTTTATGACAATGGCCAGTCCTGTTTCCCGTTGAGCATATATGAGACGTGATGGGGCGACATTTGACTAGTTTAGTTAGTTTACCAACAACGTATGCTGTGCCGCGTGAACAGGTGCAAGAATATATTGCAAGATAGTATTCGCCATCTGTAGAATCGCATACATGCAAGAATTAACATTTATAGAGAATATAAAGTATATTAATATGAGGCAAGGGTATTGTTGAGACATTCTTCATTTTGGAAAACTTGCAAGTATCTTTCTGTAAATTAACATAGCTAAATGATTGCATTTAGCATGAACCGGACTGTCGCCACCTGGCGTTGATTTCAAAGTCCATTTTTATATTTACTTACATTCGTTCTATTCCTGATATTGAGCACTTTAATCCATAAATATAGCATAACTTAAAAATATATTTTATTATATATATATATATATATATATATATATATATATATATGTGTGTGTGTGTGTGTGTGTGTCTTGTGGCATACCCAGAGAGAAATCTCAAAAGAAATATTACACGATTGAATTGATGAACAAGAGGAAGATGCACAGTGATAAAGTTAGATAAAAAAATTATTTCATGAACAGCGAAAGAAAAAGTAAATTGAGAAATAAATTAGTTCATTCAAAAAAAGGAAACCTAGAAAATGCAAAGTCTCATCTACTTGTTTTATTTTTCTCTTCTGTTTGGTTCACATTTAGTTTCTTTAATTTAGTGTAGTGACTCAAACAGAGGCTTATCTGTGGAAATTGGCACCCATGACAAGGTATTAAAATTGCGCCCCTGTCTAAAACATCCCGTGCTCTACCACAGTACGAAGGAGTTCTACTTTTTCAAAAATTCAACTCAAAACCATTGATATATATGTAATAAGTTATGCTACTTCAACTAGAAGACTATATTTTATGTGGGGGGAAATTAAATTTTGTCAGTGTAATCTGTACCACAAAGACACTTTCTTTTATGAAATTATTGCAGCACAATTTATGAACCGGATATTGGGCAGTAAGTGATGTCCACGCCTTCTGCATAAAAAAAAACCATCTAGTGTACACCCCTTGTGTTTTAAGGGTGTTTTAAGGGTGAAAATATGAGTCATATCCTTTTTATTTCTTGTTGATCTGCATAGAATGCTTTCTTGGTCAATTTTTATTTGATGCATCGCAAACCTATGTATCTTGAAGTAAATGTATTCTTGGACATTTGCATAGGAAAGTTTGTATAAAAAATATTTTATTACAAGACTTTTATATTGTTTCTCAAATATTCTATTTTTTATGTTGCTGCATATTTTAGGGTGCATATTTACCAGTAGTTATTTGATACTGAAATGTTTTGAATCTGACTATAAATACTTACCAAGTTTTCCTTCTTACTGATATGTCGTTAGGGTAAATTTTCGTTGTAAGTCTGGACTCTTTTCCCTTTCAAATTTATCCAAAATAGCATTATCTCTGTGCAAATGTATATGCTGATCTCAAATCAACTGTTAGTTATTGAAGAAACTTACCTTTTTTTTTATCTAAATGTCCATTAAAAAACGAACTATATCTTACACTTTTTCTCTCTTGTAACTCTCACGAAGTCATGTAATTAACTGCAGAATGACGTACTGTGTATGCAACGAATTTTGGCAGATTTTTGGTCGATTTTTCTTCATTTACTGATACTTCCGGCGATGTACTTCTGGTAATTAAAGTAATGCGCTATTGTATTTTTACGCTTATTACTTTCATGACAGGAAGTACATCGCTGGAAGTTTCAGTAAAGGAAGAAAATCGGCCAAAATTCGACAGAAAATTGCTGCCTACGTAGAACGTCATTCTGTAGTTAATTACATGACTTCGTGAGAGTTACGGGAGAGAAAAGTGCGAGATATAGTTCGTTTTTTTATGGATTTTCAAAGTAAAAAAGGTAAGTTTCTTCAATAACTAATTGTTGATTTGAGTTCAGCATACACATTTGCACAGAAATAATGCTATTTTGGATAAATTTGAAGGGGGGAAAGCCGTCGGCACCTAAAACGAACATTTACCGTCGTTAGTAACAGCTAACTACCTTAATTGTTCATTTTCTTTTTATGAATCTACTTCAGTTATTATATTCCATTTTGATAAAATTGTGATGTTTAAAAAATCAAGTTCATCCCAAGCAAGACATTAAAACTCCTGAGACACAAGAGGTTGCTGAGTGTGGAAGAATTAGAAAATAGAAACACTACTAAGGAGCGAGTACGGAAGAAGGTTAATCAAGAGAACAGTAGATAGCGATTGACATTGCATTTAAGTTTTTGAAGATTACAGTTGGCTGAAAATCATGGAGCTTGAAGAGAGTTTCACAAAATAGACATGCTAGCATATAAATTACATTTACATCCAGCCAATTCAGTATATATTGATGATATCTCATTGCTAACCTAATATTGAGCTTATATTCGTAAGTCAAACCAAAGCTAAGAACTCATTCAAACGATTATCATGAAAGTATTTACAGAAAAGGTACAGAGAGACAACGGTGGGAAAGTAACTGAAGCTGAGACGTAAGATCATGAACAATGATATTTCTGTTTCTTCCTTTTCTATATCAAGGATATCTAGATATACAGTAGAAGCACCAGACCATGAGTGGCAGCAATATTCTAACTATGGACGAACGGTAAACTTATCACTTACGTCCTGAAGAAATATCATTTTTTTCCAGTCAACGTCAATTTATGTGAATTTGTAATGTTATTCACTAGTTTTGTGCGAAATTCTTGTACAAAATCGGCTTAATCAACACATTATCTCTCAAAAAGGAAAATGTTTCAAAATATATAATAGGGCCTTGAATGAGTTCTCAGTGATTTTTCATGAAAAGTAATCTTTCATTTACAAAAATTAATAAGAAACATGTCGCTGAAAGTATTGTCCATCGCTAGCCACTACTTTTACCCATCTTTCTGGTAGCATTTGAACGGAAAAACGACACGTTTTTGAGGCTAGCTACGAGTCGATCCATTTTTGGAAACTTCATAATAATGAAAGGGTTACTCAAACAGGTCATATGCCATTGATCGGAACATGTAGTAATCGGAGGGAGCAAAGTCTGGCGAATACGGCGGGTGGGCTATTTAAACGTTCTAAGTAGGTTTTCACTCGTTTTGCAACATATAGCTTAGAGTTGTCATGTTGCAAAATTATTTTGTCGTGCCTCTCTTCGTATAGCGGCCACTTTTCTCTAATGCTCGCTCAAACGCATCAATTGTAGTCGATAGTGATCTCATGTGATGATTTCGGTCGGTTTGAGCAGCTCATAATAAACTAAACTCAGCTGATCCCACCAAATACTGTGCAGAAGCTTCGAACCATGTATAGTTGGCTTTGCTGCCGATGCTGATGCATGTCCGGGCTTAACTCCACGATCTTCTACGCTTAGGGTTATCGTAATATATCCATTTTTCATCGCCGGTCACTTTCCTTTTCTGCTGTTGAAGGAGCTGTCCACACCTGACAAGACGCTGTTCGACGTAGCCTCGGCTTCATCTCGTACGGCATCCAATGTCCTTACTTTTGAATCATTTCTCGTGCTTTCAAACATATTGAAACTGTTGTGTGATCAATTCCGAATGATTTTTCAAGTTCAGCTTCAGATTCTACATGAAGTAATGTCTCCAATTCTTTGTCTTCAAACTTTTTCAAGGTGTCAGAGTTTTCCTTATCTTCAAGATCAAAATCATTATTTTTGAAGCGTCAAAACCAATCCCTGCATGTTGTTTCCGACAGAGCATGGTCACTGACATTCAGTTTTGTGTGCTTCAGCTGCAGATTTCTTTTAAATAGAAAGTAATGTAGCAAAATTCCTCGCAAATACATTTTCTTTAGCACGAAATCCAACATGTTTAACACTATGTAAAACTAAGTTGTTTACACTTCGGTGAAATGACATACACTGAATTTCAAGCTTGCTTATAGTACTTCCTTACAGATGCGTTACTATCTGAAACTACACACACACAATTCTGGGAACGCTATCTGTTGGAAAATAGCAAGAACTTCAATGTTTTAATAATTCCCCCTGAAAAAATAAAAGCTAATATCCGTTCTTTAATCGTGCCTGATGTTTCAAATGGTAATGATAATATGAGCCGTTTCTTTATATGGAAACATTCGGGATTCATTGATTGAGAAGCTGTGTTGTATAAATTATAACAATTTAAAATAACATGACTTTACATAACTTTACGCATCTCTTAAAAAAACCTACTAGTCCTTTACAAACCATCTTGGTTCATGTTCTGTCATACATCATTACAAATTTGTTAGTTTATTCATTGTTTCCGCTGTTACTATTGCTGTCAGCAGGCCATGTAAGTGTTAGATTTTCCGAGCCATCTTTTATTTATCTATCCCAGAAATTTCAGCTCTCATCTTCTGATTAGAAGTATACATTTCTTTGTTTTTCATAAAACAAAAATGCTACTACAACGCATGGGGTTTTACTGGAAGTAAAAGAGATTGGGAAAACTTTAGTGAGGATAAGTAAGAAGAAAGGACAATAAAAGAACGGGTTTCCGGAAGACAGGAAGTGCTGATTGGCGTTGCATTTAATTTTTGGTAGATTGAATATGGCAAGGAAGCAAAAATCATGGGTTCCACAGGCAAGAAAAGAAATTATTAGAGCAGAAAAGACGGTTGTGTCTAGCTAGCTGAAAAGTAAAACGATGAGACTCAATTGCTAATCTTGTAGCACACTTAAATTCATGTAGTCGATGCTCCAAGGAGGAAAATTCAACAGAACAATTGCGATGAAAATATATTTATAGCAAAGACAGGGAAATCACGTCACATCGGTGAGAAAGAGACTAAAGTCGAGATGCCAGGTTAGGATCGATTACATTGCACGCTCTTTGAATTTTGTCAAGGATCACGAAATAACAGGAGCACCATACCAGATATGGTAGCATTATTTCATACGCAGATGAATAGTAGATTTATAAGTGTGCAAGATGGCTTCTATGGAGAAAAATGTCTGGCACAACAAGGTGAACCAACTTTCCTAACAGTAGACCTAGTACTAGATTCAATCAACATAATCAGTCCACTTCATGTCAGTTGAAAACATGAGCCTAAGCAGGTGCAAAGAGTTGTTCTTCCGGAGGTTAGCACCAATCATGTTGATGACAGGCATAAAAACAGTTATCAGAAATGTTTAAATTAAAGCAGTTTTGTTTTGAAATGTACAAGTCAATCCTTGCCCCAGTTAACCACTTATTAGAGGTCTTTACTTGAGCAGTTGCCAGTTTTACTTTGTCGAACCTAAAATAATTGTCATCTGCATAAATACCTAGTTGGGAACAAATGATATCTGGAAGGTCGTTGATGAAGGTAAGAAAAATGGGTCAAAAGAGAGAACCCTGGAGGACCCCCGAATAATTGTGAAATGTTCTAAAAGCATGTCCGTTCAACGATTGAATTAAACCAAATATTGGGCTTGTGGGAAAGGCCAGCATGCCAAACCCTGTTGAACACTTTTGAGATATCTAGAGACACAGCCCAATCTCTGCCGTTCTTATCTAAAGCTTGATAGAAAAATTTAGTGATAGCCGTTAACGCATCGGCTGTAGTCTTTGAGAAATGGAAGCCATATTGTCTATCCAAATAGAGGCTGAAGGAAGAAAGATTAGATATTATATAGAAGTTCGTCATTTCTTTATTTTGTTTTCAACAATATTTTCCATCTCTTAGTTCTTTGATTAGTTGGTTTTTTTGGGGTTTTTTTGTGGGCGGTTCTCATGTATTTTATCTGATTTCTCTGTTCCATTTCCCAGCAAATGTTACTAAAGTGCCCAGCGCGAGTTGCATAAATAGCAATGAAACAAAAAAAAAATTCAAATTTTACGAATAAAGCAAAGAAAAATTGGTCAAGTCAGAAATAAGTTTACAACTATCCCACAATTCTTAATTTGGTCTGTTGAACAAACAGATTGAAAAGACATTTCACAGTCAGTAAACAAGGATAAGATTTCAAGCAAACTTAAGTGTGTCGAGATTTTTGTTGAATTTGCGCACTTTATTTTTAAATTCATATCTCTATTTCTATTCCACGGCATTTCAGTTCGTTGGTGATTATAGTACTCCACATCTTCTTGTCTTGTTGCTTCCATTACAATTTGAGCTTACCAAATCTCTAGGCGGCCACGTCGGTACAGATATTTACTCAAACGTTTGACATATATGATAGCGATTACTAGGGAGAAATCGGAAAATTATAAATATTTTTTCTTTTTTTAGAAAGAAACCGTGTCGACAAATATCTTACCTGCCTTCACGCCAACCCTGAAAACGAAAGCTAGTGTATGTTTTATTATCTGTCAACCGTTACATTCAAAATTTTAGAAAATTACAGGAATTTTAAGCAACACAGTTTTGCTGTTATTTTTTGTTACCACAATGTACACCCCTGAAAATAATCTCGAAAGAAAATTGAAAGTACTTTGGAACATTAAGAAATGGATAATAAAATCAATTGTAAATGTCACAGTACATTTCTTAGATCTTTCAATTATAATACACGAAAGATTATCCGTGAGTACGAACAGATTTTATAAGGAATAAGCAGACATAATGTTTGCAATTTTATTAAAAGAGAGAGAATATGTTTTTAATAAGTTTTTTACTTGGTAGAAAAGTGTAAAAAATACATACACGATATCTCAAAATGAATAATCCGAAGAAAAATATAATTATCTTCGTCTACACATATATACATATAAATATGCGAGTGTGTGTACTTACTATACATACATATTGTCACATTCGGCTTGAATGAGTACCTCCTTTTACTGCCACACACACACACACACACACACACACACACACACACACACACACACACACACACTGTACGTATGTAATGAGATATTTCTTTGATACAGAAAATACACTTTTATAGTATCTCGTTTGTTAAACATTACGCAATCTAACATTATCATTGGGCACCTCATTCTTGATTTAAACAAAACAAAGCATAGTAAACAAATATCTGATAGTCGACATCAACAGCATTAAAAATAACAATTTACTATATATATATATATATATATATATATATATATATATATATATATACGTGTGTGTGTGTTATATTACTACTGTATAATATGTTGTAGTAATATTTTTAAAAGGATGTGTAGGAAGCATAACAGTTCTCGTCTCATAAAGTGGAATCCGTGAGCTGAGTTCAAATTCCAGCCAAATCTATTACGTTCACTTCGCATTAAGAAACATGGTGAAAGATATTAATCCCTCTCTATTACTTTAGTTAACAAACTACATTAAAAATATTAGATAACTATTAAGATGTGCCAAAGTAAGTTAACTCTTATATTTAATATTTGGTGATTCTTCTTTTTGAGGTCACGACGTCGAGCAGTTTTTTTTCTGTCAGTAGTGAGCGTCAATTTTTGACCATTCTTGTTGGCAACACTCTCACAATTGCTTGATATTACCTAGGTTTCTTGTAAGCCACTACCCGGCCGGTCACTGTTGGTTTCGATCCAGCCAGCTGGTCGTAGATTGACTCTGTCACGGTTTTCTCCCCTGTCCCACGTTGTGTTGATTAATCACAAGGCAGTCACGTGAGTTTTTCACTAGCTGTCTCTCTGCCGAACTAAACCAAGCCGGGAAGTGTGCACACAATTGAGTAATAAAAGAAAGAAATGTAACATCAAAGGAAATAAGTGGACCGACGTCTGAAGTGTTGTGAAATAACGTCTTTATATACAGATTAATAGTCTCTTGAATAATTTCCCATCCCTGCTTCTATTAACTGGTAGCGGAACGGACGTTTCTTAGGTAAATCGAATTATTCTCCTAAGCAATAACAAGGAATCTGGCTAGCCGCAGCTCGCTGCTTCAAATAGAAGTCTAAGTTCGTTTTATAAGTGCTTGTTTTCCGGAATGTTACGGAAATTGCCGAAGTGCTAGGTTATTCTCTTTCAGTTAGCAATTTCAGACTTGTCTGAAAATTCTCTTCTTATCTGTCTCTTAACGCTGGTTGGTTGATTGGCGACAGGCTTTTCTACGGTCGGCACCCAACGGCATGGCAATCATCTCTGTCTCTTTACTTCTTCGGTTGGGAACTGTCTTTGGTCATTACGTTTCTGGACCGGGAAATCGAACTCTCTGCCACTCGAGCTGCAACTACTGATTTTGGTCCCTCGGGACCCTGTATTTATGTCCATGCCATGGTGTGGGGGCGACGGTCGCTGGGTGTCTAATCCCTCGTCTCGGCAACCAATAAAATCCTGAGGTTAGCTGCTTCTCGTTGTTGCCTGTGGTTTAACCAATGGGATTAGTCTTCTTTCCATGACGTCAATTGTTAGTCTTCTCCCTCTTTCGGGGCTTGGTCACCGGACCAATGGAATCTCTCTCGATCTTATGACGTCATCTCCCCATACCCCTTTTCTGGGCTGGACTTAACCGAATTTCCTTTCTCAAAAATCTTTCATTCTCACGAAACAATTTCAGGGATTTTTTCTTCTTCTTAAAACAATAGGCATTAACCTTTTTGAACTGTCTTCGCCCAAATCAAGTTGACAAGGGTCCATTGACATCGTTACCCAAATAATAATTTCTACGCACTTGTTTTTAATATCCATTCTTTGAGTCACCTATATTTTCAAGTGACAAGAATGCCTTATCAGTTTTACCCTGATGTCAGTGAAAATACCTTTTCTTTAAATTACTTGACTCAGAATCAAAACATCTGTTATCTTTAATTCTTTCATGGGAGTCAGCCAGCCAGACATTCGGACCCAAAATGAAATTTCCTTTTCCTTTACCAAGAAACAATAACAAATAAATTTATCTTTCCTTTGTGTTTAGAATGACCGTCAGCTTTCTTTGGGGGTGACTGAAACCGATATCTATTGTTTCTGTGGCTTGGAAACAAATCCATTTCTCCTGTCTTTCTCTTCTTTCCGGGTTTACAATAATACCAAATACCAGATGTTATTTTTCATCTCTGCTTTCTTTTTAAAGATAAAGATTTTCCAGCTACGGTTAATAATTAGTTAATAAAATTAATCGCCTCCGTTTTCCTTTGTTCATATTCGGAGGATAAAGAAATTTTCTCTTAGTATGTTCTCTTATGATCTATAATAGCAATTAGAAGATTTTGGTTATTAATTAATTAATAAAATTAATTATCGCCGTTCCAAAATATTTTTATACTTGTATGTACTGTCTTCTTTAACTTGAACCACAGATTTTAGGATTTTGACTAGGTCAGGGGCCAAGACTTGATATTTATTCGAAACCTTTCTTTTGTGGATTTGTTTTAAACCCAACTTTCGAAACGAGGGCAAGACACTTTCATTCAAAAGTTTTTGCTATATTTCAGAGTTTATTGTGCCGTCAATGCATGCTATTTTGCCTGTTCTAACGGCATCAAAGCACCCCAGATTTATAATGCTGTTGCCGCCATGTTTAATTGTTGGCACCAAATTCCTCTTTTCAAAAACCGTATTAGAAGCTTACCAGACATACCGCCTATCGTTCCTCCGAAAAGCTCTAGTTTGGTCTCACTTGACCATAAAATCTTTTGCGGAAATGTTTCTAGGTTAATAATATGCGGTTTGTCATAGTTGGGCCGAACTTGTATTGTCGTAAGCCGTGGCTTTTTCTAGGCATTCAAATATCGTGGAACTGTACACGTATGAACAATGAATCCGACAGTAGCCAAGGAGCCTTGGAGAACCACGGACGTCAAAGCCTGATTCGCCTGGGTTTCTCGAACTAGATGTCTACTTGCTCTTGCAGTTATATTTTGCAGAGGCCACTTCTTGATTGGAATGCCGTCATACCAAAACCCTTCCAGTTATAAATAATTTGTCGCACGGTGAAGATCTGTACTCCAAATTAATTTGTTGCTTTTTGTAGTGGTTTCCACCAATATAGGTTTCAACTAAGTTTCGGGTAGTTCTTTTGATATTTGTCTATATATCTGAGATGATGTAATATTTACATTATTCGGACTATTGTCCTCATCTTTGTTGCCATTTGTACGATGTTTTGGCCGTTGTACGCTCCGGCCTTTTTCAGGTGCAGAATTTCGAACAGAACCCTTTATTACAGTCACTGGGGTATATGAATTTATTCTTTTTGCGTAGAGCTTCTTTTTGGTAGTCATGAGTTATCTCCTTCTAACCCTGTAAGTTACTTGTTCACCACTGCTATAGCCTGGTATTGAACTCATAGCTCTTTGGATCAAGTCACAGGAACTAACCAACGTCTATATCCACTGGTACATATGTCCTAAAGGATATAGATATTGGTTAGAAGAAGGCCGGAGCATATAAAGCCCGAAACGTCATAGAAATGGCAACAAAGATGAGGACAATAATCCGAATAATGTAAATACTGTAAGCTAATTTGATCTTGGCATATTTTAAAAAAATTTAGTCTAACTGCTCCCTTTATCATACACAGTGAGTTATTGTGTTTGACTGCAGTATACACATCCTACCAAAAGAAAAAGAACACGTGACATTTTGATTTTTTACACGTGCACAAAATATTATTTACACTGGCAACAATGTAAAACAAAAATACAGTGTAAATGTAAGGTGTCACTTACTTTTGCACATTTTCATTTTTAATTAATATTTTTATTCCAGCTAGATAATATTTCTTGAGCGGCTGTAATTCGTTTAATAAAGTTTTTTTTCTTAATGAATATATATAGCTTAATTAAGATTTGTTGATTATCTGTAAAAAAAAAAAAAAGACATTTTTTAAAAATAACTTTGGGGTTCCCTTATTTTTGTGCATCAATATATATATATATATATATATATATATATATATATATAAACAAAGATTTGTACCTGCAGAATAGATTAATAGCTTTAAACAAGATAGACGTCATAATTATCCCAACCCGAGGATAATTGGCCGAAAGGTTCCTCGGGTTGGGATAATTATGACGTCTATCTTGTTTAAAATATATATATATATATATATGATAATGATATGTATTTCAAATTGGAAAAAAAGTTATTTGTAACGTGTTTCATCCGTTAGGACTTCATCGGACTGCGTTTGTTGACGTTGTTGTGTCTACACATGCGCATGAACGGGAGACGCTGGGAGTCTCAACATTTTTAAAATAATGTTTGGGGGATTTTTTTTTTTTAGTCATCTATAGATAACCAAAATATCAACAATAATAAAGTAACATAAGTGAATTTTTACTGTAGTCGTAATGATGATGATGTTAAATGATATAAGTAAAAACTGTTTTGGTGGCTTTTATCTTGAATGTATACAAACATGAAAGGATTTTGAAGCATTCATTTGAATGTTAACTTGTGTATCTGAAAGGAAATTTGATATTCTTAGGAGATATAAATCTTATATTTAATGTTATGCCTGGGAATAAAAATGAAGCTGTCTATGGATGATAGAGAGCCGGCCGTAGCAGTGCCTCGATACGCTTTAGAAAGGCAACGGAACAAAAATAAAAGAAGTAACTTTTGTGGATGTCTATTCGTTTTTACATTCACGCGCTCGTCAGTGTACTTGGTGATAGGAGCGAGGTGGAAATGACGAGATTTATTTTTGCAAATCGTGTTTTCTTAAACTTGTTATGTTAACGATAAAAATAACCAAAGAGGGTCAGGACGATTCAAACAATTGCTACTGTGCATGAAGATCATACAATTTATTTGTGACGTAAAAAAAAAAAAAAAAAAATGACAGCCTATGTAACTAATTTTATACTGACTGCTTTGATTATATTGTGGGTATTTATCTAAGTACCTCCACTCATTTTTCGATAACTAACTTTTAAATTGAATTTTTAAAAATAAAAAGTTTCCTTGACACTTTTATTTTGGCTTTAATTGAGAGCTAAATGATTAAATTTACTTTTTCTAGTAAGCAAAATACTCTGGTGTATTTCTAACAAAAATTATATTGATTGGAATCTAAAATTTTTCAATTTAATTAAAAAAAAAAATTTTCGGCCATTTTTGAGCGATTGACACAATTGTAAACAAACGATAATTCTCAGTTTTAGAAAATCTTGCAAAACTAAAATATACATCTGTGATACATTTTGTATGGAAAATTAGCAAATATAATGTTAAATTAATCTGATTTATACAATTATTACTTGTTTATAGCATGAAATTTAGAGTAAAAGCATTTCTTAATCAGCGAGGTGCGAACTGATTGGTGACAGCCAGATGTCAGCTGACAGTTAAGTATGGTTGACCAGAATTGACATAATGGTCCACATTTTTCCTGTAAGGAAAAGAAACAACAACAATAATAATAATAATAATAATAAAAAATAATAATAATAAAACATAGAAAATAACATACTGAAAAAAAAAAAACTCCTTATACACAAACATAAATAAATATAAATTATTTTTAAAATCTATTGACTCGATGATTTGTATTAAACTTTTCAATTTATTTTCGATTAGTAAATATAGTCTTCATTTAATAACGTAGCCACAATAAGGTTTTGTAGAATTTTAAAAATATCTTAAAATTTTATAGATTATTATGATTAAAAAAAAACCTGAAAACAATTCTTGCTCTTCAGTCTATAATGTCCTTAATATATATATATATATATATATATATATATATATATACCTTAAAAAGTATAAAGCAATTATCTAATTAAATACTGTCATAGTTTTACTGCATTTTTTATTTTATTTTTCGGAGCAGATTTTCGGCGAAAACGGCCAACTATTTGAAAAAATAATACATGATTTGCATTCCACAAAGAGTCCTGTGGTTATCTAACAAGACAAATTTTCGAAACAAAATTTAATTTCCTAATAGTTCATGAATTTACGTGGAGAGGTGGTAACAGATGTAAAATAATATTTCTACCAAGATTTTCTAAAAATAATAAATTCAAAAATATTTTCATTTATTTTTTAATAAATCCTGAAAGTTTCATTAAAATCTGGCAATTATTTTGAGTTTTGCAAGAATTTCCAAATTAATGTGTTTTTGATCGGAAAAAAAACTGAGTTACGTAATATTACATTATTCATTGTAAACTCTTGTAACAATTTGGTTACCCCATGACGAAAAACAAAAAAAAGAAGATTTTTTCCGGACGTGATAGAAAGAATTAAAAAAAATTAGAAAAAATACTTTGAGAGAGGTGGTAACAGATGTAAAATAATATTTCTACCAAAATTTTCTAAAAATAATAAATTCAAAAATATTTTCATTTATTTTTTAATAAATCCTGAAAGTTTCATTAAAATCTGGCAATTATTTTGAGTTTTGCAAGAATTTCCAAATTAATGTGTTTTTGATCGGAAAAAAACTGAGTTACGTAATATTACATTATTCATTGTAAACTCTTGTAACAATTTGGTTACCCCATGACGAAAAACAAAAAAAAGATTTTTTTCCGGACGTGATAGAAAGAATTAAAAAAAATTAGAAAAAATACTTTGATCTTTCTTCTTAATAATAACAAACATTTTTATAGAAAAAAATTCGTTTTTATTAAGTTTGGTGCATTTTGTTTTCATACTGTGCTGTTTTTCAGCGAATTAGTGGAGGTATTTAATCTATACGCTTCTTAATTCTATTGTTACACGTAAGAAAGAAAAAAAATGTTGTGATGTAATATCGGCTAGGATCAAGAAATCGGAGATCCGAGTTCGAATTTCAGTTGAGTTCGTTACTTTCACTTACGCACAAATGCTCCTGGGAAATGTATGAATCCATATTTTCTCCCCCAGCTGTGGGTTAAATAGAAGAACAGACTGGGTTTTATAGCTTTGATTGGCGATCAGTCTACTGCAGAAAGAAATAGCAACCTAGTCAGTCATGAACCGAAAGAAATCACGCATGCGTCTTTCACGTATAACATTTAACTGACTGAAAAGTAAAATTAATCAATGAAAAATAATACGAAATAAGATAAAATAAAGAAGCAATTTATTATTAGTAGCTTGTTCTCATCACTTACTATAGTAACATGAACAATGTTCGCTGATTGGCGTCGAGCAATATCTCTGGTTACCGTAACAACGAAATAAATCATTAGTAAGATCCGGCTGCATGACCGATAAATATATAAAGCCACATTGTGTTTTATAGTACAAAATAATTAATTCTTTAAAACACGTGCATTTTCCGATTAGTGTGTATTGTCATTATATACATATGCGTACACATGTAGTGTGGATACAGTCATGCAAATATTTTAACATAGTTTGTCATATACATGAAGACATTCAAATAGACACACATATGTATAACATTTTTTCAAATATACAAAATTATAAACTTATTAAATATTCAAGGATAATTTAATCAGTGTGTATATGTATGTATGTATGTTTGTTTGTTTTTTAGGCTTAACGACCTATCAATCCTTATGGGATCATTTTAAGGTCATAACCAATGATTTTGGGTAAGGTTATTTTTACAACATTTTTCTTTTTCACGATTCATTGGGATTTGTTTTTAAGAGCAGGGTCCCCAAGTCCTACCCTTGTTATTTAACCCATAACTGGAGGGAATGGACGGATTAATACCTTTCCCAAGGGTACCAGTGCTTAAGTGAATGCAGGGTATTCAACTGGAATTCGAACTCGGCTCACCGATTTCTCTTTCCGAGACGGCACCCACTGCACCACAACGCACATTCGTCACTATACGCTTACAGCACCTGGTATTCCCAAGCGGTCACCCATCTAAGTACTGACCTGGCTCAACGTTGCTTAACTTCGGTGACCGAGCGAGAACCGGTGTATTCAACGTGATAGGCCGTATGTATGTATGTATGTATGTATGTATGTATGTATGTATGTATGTATGTATGTATGTATGTATGTATGTATGTATGTATGTATGTATGTATGTATAATTTTTCATGTGAGCGTATATTTTTTTTCTTTTCAGGGCACAAGATACATTTAATTATTTTTAATGAAACCTGCAAAAACAGTGATTGCTGCCTAAATGCACAATTTTTAAATTATATTAATAACCATATTATCCTATGTATTACGACTTTGAGTTTTATGCATTTCAGCAATCTTCAGATGAATAAAATATAATTCTGGCTTAAACACTATTAATAATTCAAATAAAAAATAAGCTAGTATCTTATGTTAATCACCTGAAGATTTCTGAAATGTATGAAACACAGTTTTGAGTAATATATAGGATAATATGTATATTTATTAATATATATGTATGCTCTGTTATACAACATTGAGCACTGTACCATTCACATTTGATTACTATTGATATACTGATGTGTATATAAGCGTACTCACACACACACACACACACACACACACATATATATATATATATATATATATATATATAATGGACTCTCCCGTCGATTTCGACGTATGAGCGTCTAACACAGACTACCACACAAAAAAATGTTTAAAGTGGTGAAGGCTTGTGTAGCACCATCCACAATTTTTGGAACTGCTGATAACAAACAATCGGTGCAGAAGTCTGCCACAGATCGCATGAACAACAGACCTCAGTAATTTAACCAATAACTGGAGGGAAGGGACGGATTAATACCTTTCCCAAGGGTACCAGTGCGTAAGTGAATGCAAAGTGTTTGACTGGAATTAAAACTCGGCTCACCGATTTCCCCCATCAGGAGCCGACATCCACTGTACCACAACGCACATCCGTCAATATATGACGCACATCCGTCATATATATATATATATATATATATATATATATATATATATATAGTATAGCACGGCATTGATCGGGTGTAATGAAAGCTTTAACACTAATCCATGGTGCTGGAGCTCATGAAAATGAATGGTTGTAAGTTTAACTTTGATTTCCTGGTATCGATATCAAATAAGTTCTTTTCGTCGTAAAAATTTTGAAGGCTAAATAAGTTTTCTGAGTAAGGCTAAATAAGTGTTATGAGTAAATGGTATCATGGCTGAGACTAAAAAGTACAATTATACCTACTTAGAGCCAGACCCGAAGCAAAAACTAACATAATGGTGTGGAAAAATACAGACATACAGACAGATAAACAGACACACACACAAACAACTTGCCTTTTATATATATATATATATATTATCGACTTTCTGCAATATTGAAAGAACAGCAACATTGAAACTTCTGAATACCGTTTCTAATGTTTTGTCGATGAGTGTATCAAATTTGATTAAAATCGGATCATTCCTTCTATAAACCGATTTTTTCGATTATCGATTTTCGATATTTATCAGTGGTACATCGACATGAAACCGAGCTAAAAACACTCGCAGACGCTTATAGTACAACTGTGTAAATTTTCAAGAAAATTGGTAGAGCCGTTTCGGAGTCTTTAGGTAACGGACACACACACACACACACACACACACACACACACACACACACACACACAATTCCATTTATGTGAATAAGTTTATATGTTATATATATATATATATATATATGTATATAATATTAAATATATATATATATATATATTGTATTATATATATATAAAATATATATTAATTATAAATATTAATATATATATATATTATATATATATTAAATTATATATTATATATATATGTATATATTATATATTATTATATATATCATATATATATAATATATATTATATTATATATATTATATATATATATTATATTATATATAATTATCATATACATTATATATAATATATTATATATAATTATCATATATATTATATATAATATATTATATATAATTATCATATATTATATATAATATATTATATATAATAATAATATATATTATATATAATATATTATATATAATACATTATATAATATATTATATATATCATTTATATATAATATATAATATATTATATAATTAATATATATTATATATAATATATTATATATAATATTTATATATATATTATATAATATATTATATATAAATATTATATATATTTTATATATATAATATATTATATAAATATTATATATATATTATATATATTATATATAAATATTATATATATTATATATATTATATATATTATAAATATTATATATATATTATATATATAATATATTATATATAAATATTATATATATTATATATATAATATATTATATATAAATATTATATATATAATATATTATATATATAATATATATAATAATTAGATAATATCTATCAATATTATAAATATGTAATATATATATATAATATATATAAATGTTATATATATTTAATATATATATAATATATATAAATATTATATATATATAATATATATATATAATATATATATAATATATACCCCCCCCCCCCCCCCCCCCCCCGTAATATATATATTTTATATATATAATATATATAAATATTATATAATATCATCTAATATAATATATTATATATAAATATTATATATCATATGTATGATAATATATATATATATATATATTACATATATTATATTATTATATATTATATATATAATATATCATGTATATTATATTATAAACATATATATATCATATATATATTATAATATATATATTATATATATAATATATATATTATATATATATATATATATATATGTTATATTATATATACATATTATATATATAATATATCATATATATTATATTACATATATTATATATATATTATATTACATATATAATAAATCATATATATTATATGCATATGTATATTATATATGCATATAATATATATATATATTATATATACTCTCTCTATATATATATTATATATATTATATATATTATATATACTCAACATATATATATTATATTATATGCATACGTGTATAATATATGCATATAATATATATATATATTATATATACTCTCTCTATATATATATATTATATATATTATATATACTCAACATATATATATTATATTATATGCATACGTGTATAATATATGCATATAATATATATATATATTATATATACTCTCTCTATATGTATTATATATATTATATATATATATATTATATATACATATTATATATATTATATATATATTATATTGTATACATATATATAAATATTATACATATATCATATATATTATTTTATATACATATATATGTATATATTTTATATGTATTATATTATATACATATATATATATTATACATATTATATTACATATATATTATATATATTTTATATATCATATATATTACATTATGTACATATATATATTATATATATCATATATATATATTTTATGTATATTATATCATATATATTATATACATTTATATATTATATATATCATATATAATGCATTATATATATTATATATATATATCATATATATTGTATTATATACATATATATATTATATTATATATAGTATATTATATATATTATATATGTATATTTATTCATATATCATATTATATATATTATATATATTATATATAATATATCATATGTTTTATATTATATATACATATTACATATAATATGTTATCTATATTATATATATATGTGATATATGATATATCATATATATTATATATATAATATATCATATATATTATATTATATATATAAATAATGTATCATATATATTATATACATATATTTGTATTATATATATATATTATATACATTATATTATATACATATTACATATATATAATATACTATACATGAATAACATATTATGCATATAATATAGTATATATAAATATTATATATATATATATATATTCTATATATTATATATATATATTGTATATTATTGATTAGGTCATGTAAAAAGTTTTATCCACTACAAAGTGTACATTTTGTTTGGACATTTTAATGAGAATGTCTCATCAGGTGGTGTGGAAAAGAATGGAAGCTCTCTTTTCTCATATTTGGCGAGTTATGTGTGGGATGTATGTGAGTTTAGAGACAAGGGAATAAGTCTTGTAAATTGTTCGTCAAAATTTTGAATGAAAAGACTGAATGGGTAGGGGATAGAATTGATTAATGAACGTGTCGAACATTTTGTAGACAGATTTACCATTAAAAGGTAAGGTATAGTAGTTTATAGCTTAATGGATGGATTTTTTCTTTGCTTTAGTAAAAGGGGAAAATAAAGAAATGTTTATAGTGTGGGGAGAAGTAGGATTAGATGCTATGAAGTGGAAATGGTAGTTACCATTTAGTAGACCTATCTTTATTATTGAATTGTACGACTACACAATATTTAAACTTAGTTTTAATATACATTTGACTTATTCGAACTATGTTTCCGATATAAAGAAAAAAAAAACATATGATGGAAAAAGGTTCAAGTTAGTTTTTTAAGATGGTTAAATCTTTCATAAATAAATCATTTACCTTAACGTCTCGACTCTGTAATCAATTTCTATTCATTTTTTTTAACCCATTCACACATCACAAATAATCAGAAGGCAATAAATATACCGAGATGGTCTACATACATATGCATTACATTTTTATTTTTTTTAAATCTGCGCACCAAATTTAGCATCGACAAACCGTACAAAACTACGTTGTTCTCGACAACATATTGGTAGTTGCAATGCACGTCATAAATTCTTTCTTACAAGATGGAAACGTCGGGACTGAAGAGAGGAGTCAGAATCCAGTTGCAGTCGGTAAGTGCTAACTAAAAACTTGCAAGCAAAATTATATTCGACAAAAAATTACTAGACAATAAAACAAAAGTGTTGATTTTATGCTAAAATATATCAGCAGCTTAAAAAGTAGAAGTCTGAAATAAGAAAACAGGCTGTTTGAACGATACAGTAAAAATCTTCCAGTAACTTATATTACCAAAAATCATCAGATTAGGTTTTCTTCATCATTTTTTAGAAAGAAGAGTGATGTTGGTTTAAAATCTATATAGTGACTAATCTTGCATCATAATTATGCAAAGCAATAATTCTTATTTATCAGAAACGGAACTGAATTTATTAGGTCTTATGGCTATTGGATTGAAATTTGAAAGGATCAAGGAAGATACTAAATGGGAAGGATTGTGGGAGGAAGCAGAAATGATGCAAGAACATAATTGGATACGAAGTTTATAGATCCGGCTTTTCAGTAAATATTATTTGATCGATGAATAATGATGCTCACATTAGAATTGTTATACAACCACTTCCTTGAATCAGTGATTAATATGGTTTCACACGAAATAATACCTCAAATATGAAAGAAAACGACCTTCCATCAGACCATATAGATCGGTGCTACAGAATCAAAAATGATTTTAGATCATTACCGAATAACAAAAACCACATCACTTAACCCTCTAGGGCCATTCGTATCATATTTGATACAGTATTTCCCTATAAGGAAACATTTGGTATTTCCCTATAAGGAAACATTTGGTATTCATTGACTGAGCAGTCAGTACTGCTTTCATTTGAAATTTATAAAATATTTCTCTTAAAAAATTTTTCAGGAAAACATTTCTTTCAAGGCTTGTTTTCATACTGTATCAAATATGATACGAATGGCCCTAGAGGGTTAAAAACTTTCACAAACAAAAACAGTAAAAATATGGATAAAAGAGACAATCGCCTTTATTATAATAAAGATCATTATATATATATATATATATATATATATATATATATATATATATATATATTAGTCATCCACATACAAGCCTGTTTTGCGGTATCACAGCTCATCAGTGTGGCTAGACATTCACTTGTTTCCAGCTGGGATCGAATAATTTCTCTCCTGTCACGCTCATGGAGAAAAGAGATAATAACGAGGCAGCGTCGGCTCAGTTCATTCTCTTTACTACCAGTTATCTCATGTGTGTGTTTGTTAGCAGTGCCTTATTATTTTATTTTTTGCAATGATTATGCCGTCAAATAGTGAATAATCCTTTCTGTTTTAACAAAATAATATATATTACCTCCTGTCGCACTCAGGGGGATAACCTGTGAGGAAACAGCTAATGATCCTCTCAAAGATTTTACCGTTATCTTTTATGACAGGGGTACACTCGTAACGATATAATCATGCTCCTCGCTCTTCACATTACCAAAAACAAAAACGATTGAAAGAAAATTCTTATCAAAATTAGATTGTATTATTGATTCGTTTTTTACACCTTATGAACATTGATTTGTTTTTTACGGCTTATGAACATAAAGCCAGATGTATTTTAAATTGTACATTTTATTCTTGTGAGATAAAGCTTTACTAATATATCATACTAATTAACTTATAGCTGGGGAGAAGAGATGGATTCATATATTTCCCAACAAAATTTGCGCGTGACTGAACAAAACAAACCTGACTGAAATTAGAACTCGGCTCTCCGATTTCCAATTCTAAGCCATTATCCATTACACTACTCACACCAAGTTTATAACACCTGGTATTCTAAAGTTATCCCCCATCTAGGTACTGACCAGATTCGACATTGCTTAACTTTGGTGGTAGTACGAGAGCTGGTATTTCGCTGTGATATTGCCGTAAGCCTCATCACTATTAGATAGAGTTATAATACTGAATGGATTTGAGAAGTCTGATTCTTAAAAAAATGTTTTAACAGAAAGATTTCCTAAATTTCAACCAAAAGTAGACCAATGAATACCGGAACAAACCCAATTGTGTCTCTGTCTTCGGACAAAATGGAACCAAAAAACTGAGTGATGCCCTTTCCCGGAGAACAATTTGCTGCTGCAGTACCTCTTTCATTGCATTAGGGGCATCGGTAGTAATACTAATGCCAGCGTAACCGACGGTTGCGAGGGCTGGGATATTTTTTAGAACCTGACCCGGGTTCACGCACTCGGGCTCCTCGCATTAAACTGACTTGGTGTCGCATTCTGCTTTCGCGAAAAGACAAGTAGGTACCGAATGCTGGAATTTTACTATATAGAAACGTTTAATTTTATCTTAATATGAAAGTTTAATTTTATCTTAATATGAAAATTTATCTTAATATGAAAATTCGTTTAATTTTATCTTAATATGAAAATTCGGTTAGTTGATCAAATTTGTGAATAAATCAATGATAGATTTATAAATTTGGATATCCGAAGAGAAGTGTTGTGGAAAGATTCCATGAGTCCCCGTTTGTTGAATAAAAAGAAAAAGGAGAGAAAGTGTTGCTGTGTGTTCAAATAAAATGGCGATGTTTTTTAACGTAAAATACACAACTTCTTAACTTTAACTACTATCACGAAATAAAAGTTTGTATTTTAGAAAGTCTCCTTTCTGACAGAAAAGAAAATGAACATAAATAGTCTTTCAGTGAGGAAGAGACAAAATGTAGTCGGATGACAAGATATAAGGGAGTCTGCTGTTGCTTTGGTGAGAAAGACAGGACAATGAGGTGGTCTCACGTCTTTTTACTGCTGTCAGTCTTTCTGCTGAGATATTGCTATATGGCTTTGTTTATAGGCTCCAGAGGCCTATGTTTATTTATTGGCAGGGGCTGATTTTATTGGCCATTTTTTATTTTTTATTAATTTAAAAATTTGAAATATGTTTGAAACCGAAAGGCTGCACAGAGTCTTTGTGTAGTGTTTTTTTTATTTTTGTTTGATTTTTTTTTTGAAACAGTTAACTTCCGCTTACTCTGCAAGAGTTATTTTTATTTATAATTATAAAATTCTCCAAGATTCAATTTCCTCGTAGTTGATATCACCAAATCTGATTGGATTGGGTTAAAACTCATAATGCCTACAATACCTGAAGCGCTCCTGTCTGAAAACAGATGCCCCCAAATTTTATAAATTCGATGTGTATTATAAATTATTTTAAGATGAAGGAAATTTAGTCACGCACTAAAGAATAATTTATTTATAAGTTCATGGCGTAGTTTATTATAACATGTAAGTATAATTATTATCCATGAAAACGAGGCCTAAAACCAATCGTGCTATAGCCGGTTTCCTCCGAAGTTTCCCTCAAGATAGCCGCCGTTTACGAGACGTAGGGACCCTCTTTCACGAACCCCGAAGGCGCAGCGAAAGCGAGAGGGCGCTTGGGAGGGAACTGGGTCGAGATATGTATCGCGGCGAGAGCGGTTTCCGGGCAGGGGAGAGAAGTCTCTCTTCGCTTTGGTGCCGCCTAGCCGCGCCCGATCCCGCAGCTTCCTCTTTTTCTTCCGTCCGTCCCGATCCAGTCTCCGATTTTTCCGTCGCCAGGAGATGACGCGGCTCGGGCGCCTTTGTGGCGGAGAAAAAACATCTAATGGGGATTGCCGTCGACGGCGGGGTGCAGCCTCAAACTTTTCTCCCAGCGCCCGCACGGGTGATCCCGCTGCTGGAACTAGTCACGATTTAGATCGTCGAGTTTAGGCGCTGCGCGCACGCATCACCCCCGAGTCGCCAACTCTATTATCCGAGTACGACTCGGCCGACTCTGTCATAGCGAACAGCCAGGGATCAGAAAGATGCTGATCTACGCCCGGTCGGGATGAAGCCAGAGGAAAATCTGGTGGAAGTCCGAAGCGCCTGTCACGTGCAAATCGATCGTCGGAACCGGGTGTAGGATCTAGTAGCTGGTTCCCTCCGAAGTTTCCCTGGCGTTCGATCGTCACAATTTCATCCAGTAAAAGCGAATGATTGGAGGCCCCGGGCCTTTTAGGGCCTCGACCTACTCTCGAACTCGGAACGGGTGGAACGAGTCGACTCCCGAATACGGAGCCGTTCCTCACGAATGCGAATGCCAAGTGGACCACTTTTGGTAAGCTGAACTGACGCTGTTGGATGAACCAAACGTCCGGCTAAGGTGTCTAACGCGACACCCATGAGATTCTACAGGACCTTAACAAATCTAATCATTTATTTCCAGCTTGCGTATAAATTAGAACGTAGGTTTGTCAGAGGATTGCATCAGTAAATTAAGGTTCAATAACAAGGCTTCCGTATAGATATGTTATCAAAATAAGAGTTAAATTGAGATACTGTTGTTTTTTGTTTGTTTTTTCAGTGTATCAATGCAATCATGAAAAACCTACAAATTGTATTTGTTCGTTCAGGAAGACGAAAAAGTCGTTTTTGTCCGTATAATTAACAAAATCAGAATATGTGATATTTTATACAAGGGATAGCAAGAAGTGATGAAAGATTTTATTAAGACTTCATTGACGACGTAGCAACTGGGAAGATACGTCTAAACGATAACCTGTTCATTGATAAAGTTATTTTTCTTTTCATTACTTTTCATCAACCTTTACATTAATTTTGCCTATCTGGCTCATTTAGATCTGTTACACCATGTCAGTTTCTAATAGAGCCTTGTGTATATTGCCTTGTAAAAATGGAACAAAATCATAGAATGTAAAGATGTTCAGAAACCATTTATTTAGCTTCATTTGTTTTCGATAAACTAAAAGCAGCTATTGGTTGAATGGCATAAATACTCGTTTAGAAGGTTCGTGTTTTTCTTTTAAACTAAAATGCTCACTCTGCCACCTCGTGCATTTCATCCCAAGATAAAACAACAAAAGGATTTATTTTTTATTTGTGTCAATTACTCACAGAAATACAGAAATTAAAATGTCAAGATGGCCACTTTTGTTTTCTTTGGTGTCCACAAAGAAATCACTTTTATGGTTTAAAAGTTACTTTTCTTTACCACATGTCCTCCTGACGCCATTTTAAACTGACACATTTTTTCTTTTTCATATATTGTGACAATTTTACTTAAAATTCGTGTTTTTTTTTCAATTTAGATAAAAACTTGAAAATTTTACAACATATTCCAACGAAATTCTCATTTTCAAAAATTATAGTTTATATTATTATAAGATATATGGAAAAAGGATACCATATACCAAGAAGATATGGGTCGAAGAATTTTCATTAGACCATTTAAAAATTAGCAATCTTTTTAACAGTTAACTCTTCAGAACATTGATACAATTCATATAGAATCACACTTTTGATATGCATATTTACATGCATATATATTATAAATTAAAGTTACGTGACATATCTACAATAACAGTCACACTATACATATGTGTGTGTGATGGAAACGAAAACAAATCTAAATGAAATTGGTTAGATTATATATCAAAACAGATTTTTTTAGAATTGTTCTAAATTTAAAATTCCTAGCATCTCTCGTTCGTGCGAATGTGTAGTCACATCAACCTAAATGAACCTAAATCGATGAAGTTACACGTTACATGAAAATATTTCCACTTCGTCATTCATCTTTCCTCCCAAACTGTTCTTGATATATAAAAATCATATATCGTTATCCCTATATATATATATATATATATATATATATATATATATATATATAATGCTAAATTAAACCGCAATGTCTTAATAAATTTATCTTTATAGAATATCATCTTTGTACTCAATGGTTTATCACTGCTTCACATCAAGAGAATATTTAAGAGGTGAGATTGAGTGAAATTGAACATTGCAATATATAAAAATATATAAAAAAAGAAAAATGTAGCCAAAACGGTATGGAGTAAAGTTCTCTGCAAAAGGAAAAGAGTCCAAGGACAACCCAACCCTACTTGAGTTCTTAGGCTGCACTAAATTTTATGGCATATGATATCAACAATGTCGACTCCAGAGTAAATTTATACAAGCAAAGAAAACACATGTTGGCACGTTTCTCAACTCATACGTATTCACGTGTATACGTATCAAAAGGCGTATTTTTACGAAGAAAACTTTTTTGCAGTTTGTTTTTCTTACAAAGAGGCGTAGATATAAGGTTTGCATTCAGGGGGATATAGAAGGAAGACAGTAAACTTAATTTCAATGGGCCTTTACCATATACTGATGTTTTTTGTTTTTTTTATATAATCTATATAATTTTTATATAATAATTTTTTGTCTTAAAAATAAAGCCCTTCGACTAACAAACTTCACTTTAGAGTATTTAAAAAAAAAACAATCACTAACATGGTATTCCAAACTGAAATTATACCCGAATACGATTTTATGTATGTGAATACGAAGTACATAGATGCATGTGTAGTTCGCATTGATAGCAGATAGTGAGAGCAAACTTATTGTTTATAAAATAACAGGCTGTTACACTGACATTCACTCTCATGGCATACACTGGCACAGAGGCATGAAATCATTACACTGGCAATTAAATGAAAGGCATTTAAGAAAAAAAATAAAAAAGATCTATCTATATTTCTGTAAGATGAGGCATTGTAACTATTTAAAGATTTTACATTGTTCGTACTTTTGACTCCATCTTTGTTGTCATATTCGTTCGTTGTACTCCCAGACCTTCTTCAAGTGATATTCGTTGGAATTTCGAACCAAATTCTTTATTTCATCCACCGAGGTAGATTGTTCTACTTTCACATGTCATGCCTTTTCTGGATATCTCAGTTTGAGTTATTTCCCCTTGGATATTGAACTCACAACTCTTTAGGTCAAATTGCTGGATCACTTCAACCATCATTTTTATCCACTGAACAAAATAAATGATTCGGATCAAAATTTCTACATTTGACACCTGTAGAGGGACGGAGCGTACAACGATCAAAACGTCGTGAATATGACAATAAAGATGAAGACGACAGTCCGAATAATGCAAATAGAAAAAAGATGTTAGAAAGTTAATAAAAAAGGTACCATAATTTTAAACTTGTATTTTGGTTACTACTTAAGTAGACTAGTGTAAAAATAAATAAGTAAATAAAAACGAATCAAAACAGGGAAAACGTATTTTGGAAATAATTTTTGTATATTAGCGTTCATTAGACCGTCCACATGGTACGGCGACACATTTGCCACAATTGAATAATATTGATGTTTTATCACTTTATAAGTTGGGGGCCACATCTAAATCTAAACTTATTTATAAATGGAACTTTGTGTGTGCGTGTGTGTGTCCGTTACCTATAGACTCCGAAACGGCTGAACCGATTTTCTTGAAAATTTACACAGTTGTACTATAAGCGTCTGCGAGTGTTCTTAGCTAGGTTTTGTGTCGAGGTACCCCCGATAAATATCGAAAATCGATAATCGAATAACTCGGGTTATAAAAGGAGTGGTCCGATTTTAATCAAATTTGATACACTCATAGACAAAGGCATAAGAAACGATATTCAGAAGTTTCAAGGTTGCAGTTCTTACAATAGTGCAGAAAAACGATAATATATATATATATATATATATAAAAGGCAAGATTTTTATCTGTCTGTATGTCCTTCATACAAATCCACAATTTTTATCCGATTCTCACCAAACTTCACACAAATATTCTTTAGGCTGAGTCTGAGCTCCAGGATCACGGATTAGTTTTAAAGCTTTCATTACACCCGAGCAACGCCGGGCTATACTGCTAGTTTATAATAAAGCTGCGTACGAAAATAAACGTTTCCTTCCTCACCGGATGAGCTTGGATGTGCAAGTGGTGTAGATAAATAACGTCTCTGAATTGGAAATAGGAAAGCCGAGTTCTAATTCCAGTCAGGTTTGTTATATTCACTTACGAGCAAATAACCATGGGAAAGATATGAATCCACTCCCATCCCCAGCTATGTGTTAATTAGGAGGACTCGTCAGTAAGTCATCATTACTCAACCTAAATTATGACAATTCAAAAATGTTTCCTGGGTTTAAATAACCTACAAATGGTTAACCACACACACACACACATACACACACACACATACACACACTCGTTTATTCTTCACTTAAGATATATAATTATTATCCCCCAATATTTTTTTAGGCAAATATAAATGATGTAAATACCGTTTCAAACTTGACATTTGTAAATAACAATAAAGCCCAAGAACTCTGTAAAAAGTCAGGGATCGATTTTACACTGTATCGATAGTATGAATAGGACCCCCTTCTAAATCGACAAAAAAAATGAATATACGTTCTCGATTCTGATGAGAACAGTCCAATAAATGCCAGCTTACAAAAATTATTACCCGAAATAATTTTCACAATTTTTTACGAGTGGAGCAGTCTATTTAAGTAGTGCTAATGTTTATTTAAACTTTCCAGTCATTTCGATTCCGAAAGAAAAAAAACTGTTCATTTAATAAAGATTTCAAAAAACTTCAAGAAACCTCTTGCTTTTCAATTTTTTTTATAAATTCCAAGCACTTAACAATCATGTAATTTATTTTCTGAATAAAATAAAAAGGAAAAAATAAATCATATCAGATTTCGTGTGCTGCTTTGAAATGGGTGTTTTATATAAGGTTCAATATACGAACAAAATAAACAAAAAAATAATTTACTTATTTTAGAAATTATCGAGTTTATAGTTATTTTGTCCCAATATTCTTGATATCGAAAATATATTTGATTGTTGTATGCGCACATTTAAAATAAGATTGTGTAAGTAGCTACAGGAATGACATTTTCCATTTTTACTTAAGAACTTAAGAGATAAATGAGCCACAAAACACTAAAAATTTCATTACTTTTGTTACTTAACAAATGAAGATCATTATATGGTGAGAAGTTAAAGAAAAGTTTTTAAAAATGAGAAAGAAGAATCATTTTCTGAAGATTCTGTTTTGTCTGGCAATTTTTTATTTGCATTGTAGTTATAAAAACGTGTAGGGGAGATCGGTGTTGGTTGATACATGGAGGCATTTTGAATCATTTGTTTTAATTTTTGTTTCCACCATTTGATGACACCACTGTTAGCCTCGAAATGTTTCTCCTATTTTCCATCTTAGTGTCACATGTGCTGTCAACATGAATTTTTTGTATGAAAAACTCTTTTTCCGCTCTGGTATTTTTTTCACTTTGACAAACGTGTGCCTATTTCATGACGTGGTTGATGATAGTGTAGTTTATATTTATGAGAAGAGTGATAAACAGTATATATGTTCCATATTAAGTAGCTTCTGACAAGTTTTTCGTGGAATATATTATAAGCATAATTATTTATTTGAGGCTGGTTGGGTTGATTTTATCAACTTACACCAGAGAAGTATCATGAGAATATTGTAGGAATATAATATGCATAAGTTAAAAGTATCTATTGTGGATTAGAACCAATGGCGGTACAGATTTGATCCTTATGACATTGACACGAAAATAGCAAATGCCTTTTTTTTTACCATTTTGAAAGTCTTTACTGTGATATTCTCATTGATATAAAAGTCATATATACTTATTTACACTGATTAACAAATCTTATTGATTTATAGATACTAATACAAATTCTGCGATTTTTAGACAAAAGTTGCTTTGTAACATGAGTTAAATTTTTTTAGGCCCGTAGCATTGCAAATCTTATTTGTCTACTCTTGACTTGACTGTCAGTTGTACACATGTCAAAGGGAAGAAATACATCACGTGACTCTTCGACTAAAAGCACTATCTGACTATAGTTAAAGCTAATCTATCAGTGACTGCATTTGTATCTCATATCTCCATTTCCTCTCGCTTGATATAACTGGGACAGAATTACTGACGCAATGAACAACCTAGGCAACTATCAAGTAAGACCTTAGTTCACTTCGCTTTTCCATACCTACCAATGTGTTTCTGTTTGTTGTCTGAATAGACTATTGTAGCATTAATTTTCTGTTGAGCGGTGGAGGAGAAAACTCCTCTTGATTCACATACAACTGGTGATAAAGATGCAGTGGATCAAGTGTTATATGAAAACATAAGTCTCAGATCAGTAGAATCTGAAGCTAAGGTACTCTTCAATACGCTGAGTGTATATGTTAAAAAGGAAACAAAGGGAGGAAATGACTGCTGATTTCATTATCCATACCCTCGTAGAGTCAGTTTAAACACATGCTTTCTTTTAGAAAAAAGGCGTTATTTGAAAGAAAGATATGGGTCAAAACGAATCATGTTTTCACTGACAAACAAGACGAGAAATTGGAGAAGTACATTTTCACAAGGTCAAAAATATGTTTTGATTTATCAAAAGAAATAAGGAATTTCACGCGTCGATGTGCTAAGAGGATTTGAGTAGAACCTTTTGACTGTGGAGAAAAAACGGATGTAAAAGTCCATACTGGTTTATTGCCTATAACATATTTAACCAAAGTTTATTCATGCGTGCACCTTACCCATAAGTTTAGCCCGAGCTATAAGTTTCTCATTTTTTTAATAAATCTGGTGATGTCACCGATCGTTATAAGTTTGAATTAGTTGTTATATGAAACACCGATGAAACTGTTGTAACAAGTGTTCAGAAACCTGAATGTGTTTTGGCAATGGAAAAAAACCCAAGCTTGATTTGTTAATTTTATTGATCGTGGTCAAATATTAACATTGTTTTGCTGCTTTTGTCTAAGTCTATGCAAAACAGCAAGGTTATAAGTGGTTGGTGAAATATTTTACCAGAATATTCGTGAAGATGGCCCAAGGATGTTGTGAGAATGTCACTGTTTCCTTAGTTTTTCTACAGAAGACAGTATCATTTTTCAACGATCTGAACATATACATAGTGTTATAATACTTTTAAAACCAGATCTTGTTCTGATTCGCGTTACACAAATTTCCACCACTGGCCGGATGTGAACACTTCGAAGCCCAAGACTGAACTAAAAACTTCGTCAACTGTGCATAAGCTTTGCACATACCTTCCGTTTCACTTACACACTCAAAGAAAAATACAACCTAGTATTTTCATCAATAGCACCCACTTCTGCTTAAAGAAACAAAATAAAAATTGAAGCCGGTCTGAACCTACGTAAAGGATAGAAAAACCTATCAAAGGGATTTCTTAGGAAGTCGGTCGGCATAACACCCAGGATTCACAATGCTCATCGGAAGGCGATCTCACATCTCCAAAAGGCACCTGCTAAAGTCACAACTCACCCTTCATCTTCTACCGTACACCTCCGTAGACAACTTTTATAATTTTACTTATCTTTTTCTTTTAACGAAAGACATTTACACCGATTTACCACTTGTATTTTTCGTTGATATAATTACTTCCTAAACCTCCATCGTTTCTTCTTTGTTCTGCCACTATACGCTTAATATAACAATAGTTACAATAAAAACGCTACAGACATAATTCTAAATGCTTTTTTTCAATGCTATAGCATTAATTGCAACTTTGCTTCATATTCTCAATGAAAGCACCACATTATTATGTGTGCGACCTGGTCAACCTGGAATTACTTCTATAAGAAATGTTTCATTGATGCTTCAATTCTTCGGGTCAAACAGATATTATAGTGCTGTTATTAAGACCAAGAAAGTATTTAAAACACTATCTCCAATCAAGAAGCATTCATCATTCAAAGAGTTTCCTCTTGACTCCAGAAATGCTTTACTCTTTACCCAAAGAACGGTCTGAAGCTCATCAAACAATGACAAGAAAAAAGAGAAAATCAGGTGTTTTTACTGTTATCTTGAATGCAATTGAAGCAAAAAGAAAAAAAACCCTCAAGACCTGCAAAATAAAACAAACTTTAAATATATTAAAAAGTTTTCGGAAAAAAAAGTAAAATGGGAGAAAAGAGACTTAAACTGATGAAAACGAAAAACGTATGAAAATGATGACTTCAAAGAGGATGAAGACTTTTGTTTGGTGTGCGAGAAATTTATTCCAATACCAAACCTGGTGAGAACTGAATAAATTGCATATTTTCTCAAATGTGGGCATATGCCTAGTACATTTTATTATTTTGTCAAAGCTGAACATTTGATTATTCTGTATTTGACTATTTTCTACCAAAAATCACATTAATAGTTAGTACTTTTTTCGCCAAGGTTTGATATTGATATTTTCATAACTGTTTCTATATTTTTCTGGGAGAAGGGGTCAAAAATCTTCTTTTTTTTATGTATTTATTCTTTTCTTAAATTGTTCTATTTTTTTCATCTGCCATCTTATTGCAACGCGTCATTGAGTTCTATTCATATATAATTCTATTTGTTCGAGAAGTTGGTTATTATATTCGTCAAATATTTTACTCAAATGCATTTTCTATTACTCTTAATGCTTCCGTCTGGTTTAAAATTTGATATTTCCAAATTCTAGTATATTAATCACTTCTGTACCCACTACCAAGAGAACTGACTCCATCAAATTACACTAACTTACCTCACCGGTGCGGTAGGTTGATACACTCATTCCTATATGTTGTATGTTTATAATAACCTTATCTAATGTTTCAGGTGGAAACTACCCAAAGCAAGTTCTTTTTTCTATATTTTGTCATAAATTGTCTTTTAACGAATTAATTTCATAGAAAGTTACAGCCGACTAAGTGAAACATATTCTAAATAGCTTTAGTCTTCACTATTTTCTAACGAAGACATAAATTTAATTTTATGTTAAACTGATATTATATTTACATATATTCGTATTATGGAACATTGTTTCTGTCATTTGTATTGTTATGTTATTGCTTCATTGGCATTTTTATTATTACAATCATTGTTGTCATGTCTGAGAAGAGAACACGGGACTCACATCCTGAATTAATGGTATATTTTAACATCTTTACGCATCGCTACTTAATATCTTCAATATAATCTGTACATGTATGACTTTGTGTCCTATTCTACTTTAGTGAGGAGATCATATAAATAAATTTATCAAATATCATTTACAAAGAACACTTTTGCCTAAGTACCAGCGTTTAGAGCAACTTTATTTTTGCATTTATGGACCAGTGTATATCTATTGGACGAAGTCAATTTAGCACAAAGTTATATTCTTAAAAGACTTAAACGAAATTCTTTCAAGAGTTTAGTAATGCAAATAGACATTGACAAATACTACTGTTAAATGAGGACGTTCCTAAAATATTCGTTTAGCAAACCCTAATGACCAGTAGGAGTTGGATTCTTGCAATTTTAAAATTCGAAGAAAATAATGAGATGATTTGCTTTTTCTGGTTGTTTACATGCAAATGAATCAAGCAGAAGAGGCAACTCTGCTTTTTTCTATTCCCCACCTTCTCTTTCTTTATCCGACTCTTTCCCTCTGTTGGCGATCTGAGTAGTCTATTAATCTTCTCTCGGTTGGGTGTATATCTTTCTTTAAGTGCCATATCTTCTTAGGGCGTAGGCAAACATGGCTATCCACAGTTTCCTTTAATGTCTTGAGAAATATGTTGGTTTCCAATTGTCTTCTCAACGTTTTTAAGATTAGCTGCCAGTCGAAGCTCGAGCCAGTCTGCTATAGTATTTATCCAATGGTTGGGGGTGAGTTTATATAGACTTTCTTAATCACCGATCAAATGTCATATTAATTAATCTCTCTTGATTTTAATGGTCATGGGCATGACGGTAAACTGCACCCAGCAGTAAGGTCTCTGATTGGGAGGTTGTGAGGAGCATGGAACCAACTCTTAATTGCTGTTGTTCTCGATCTACCCTGACCGGGGTGGTAGCACCTGTTAGGGTCCTAGCTATGGGCAAATAGTTAACCCCCAAATTGGAGCCAAAACACTATGAAAGTATAGAAAATACACTTTTATAGAAATATATATATATATAAATAAACTTTTATAAAATAAATATACATTTATGAAGGAAAAATATTACCAACAATATATTTAAGGAAAACAATTATTACCATAACATTTTTGAAGGAAAAAAATTATTCTCAGCAAAACATTTTTGAATACAAAACTAGAAAACATTTTCAGTTTTCTAAAATAAAAAAATATAAAAACAAAATTGTTTAATTAAAATCTGATTAAATCAACCTTCTCACTATAACCGAACATTAAAAAATACCTCAAAACCTTTTTGGCATTAAATAACCCACAGAGGTTGATATGCCGTTAAACAAAACTCAAACTCTTGATTTTAAATATGAGCTGAAAAGAGACTCTGCGGAGATGAGACAACGATACGCCGTGTCCCTTCCAGACGTAGGGCATCATGGCTCTCCACAACTTTCTATCCTTTGTAGCTTTTAATAAGGTGTTTTCTTTTCAGCAGCCTGCTCTGTCATCCATTTACACAAGTTTGGTATGTAAGTTATTAGTCGTTTCCCTTTGTGTATTTTATCTTGAATATGCCCTGTGATTGTTAAATTCCCCGATACCTCTTTCCTCATATGCGTCCTCGAAATTTCATCTGTCTCTTACTACAGTTTCATGTTTCTATAATTAAAACGTTGTGAGAAAAATACTTTTCAGTTTATGTAAAGATAATTTTGTATCGTTAGTTCTTACGTTCAGAATGATTATTTTCTAAGCGTAGCTTAGATGTGGCAGAAGGTCAAAATTATAGGGCACCCAGTGAGGATCGAACTCCCTATTCAATTTTAATGATTCTAGCGAGACAAGTTTGCTAAATATTACGTTCAGAATGCCTTGAACTCTAGTCATCAAATGATTCTTGGAACTGGTTCAACCGAAAAAATCCGATCTCTGTTTGGTTTAAGTGTTTTGCTGATTGATGAACCGATGTCAACATATTTACAATGTGATTGTGTCAGTAGTGTATGGGAAACCAAAGAGGCGTTACGACTGATACGTGTCGTGATAAACACAGGGATATTGATGTTAGTATTGGCGTTAGATTTGGTATTCTTAATCACTATCGACATAGAAACCACTGCAGCGGTAACTGTTCTCCGTCAAAATTGGTGCATTTAATTCCAGCTTTTCACATACATGAAGGTCGTTAGCTGACAACATGTACTTAACGCAATTATGTATCCTCAGGTTGGCTAAGGGCACAGACAGTCTAGGCTACAAGCTAGAGGTTCGACGACGCAGAGTATATGCGTGAAGCTGTGCGCTAGTATGTAGGCGGTAGACGTGCGGGCTGCGTAACGGTTATCGGCTCTGAAAATGGATTCGGCATGCCGAGTTCAAATTATGACTGTTTTATTCACTTCGAACTAATGAAATAAATATCAAAGTAGATTGTGCTCTTTTTGTATTTGGTGTCATCTAGTCCAGATGAAAACTTTTCGATTCAAGCTCAAATAGAGTAGATTGGGCTATTTAGCCTTGGTAGGGCAATCAGCTGCTGAGAAAAATAACTTCGGAACCCAAACGTTTTTGCGTTTCTTTTTAATTAAACTCGAAAAGAACTGGATCCACCAGATTATCCTAACCCAGGCCAATTTAGTGATGCTACGGATGCAATACATGTGGTGCCCCGACGACACTGATAGGCTGCATGCCATCTAGCTATGTATACATAATCTAGATACGCGCGAGTCAGTTAAGTGCCTTACGTGATACACGCTCGAAAGAGACATGACTGACTGGGCAGAAGATTATCCCGCAGTAGGTTGCCATTAGCTGCGGTAGACTGATTGCCGACCAAGGCTATATAACCCAATCTGTCCTGCTATTTAACCCATAACTGGAAGGAAGAGACGGATTAATACCTTTCCCAACGTATTTGCGCGTAAGTGAATACAATGGATTCAAGTGGAATTCGAACTCGGCTCCCCCTCCCGGTTTCTCGTTCCGAGCCGATATCCACTGTACCACAACGCACATCGAATATGCAATCTTTATTTTATATGACTTATAATTGTAATAAAATTCTTACATGATTTATGTCATCGCCAGATACCATGATAAAATTTCTAGAGCAATTCGAGTTAATTTCCGACATCCATGAAATGATATCCCCTCGAACGAACCTATGGGTGTAATCCTTGATCTGAAATAGAAGTAGATTCATACTATTTTTTCCAAGTGCAGTAGTTCGAAGTGTACACACACACACACACACACACAATGTTTACAATTTTCAACTGACTTTGTCGGAAGTTGTAAAAAATTAATAATAAAAAAAAATGAACAGATATTTCTTGGTGGTATTGCTCCAAATCTTGTATGCAGGATAAATCTTCTATTCTGAAATCGACTAATAACCAGAAGATTTTAAAAAGTGCCCAGTTGAAAAGTACCTAGTCTATACGGCAATAATTTTAAATAAGAAATATCGTAAAAAGATATAACAATCTTATATATGACAAACCAATAAGGGTTAAAAATAATTACACCTTGTTTTAAAAAGTCAGAGAAATTGCAAGTTTGTATTTTCTTATGGAAATCTCTGGATTTTGATCTGATAAAATTCCTTAAAGGAACGAAACGCATTGCAAAATATGTCTTCCTATATATATATATATATATATATATATATATATATGGTATGACCATGTGTATTATATCTTTTCTTCCTTATTTTTTACAGTTTTTCTACTCTCTATTTGAATCATGCGTGTGTGTTTGTATAAATCTCTTATCGCCTTCTCACTATCTGGTTTAACCCATGACAAAACAATTCAGAATCAATTTGATTATTTACGAAGAAAACAAAAAGAAGAAGAAAAAAAACTAAATTGGCGACTTGGAATTATTTTCAGTTACAGAATGTTTTGCTTAATCACAGTAACTGGTGAGCGTTTGTAGACACACGCTTTATGGAAAGCAGATCAGAAGAATCAGTCAACTTGCTGACAGTGACCGCGACTTTTCATTTGACATTTTGACAGATTTCCCTTGGCACCAAACAATTACTAAAGTGTTTCTCTATTATCGAGAAGGAAAGAAACACTAAAAGATTCTTCGCGCAGTTTCTTGTTTTGTCTTGTTAAGTTGAAGTTAACTGGTGAGAGTCAACTTATTATTGTTAATTTTCTCAACTTTTTTGTTTGCAGTCTAGCGCAGTTAAACACATAATGTACAATTCAACAATGCCTTTGGTCAGTTGGCAATTATTTTGCGAGTTAATTAGCCGAAACCTTTCCAAACATTTTCCAAAATAACTTGTTACAATGTTTTCCTTCCTAAGATTTTTTCTACAATTTTGGCACAAGTAAAGGCAAATCCTTTGAATAAATAACTTCTATATTCCGTGAATTTAATATGTTGTTTTTATTGTGGGATGCAAATTAAATATTTACAACTCCTGAATAAAATAAAAAGTAGTGATTGATATTAAGAACATTGTAGAAGACCTGAAAAGTTCATGGACAATAACCACAATAACACGAATGAGGACCAGGAAGAGCAGAAGGGGGAGGGGAAGGAGAGGATAAGAAAGAGTGGGGAGAGAAGAGAAGATAGTAAAAGGAGGGGAGAAGAATAAGATAAGGGAGGAGAACAATAACAACAACGGAACAATTTCTAGCATCATAGGGAGATTGATAATATTGTTAATTCGCTTTTTTTTATCAATACACTATGTGCGTTGTGGTGCAGCGGATATTAGCTCAGAACGAGGAATCGGAGAGCTGAGTTCGAATTCCAGTTGAATATCTTGCATTCACTTATACACAAATATCCTTGGGAAAGGTATTAATTTGTCTCTTCCCTCCAGTTATGGGTTAAATAACAGGACAGATTGCGTTCTGTAGCCTTGGCTGGCAACCAGTCTACTGCAGAAAGTAATGGCAACCTGCTGCAGGATAATCTTCTACCCAGTCAGTCATATCTCTTTCTAGACAGTCCTTTTAGAACTGTTAATTAATCGATCTACCTGGAGGAGGGGCTCTCTCTCTCTCTCTCTCTTTATGTCACAAATCATGTTATTGCTATTAATAGTACTACAGTGGATCTAATGTTACTTCTGTTTTTTCCATATTTGTATTAATATTTAAATCAAAATATATAGCTGATTTTTTTAAATAACCCATCACTCAGTAAATCCCAAGACTAACTAATAAAACAACAACTATTAGGCAAAATTCGACTTTATTCATCAACACAGTCACCTTCTATGGTGATACACTGATTCCAACGCTTATCTAACAATTCGTTTGTCCTTGGCCTCAAAGTACGCCTCACTTCCCGATATCACTTCTTCATTGGAGCCAAATCTCTTTCCCTAAAACATTTTTTGAAGTTTGCAAACAACCAGTAGTTGCTGGGGGCCAGATCTGGAGAACAGGGTGGATGCGAATGCAATTCGAAGTGCAATTCATGTAGTTTTGCCATCGTTGCGACCGACTTGTGACACAGTGCGGTAAAAAATCACTTTTTTCTTCTTTTTGTGGTCGTTTATTTTTGCAGATACACTAATAATGCTATATAATATTCGCTATTGATGGCCCTTCATTTCTCAAGGTAATCAATGAACAAAATGCTTTGTGCATCCCAAAATACGGGGGCCAAAACCTTGCCTGCTGACGTTTGCGTCTTTAGTTGCTTTGGACGGCTTTCACCTGCTGCTGTTCACTCAGCTGATTGCCGATTTGACTCCGGAGTGAAGTGGTGGATCCATGTTTCATCCACTGCCACATATTTACGCAAGAACTCCTTGTTGCGTTGAAACAGTTGCAAACAACGCTCTGAATCGTCGACGCGTTGTTGTTTTTGATCGACTGTGAGCAAACGAAGCACCCACTTTGAACATAACTTTCTCATTGACAAATGTTCATGCAAAATGGTGAATATACTACCTGATGTGTTTAACTCCTCTGCCTTCTCACGCAACTTCAATTTACGATCGGCCTAAACGAGTTAGTGAATTTCGTTGGTGTTTTCCTGAACAACTGCCGTTTTGGGGCGACCTGAGCGTTCGGCATAATTTGTGTCTGTACGACCGTGTTTAAAATCAGCATACCACCTCTTAACCGTTGTTTCCGACGGGGTAGTGTCCGAATAATACTTATCAAGACATTGCTTTGCTTGAAGAGTATTTTTTCCGATCAGAAAGCAATGCTTTATTAACACACGAAATTCAGATTTTTCCATTGTTTTGAAAATTTGCAACAGTAGCCTCAATTAAATAACTACAATTTGTAAGTTAATCATCCGATTGGGCCAAAATTTTGTCACGTGCCATTTGAAGATTAGTACTTTATATAAATTATATGGATTTTTTTTTATTAGTGTCACCATCTATATGTCAGGCTCGGGACTTATTGAGTGATGTGTTAAGTGAAATTATTCACCCAAAAAGTGCTCAGCGGTTACGCTAGCATCGGTATGATTACCGATCTCCCCTTTCTAGTGCAGTAAGGTGAGTACTACTGCGGGCAGTTGTTTGTAAGTATCCGACAACCTCTCAGTTTTTTTTTCCCTTAGTTGTGTCTTCGTCCGCAGACAGAGACACAACTAGGTTGTATTCTGCCCAAAGACAGAGACGCAGGAGTAGATAGACTGAACTATCGCCCGGTTCACACTCCACCCTCGTCTATTGAACAGGCGCAGAGGCTCATCCCTTGTTCCCTGTTTAGGATGTGGTTTCCGGCTTTCTCTTTTCCAATCTATTCACTCTTACGTAGCCCCCTGCACACCAGTGGCCTTACCGCCTTGATTGGGGTGATGTGATTAAAAAAAAAAAATACTCGACATGTGCCTGTGTGCGTTCTTTTATACTTGTATAATATCAATTTACACAAAAAAGAAAAATCATAGACTGTTATGAATAAACAAAGTAGACTTTGATTGTTGTAATAAGGCTATAATGCTGACTACAAACATATCCACCTATTTTATATTCGCTTCGATTTTTTTTAACTGTAACTAAAACTCTACTTACTAACATTTTCAATGCTCTTTATTTTGTTGAGGCGCAAAACAGGAGGGTTAAAAAAAATGAGTAATTTTCATTTAATAAAACAAACAGCTGTAATCTTTGAAACCAATCGCATTTATTTCTTAACATTCAAATAAATGCACAAAATGAAATAAAATGAGCAGATACAGTAAACTACATGCCATGCTTAAGTAACGAAAGTAAATTTTACAAGCAACATCAATCAAAAACTCTTCTGATCGTGTCACGCGGGGCTGCTGTCAAAATATTCCTCAAGTGAGAAAAAATATTCTGAACAATTTTTCTCCCTCTTCTAATAATTTTTTTTTTAGTACCCAAGGTACTAAAAACATTCATTGTTGTCAAAATAGGCAACGATTAAGTATTATTAACCACAACGAGAAAAATACTGAATTCCAAACTTGTATTTATTCTTATCAAAACAAACCGAGATCATGTTGAAGGAAAGGTCATTTGAAAGGCGTGGTCTTGTTATGTAGAACTTTTGAAAGAGGTATTTCCTGTTAAATTAAGTAATGCTAAGAGCAACAAACATCGACAGGCAAGTCACTGTAGACAACAGCCTAACTTTGTAAAAGAGAAAAAAACTCTTGTTTAAACCATAGAGAATTTATTAGCTCAATTATACTCAATATTTAGTTCTTCATATTGTAGTGTAACATCAATGTCACCATTAGTATATTTTACCATAAATATATTTGTTGATGTTCTCAAGGAAGTGGAATAGTTTCAAAGCCAAACAATTGAGATTAACCATTACTGTAGTGTAGTTCTGACTATTTTTTTTTTTTTTTTACCCCTACGGGTAAAATTTTACTTCTGCCGGAAAGTAGTGCCTCAGATTATATATATATATATATATATATATATATATATATATACACACACACACACACACACACATATATATATACTCCTCTTTTTTTTATCCTGCTTTCAGTTTTCTTTTCTTTTTTATAATCTTTTTTTCTGCCTTTTTTTGCTTATTTTCTTTTAAAATACGATCTCCCTTCAAGACAAACGCGATCATGACTCTCCACTGATTCCTTTTCTTTATTATCTGTGAATTGCTATGCATATTGGGAAACACAATGGAGTGGTTTCTCGTTGCCTTCTCCATAGTTTGGAATCAAGAGTTTTCCTTATATCAAACAGGTTGACACCCAAGGCTTTAGAGCCCTATTTATCCTGCTATTTAACCTATAGTTTTGTGTGTGGTGGGGAAAACGGATTCATGTATTTTCCAAGTACATTATTGTACGCCACAGACTATCCAGGATGCTCTCTATTTCTTTGTCTTTTTTTCTTTCATACTCGTTTTTTTGCGTTTTCAGTTCTTTTTCCATACTCGTTGCTTTCTTTTATATCTCCTGTTTTGCGAGTTTCTCTGTTTTTGGCATTATATGCGCGTTTCATTTTCTTTCTTCCTTTCTTCCTTTCTTTCACCATCAACTGTTTTTATTTTCTTTTTGTTACTTTCTTCTTTCTTTTTGTTACTTCTTTCTTTCTGCAATTCATTCCTCTTATTAATGTTATTTTAGTAAATCGAGATACATAGAAATGAAAATAAAATAAATTTCTCTCATATCGGCAGTTGAAAGTTTAAATCCCAAGCAAATTTCGGTCAAAAAACATTGAAACTGCTTTGTCTTGTCGATCTTCTCATAGTATATAAAGGTAAAAGGAAGTAGTTTATTTGAATTAGTTGGGTAAATAAGGTTGATTTGTTTAACTATGTACTAATCACGCATTGTACTCTATGACTAAAATTACGTAGAAGACAGGGAATTAATGGAAACAAAAGGCCGTCTAAAAAAATCGCTATAAGAAGAGCCTTCGTTAGAAAATCTGACTGGAGAGCTGAGGATTTCGCAGTTTCGGATTACGCTGCTTTGAACTCAACAAAGTGACCACAAAATTCGGTGACGGCCTTGAGATGAATATTGTTTGCAAGATTCGTTTGTGTGTAGCGTAGCGACTGAGGCAAGTGGCAAGGCATCGTGGAAAAGTTTCTTTTATGATGTTCACTGTACAAAGCTCAAGAGCCACTACAGAGAGAGAAGGACGGAGATAGAGAGTTATTCTATAACAGTTCCTGGAGGTGTGTGAGGAAAATAACGGTTAACCTTAAATTTGAACACGTTATGATTGTAGTGATCCTCTTGGAAATTGGTCCGCCAAAGCAGCGGTTCGTGTGAAGAAGCTGCTTGAATAGAACTTACACCTCACCAAGGATAATACGAAGGGAATGAGGGTGGTTCGCCACAATGCGAGTGGATGGCGGGTCGATGATTTCCAAATGGTAGTAGCACTATTAACCGTTTCCTTATAAGAAAACATTAGCATTCATTGACCGAGCGGCCAGTACTACAGTAGGTTGAAATTTATAAAATCTTTTAATGTTTTAACACTAATGTTCACCAAATGCAAGGCCAAAGAGCCACTCAAGATAAAGGGTTATTGTATGGTGTTGTATGAGCGTAATAAAAGGCAAGAAGTGAAGTTCATGAGTTTGTCAGAAATATAACGGTTGATCTTAGAATTGAAGAGGTAAAGATGATAGCGATTGGGAAAACATCCAGCTGGGAGTCTGTTCCACAAAGCAGCAGTTATTGTTTAAATGGAACTTACTTCTTACTATTGGAAGAGAATGGGGATGACTCACTCTTGTGAATGCGGTATGGCGGGTCCCAGCTGTAAAATTCAGAGGTGGCAGCACTAGAAAATCTAGCTCATCAGAACACATGCCATTGAAATAGCAATAGAACAGCGAGAATCTCGCAAAGTCTCGTCTGATTGTAGGGTGAAGAATAATCCATCACTCACACGGCCGGGTAGACACTTTTAAACGCTATCAAGACAGACAAGTGAGGACTGGACAGCTCCAGCGCAAATATAGCAGAAATACTCGATTTATGGTTTAATTTGGCATTTGTAAAGATAGTGTATAGGAAGTGGGCATCATATTTCAGTAAAATCAGTCAGTTAAGTGCCATACGTGATACACGCTTGGGCGATCATGTCTCGAAAGAGACATGACTGACTGGGTAGAAGATTATTCCGCAGTAGGTTGCCATTGCTTTCTGCGATAGACTGGTTGCCGACCAAGGCTATAGAACCCAATCTGTCCTGTTATTTAACCCAAAACTGGAAGGAATAGACGGATTAATACCTTTCCCAAGGGTATTTGCGCGTAAGTGAATGCAATGAATTCAGCTGGAATTCGTACTCGGCTCCCCGATTTCTCGTTCCGAGCCGATATCCAATGCACCACGTAGGTTTCTCAAATTCAATAGCTGTTATTCCTCTTTGTAAAGATAGGGTTTCTTTTCTAACTTTCTGCTTTAAGTAGTGTTATGAAAGGGATGTTGTCTCATAACTAAAATGCTTTAATTTACACAGTATGATTTATGGTCCGTGTGTGTGTGTGTGTGTGTGTGTGTGTGTGTGTGTGTGTGTGTGTGTGTGTGTGTTGCACGTGGAAAATATGCGTGGAACGAAAGAAAAGTAGATGTCTACTTACGGTTGACTGGAAGATACATTTATTTTACATGGAGAACATTACAAAATATGTACATGCAGAATCAGTCCCAAGTTATCAGGTTGTGTGTCGCAACCATTAGGGCAGAAGAAAATACATGCGTTCTTTAACCATTGACGGCCATATTCCAAGTCTGTTCCCTCATGCGTCCCACGTCTGAATGTGCCGCTGATCACGTGACTCGTGTGTACCCACTTTCAGAGGTAAAAAGGGAGGTACTCTGTTTGGGAACAGGAAAGGGCTTATTCCCTTGGAATATGTTTTGTTCGTCCTAACAACTAGTATAGAACCTCATCGTTTTCATTATATAATTATTTTCTCTTTGAGTTATGTTAGATATCTGTTTAAGTTTCTATTTCAAGTCCTCAAGTGATGTTATTTGTTACTTGGTACAGTTTTTTGCTTGTTATTCTTTAACATCAATTCGAAGAAGATGGTTTTTGCTACGACATAGGATTCACTCGAATTAAGCCCTTTTAACTATTGATCTGAGAAAGCGTTTGTATACAGCAGACAGGTTAGAATATTTTTGCATATGTTTGGTGTCTTGCATGACACACATATGAAAATCTCGATCTGACGAGGCCATTTAAGAACATGACTCGAGTTTTTAGGTTCTCAAATAGTCCGGGAATTACACACGCAGAACGTAATTAGAAAATGAATAAGTAAAAAACTGTAGAAATCAGATCTTGTTTTAATTAATATACCATGTTATATCGAAGCAGATGCAGGAATGTATTCCGATTTCCTTTTTCTGTATTATTTTTTCTTCGCATTTCAGCTGAGTGAAAAAATGGGAAAAAGTCTCCACATATTTTTTTTTTTGTCAAAAGTGATACATAAAAAAATAAAAGTGAAGAAAACGGACTCAACCTAAAGTCTGATTTAGTTTGGTTTTGTTTGGTTTATTTTGTTTTACGGCATATCAACCGCAATGGGTTATTCAATGCCGACAAGATTTTTAGGATAGGTTCGTATGAATAGAATATGTATTCTTTATAAGAAGTCAGTTTGTAGGTGACGTATTTTTGTAAAAGGAGTTTTTTTGTCGAGAATCAACTTTTTTTTAAAAATGTAATTCTGGTTATATTTTAATACCAATCGTGATCTTTGCAAATGAGATCCACTATGCTATGTACACGATGGTGAATCATCTTCATTTCGCTCGCATTCCATTAATAAGAACTTCTAATTAGACATCTTCTTCCCAATAACTGCTGTTTTGTGGAACAAACTCTCGGTAGGATATGATTTTCCAATCACTGCAATCTTTACCTCTTCTAGTGTTAACCGTTGTCTTTCTTGCGTAGCCACATGAAATTCATTTCTTGCTCTTTCTTAATGTTTACAACAACGAAAAATGATAATCACTTGTCCGTTATACACACTTGTATTTTTTCATAATCAATCTTTGAGTGGTTTACTTGTGATCGTAATTTGTTTATAAATGAGATTTCAAATATACGATAAGAACATTGTCGGTCAAATTGGGGTTTAAGTAATTTATTTATTTATTTTTTTTTTTGTATATTTTTATATGAAAAATAATTTAGAAGGTTAGGTACAAAGTCGAATGAATGCTCTAAAGAACAAAAGCAAAAAAGCACTCTTTTACTTTAAGATGCCGGAAATTTGAAACAAGGTATTATTACTTTAACTAGACTTAACTTATTTAAAACTTAGCAAGTCACTAACCTCTTTTTTTTTTCAATTGGAGTAGATAGACTAAACTATCGCCCGGTTCACACTCCACCCACGTCTATTGAACAGGTGAAGAGGCTCATCCCTTGTTCCTTGTTTAGGATGTGGTTTCCGGCTTTCTCTTTTCCAATCTTTTCACTCTTTTCTTATTTTTTTTCAATTGGAGTAGATAGACTAAACTATCGCCCGGTTCTACTCCACCCACGTCTATTGAACAGGTGAAGAGGCTCATCCCTTGTTCCTTGTTTAGGATGTGGTTTCCGGCTTTTTCTTTTCCTATCTTTTCACTCCTACGTAGCCCCCTGCGCTTCAGTGGCGTTACCGCCTTGCTAGGGGTGATATCGTTAAAAAAAAAAATTATTTTCTTTTTGGTTATTTTCTCGTGAACATTTTTTTCTTTTAATCATTTTTACAGTTATCTCCTTATTTTACTCTACCTTTCTTGATTGCATGGTATTTTCTTCTCACTTTCTTGTCTTTTTTTTTTTAAGATTAAATTCATTTATTTGCGAAGATTGAATAAATATTTTTAACTTAAGGTCAAATTTATCAAACTTGTATTCTGTCTGTTTTACGTGAACGTCAGTATGTGTTTGGCATTCAGGTTGTGTTATTTTGGTCAAAGGGATTTATAACTTTTATTTAGCAATGTGAAAGTAACTAACTAAACAAAAGACAAGTTTTTGCAGGAATGGAAAGTATTATAATTTTATGCCTCCTGGTACATTTTCCTGCAAACAATATTTGGCGGACTCGTGTAAGTCTAGGGAAGACGGTTACAAAATATCGTATCAAAACAAACAACAATTAATAAATGTACTAACAAGACAGTTTAGAGAAGAATAAAGAAAGAAACTAAATTGAAGTTATGAACAGTTCAACAATACAATCTACTTTGTGTTTCTGAAGTACTTACATGCGTCGTGTTTATCAGAGTGAAAGGAGATGTGTTGCCGTTCCAAAAGAAAAGGAATAGAGGAAGAGCCATTCAAATATCGCGCTGAATTCCTTGCATTCACTTACGCGCAAATGCCCTTGGGAAATGTATTAATCCATCTCTTCCCTCCAGTTATGAGTTAAATAACATGACAGATTGGGTTCTATAGCCTTGGATAGCAACCAGTTTACCGCAGAAAGTAATGGCAACCTTCAGTCATGTCTCTTTCGAGATATGATCGCCGAAGGGTGTATCACGTATGGCACTTAAATGACCGACTTAGTTCATAGACTACTTAAGTTAGATATCAGAACCCATCATATCTGTCTTCCAAACAGTATCTTCCCCATTGAGCTTATAGAAAAAAGTAGAACTTATGCTTTTAGTTGTGTCATGTGGAGATTATAATGGATAATGAAGGGATTCATTTTATCGCAATAACGTTTAAATAATGAGTGGTTTTTATAATAGAAACTTACCGATATTGAACATTTTACAAGTATAAGACTATGCTCTTGAAAACGAATCATGTTTTTACCTCCTCTTCAGTGTAATATAATATTTTACAGTTGAATGAACGCCATGAGAATATCAGGCAGCTCAAATATTATTGAACCACTTTAACCACTAAGCAAGCCATTGGTTGATTTTTTTCTGAATTTAGGATTAAAGAATCAAATGATATTTATTTAACTTAGTTTCATTCGACAAAGGGAAAAATTAAAATGTATAGGAAGAATGTGCTGCGCCAATTTTTTGTGTGTTGAAGTTTTTGAAAATCATTATTCTAAATCTTCGTTTTGCTTGATCTTGAATCAGATCAGAAATGGGAAATGCACAAATATCTGAGCTACCAACCAGAGAAAACTCATCATCAGTCCTATGATCAGGTGTGGTTGTAGGGTCGATGCGCAGCTGAACACGTGACCAGCCCTCTCCTTGTGACTTGGATGCAACACGTTAACTATGAGCGACTAATGAATCAAATATTAAAAATGTTTATAGGCACACACTTAAATATAAGAAGCGATGGTGGCAGGTATTGACCAGTCGCTTTCATCATTATCAAATCAACGATTTCTTTCTGTCTCTTCTGTTGTGGTGCAGTGAATATCGACTCGGAGCGAGAAATCGGAGAGCCGAGTTCAAATTTTCGTTGAATTCGTTGCATTCACTTACGCGTAGATACCCTTGGGAAAGATATTAATTCGTCTCTTTTCCCTCTAGCTATGAGTTAAATAAGAGAATAGATTGTATTCTACAGACTTGGTTGGTAACCAATCTACCGCAGAAAGTAATGACAACCTATTGAGGGAAAATCTTCTGCCCGGTCAGTCATGTTTCGAAAGAAAAATGATCGCCAAAGCGCGTATCACGTATGGCATTTAACTGACTTCTCTGAGTTAAATGTGACACATCCAAAAGTCCTATTCTATAAGTACTGCTTGACATAGCTGCTGATCACTGACAATGTATGACGTACGTGTTGACTTTTGAAATAGGCACAAACAAATATTTGGTTAGAAACTGCAAAATTCGATGTTTAATTATCGAATATTTTTTCTATTATCAGAAACATTTACTTTTTTACAACAAAAATAACTGATGTTAAGTAGTAGAATAGCAGGGATGTTATCGGTTAGTAATAAATAAAACCTTGCTAATATATAACAGGTCTACAATCGTTACTAAATACAGCGATTCATATTGTTTCGTTTTTCTCGACCGCCGAATTTTGTTGAGTTTATAGGAATGGTTGGTAGCGATAACTTTGCCTTTTCATTCCAACATACCAGCGATATGGTAGCACTTAGATCATGAGTGAAAACATACATATATATTTCATGTTTCGTAACAACACTTTGTCTATATATTTACAGAACTTGAATGCTATCAAATTTTGTTCAAGAAGTAAACCAAATATAGAAAAAATGAATAACGTTTTAGTTAATACTTGACTTCATCATACATTTTGTCAGCGATGTGTCTAGGCAATGAACAGCGAAAAAAAATTGAAATCTAAAACAAACGACTTGAATTTCACATCTCTGATCAGACGTATTTCTTGTCTTTTGACACATGCATGAATTATAGTCAAGATACAGATAATCAAGTTTTGTAACGCTTCAACTTTATATTCATGAAAAGGAGAGTTTTCATGTATTTGTCAAATAAACCGTAGCTGTGATAACATGGGTTACATAATCACTTAGTTATACATATAATATTTTATTAGATGGCCAGCAATCAGGAATTACTATTTTTCTGATGTTTAATCCAATTTTTACATACAGATTGAATAATAAAACTTCTAGAATATATTTCGAATCAAAAAAAGGCTAAGTTTGCGGGAAAATGAAATAACATCGATCTATAGAATAATTTAAAAAAAGAAATACGTTTTCCCATGATGCTAAGAGTAAAAGAACCGTAAATATGATTATCACACTTGGTTTCGTAAAATATCGTTAGGTGGCGCTGTTGAAGTCTATAAAAAAGACAAGCATTTTCCTGCTTCACTCTTTTTTCTTCGTTTTGCTCCAAGATTTAGAAACCCGTGGTCATTGATGAGGAATTTTAGTTTCCCGGATCCACTGATAACGGAACTCTCTTTACACTTTTCAACGCATGACGCTCGCACCGATCTTCCAAAACCTTCACCTAAGAAGTAAGTAAAGCTTTTCTTTGTTGGTTTCAACTCAGCGCAAGAGTGACTTGAGCTCAACCATTGGTAAGATGCTTATACTTACTTTAATTTCTGGAACTATTAAAAGAAAACAAACATAGCATAACCACTTTCAAAACACGTACAATATGCACCAACACTACAACTATTTAAATTAATTAATTTCTTTGCATAATCATTAAATTCAAAATACATTACCGCCATAAACGTGCGCTCTGCTGTGTCATTATATAGAGTGCGCGAAAGTTTTGATGGATTTATTTAATCCTCGCTGTAATATTACAGGCAGTAACGGATTTACCATTGTGCTTATATATATATATATATATATATATATATATATATATATATATATATGTGTGTGTGTGTGTGCCGTAGTTGCATATTTAGGTGGATTATCGTTTGGATGTGCGTTGTGATGCAGTGAATATCGGCTAAGAACAAGAAATTGTAGAGGCGAGTTCGAATTCCTGTTGAATTAGTTGCATTCACTTGTGCGTAAATACTCTTGGGAAAGGTATTAATGCGTCTCTTACTGTTTGTCCGGGAAGAGCCTTTGGGTTGTTAGATGCTGAACCACCTCGGCGTTGATAATGGCTTCGAACACTTTGCCAAAGATCGGAAGAAGGCTGATAGGGCGGAAATTTGCGGAGTCCGAGGGTTCTCCAGTTTTCTTAAATATAGGAACTACAGAGGGAGACTTCCAACAGGCAGGAAAGCAGGAAGAAGATAGGCAGAAGTTGTATAGCTTAAAAAAGACAGAGGAGAGTTCAGGGGCACATTTCTTCAAGACTATGATTGGGAATCCGTCCCCTCCGCTCGCTTTGTGAGGATCAGTTCTAGGTGGGAAGTCGGGTGTAGATACTCCAGATGAATCCAGTCTCGAATTGGTCGAGAATCTGCGAGCAAAGCATTCAGCCTTGTCCGCTGAGGAGGTGAGGACCTCAAATTCATTGATTAGTGGGGGTATTGAGGTCTTATTCTTGTTAAGCACGCTTTTACAGAGTCGCCAGTAGTCATTGGCGCCGAACTTACAGGATGCTATGCGTTGCTTCATTCTGGCAACAAACAACATCTTGCCTTCGTTAAGTATCTTTTTACACTTCTACGAGCTGAGGCGAAAAAGCGCCTGTTTTGGTCCGACGCGTAGCTTCGATAGAGCCGGAAGAAATGATTCCGGTGGGCAATGGCAAGCCTAGCAAGCGGGCGAGAACCAGGAGACGAATGGGAATTAAGCTGAAATGTCCTGGCAGGGATGAAAGCATCGATGCCAGGCTTAACTCAAGAGGAGACCTCGGATGCACATTCGACGGGAAGACTAAAAACGTTGTTCCAAAGGACGTCACACAGGAAGTCTCGAAACGAATCCCAGTCTGCTCTTTGGTAGCAGTAGGATATTCTGCTGGTCTGGGTTTCTTGGGTAGAGTGGGAGTGGAATGAGATGTTGACAGAAACTATGGTGTGGTCAGAGTTTCCGAGAAGGCAGAGCTGCCTGGTAGTGCAGGTGTCTGGGATAGAAGTGAAGCATAAGTCTAGTAGTGAGTCCCTTCCGTTAGGGTTATTGGAGAAACGCGGGGGGAAGTCCACCACTTGCGTAAGAGATTGGGTGATTGAAAAATTCATGGTGTGGACACCAGCAAGGTCGGTGACAGTTTTCAGCCACTTGATGTGGTGGGCGTTAAAGTCACCAAACACAAATATGGATGAGAAGAAATGGCCTTGTCGATATTGTTAAAGATACTATCATGTACCGAACAGTCAGAGGAGGAGGGGAAGCGGTAGAGAAAGTAGAGATAGCTAACCGAGCTTAGAAGTGAGAGACGAAAGCAAATGAAAGAAAGTGATTCAAGAGATGTCTTCCTAGCTAGAGGAAGGTGTTCGCTGACATAAACACCAAGCCCATGCATATGGACATTGGAGTCCTTCCTGAAGAGGGGAAGGTAACCAGAAACGTAAAACTCGGAAGAGGGGATAGAAGGGTCAAGGTTAGTTTCACATAGAGCTAAGATATCAGGTGAGTTAGTTTGAAGGAATGATTATACGCTGTAAAAGTTAGTGCGGATACCTCGTATGTTTGTGAAGGAGACAGACAGGTTTGGGCGTTTTCTGACTAGCTGGTTTAGTTTTGCTATGTTGTTTGCTTGTTTTCATAGTGATTTAGTTAGAGATAGAGGTCTAGAATAGAATTCGTCGGTCAATGTTTGCAGCATGTGAAGGATGGAGACTGGTGCAGCCTGCAACATAATGTGGCCTCGGGGTTGCCCACCGGAGCTTCATGCAAGGACATCCGTCCATGCGCGATATGGCACTACAGGAACCCCGATATTATTCAACTGTTGATCAGAGCAGCCTCTCAAAACGCTACGCAAGAGTTCGGATCCACAGAGACAGAAAATTTAGTTTCACTCACTAAATATACAGAAGCGAGTGTTTGCTCTTTTACTGATTTCATTGTCAAGAATGATGTAGATTTATGGACTACATTGAAGAAATTTTATACTGGATAAAAAAAGGTCCTTTAGAATGTCAATACTGGGATGGACCGTTCACAACTTCGAAGAGAACCTACAAAAAACAAATTCGTTCTTGCTCAAGAAGTTTATTCTTCTCTTCTAAAATAAATGGAGAAACATATCTTCGGAAATGGCTAGTACATTCTCTAACAAAAGGAAAAGTCTACTGTTTTTGAGGCCCATTCCAGAGCTACGACAGCCATCAGTAAAAGTTATGCACACATTGTTGAACCGCTCAGTCGCATCTATGATTATGACGCCCAAAAGAGTGATACTAGACGAAAAGCTCAAAATATTTTGCAGAACATGGAAGTATTTGAATTTGTGTTCATGCTTCATCTATGGGCAGGCTTGCTTGAGCAGTTTCAGAAAATAAATAATGTCCTTGAAAGTCCACAGATTTTATTGACCCCATGTACAATCTTATACAGTTCACTTCTGCAACTGTTTCAAGCACACGGGAAAATGTTGATGAAATTGAGGAGCAAGCAGAAATTACTCTACCTAATGTAAAGTACAAAACTCTCCAACGAAAATGTATAGTGCTAAAATGACAACAGAATGTTGGCAGTGAAACTGAAATTTTGGATGAAATTCCTCCAAGAGATAAATTTAGGATACATTCATTTATCCCTTTAATTGATGCTCTTCATTCAAATTTGATGATGATAGCTACTGTGTACAGGAGACTTGCTGACAATTTTTCGTTTTTAACTGATCTGTTAGCAACGAGGAAACAAATTCTCCATGGTGTGAAGCAGGGCCGTAGCTGATGCAAAAAAAACACAGGGCACAGAGAAAATTGCCCGGATTTATTAGTTGACAATGTGATGACGTCATCAGTGTTATTAGTTTCCAGAAACTATGGTTTTTGCGGATTTTTTCGGCTATTCCAATGGAAATTAGGCACAGAACGTGAACGAAAGCAGGAAATCGGGTTCGGACTTTCTGAGTATAACCAGTCTTTTTTCCCAAAATTAATAAATAAACAAACAGGTTTTTTACTGCGTTCATTCAGATGTTGTCTTCGTTTTTCTTTCTTTCTTTCTTTCTTTCTTTCTTTCTTTCTTTCTTTCTTCGTGAATTGTTTAGTTTGATTTCTGACGAAGATATATTTCCTTGCCCAGATTTTTACTATGATTGCACGGATCGGCCCGGACCCGTGGCCGGTAGTCAGATACGGCCATGGTGTCAAGGGAATAGGACAAGAATATTCAAAGGATGTTGATGTCAATCTTGTTGATGAACTCTTGATTTCCTCTTCTATGCCAAACAGGCTCATACAGAAAAAAGGATTTCGGCCACCAAGATGTATCAGATAATTAAACAGGAAAAATTCAGGCTGATTTTCCAAATGTTTTCAGACTGTTGCTGTGTTTAATGGCAACTAACTCTTCTGGAAAGATATTATTTTCCAGATTGAAAAGGATCAAAAGTGACCTTCGTTCAACAATATCACAAGAGCGGCTGACTAGTCTGAGTATTCTCTGGATAGAGAATGATAAATTGCGACTTATTAATTTTGATGAAATCATTGATGAGTTTGCAGTCAGGAAAGCTCGAAAAAATATGTTTTTACATTTAATTATCTACCGAAAATGTGTAAATAGCCTTAACAGGGTAATAAGAAAACATTCCAATTTAATTATATGTTTTGCGTATACATTAAACATCTTCATCTTTCATTATGTATGATTTAAGATTTTTATTTTCAATAAAGTTTGAGATTAAAAATTGTCAATCTTCAAATTTAAAATGTTACATAAATTTAGATTTAATTTTCCTTAACACTATCTAACACGTGACTTGTTTTAGATAGTGTTAGGTGGGTTGGGGCTTTGATTAATATTTAATAGCTTTTAAGTTTGTTGTAATGTACACATCTTACCTATAGCACATACAGTCTAGACCTGAATTTGGCCATAAAACTAAAAAAAGGAAACATTCCCTGGGGGTAATAATTCAAGAATTTGCCTAAAACCTGTTCAAAATAATGATTGATCGGGTAACACATAATATTTTAACTACTTCTAAATTTTCTGAGCATGTATAACGAATAGTTTGTGTAGGCATGCAGGGCATAACTCCTTCAGGGCCCAAGTAAGAGGCCTCATAACTTCACTAGCACAGGGCCTCATTTGTCCTAAATTCGGCCTTGGTCACAGGTTACATTAACAGTTGAATAAGTTGTTTAAGCAACCTGTGATTTAACTGCGAAAAAGAATTGAAAATTCTTTCTTTTTTCCTTTTTTTTTTTTTTTTTTTTTTAATTGAAAAAGAATTCATTTTTAAGTGAGAAAATATTGTCTTACTTTCATTTTCCAGGCAAAATGAAAGTAAAATATTTTTTTTCCTCAAATATCGACATTTAAAAAAATGGGAGTGTGTTGCTCTTTTCCGTAGTGCACTACCTTGACTAAATTCTGGAACAAACGTTGAAAATAAGAAACTCTGCAAAACAGAAAAAAAAATCTTCCGAATTTGAGTGCTGTAACATTCCTTTGTCAGCTGTTGACACCAAAATGATTAAAATCTAATTTTAATCTCTTCCGGTCGTACTAAGACATTCTGATGAGTGGGTTATAGCCGGTAGTAATGAAGGAAGGGAAACCATGATATCGTCAATGTCATAAGGAAGTGGCCAGTATGTAATTGAGAAGGGCAAATAAATCACAATAAAGTCAACATGTAAAACGCCTCGCTTCTCGCTCCACATATTCAATTACCATCAGGAAGGAAGGTTTTTTGATATTTCATGACCTTAATAGTTCTCAGGATGTGCGTTGTGGTGCAGTGGAACGAGAAATCGGGAAGCCGAGTTCGAATTCTAGTTGAATGCGTTGCATTCACTTACGCGCAAATACCCTTAGGAAAAGTATTAATCCGTTTCTTCCTTCCAGTTATGGGTTAAATAACAGGACAAATTGGGTTCTATAGCCTTGGTCGGCAACCAGTCTACCGCGGAAAGCAATGGCAACCTACTGCGGGATAATCTTCTGCCCAGTCAGTCATGTCTCTTTCGAGACATGATCGCCCAAGCGTGTATCACGTATGGCACTTAATTGATTGAATAGCTCTCAAATAACTTGGGTACATTTATCAAACTTTATAAAATTTTCATCAAAGAATACTTTCATTGATTTCTTATTCTAAACATGACACTATGGCAGTTGCATTTTTGGGACGAATATATATTCTATATTTTTATTACTTCAAACGTTATTTTTAGTAGATACCCGTATTTGAAATAGACACCCCATTATTGTTATTGAAACAGAGATTATCACATCTATCGGCTTGTGCATCCAAGAAATCTTAAGGCCGATAGATGTGATACACACTGTTTAAAATAAAAATGTGGTGTTAATTTCAAATACGGGTTTCCACTGGAAAAATACCGTTTAATTTGAAGTAATAAAAATGTTGGATTAAAAATAAATCTATTAATTCTTTTGAAATAGCACAATATGCAATCATAAATAATTGTTCTTGTCCTTCACTTCGTTAATTCGCACGACCGTTACACCCAAGCAATACCTCATAAATAGTGGTGTATTCCGTTTTAAATGCGAGGAAAGAAAAGACATGCGTTTCAGTGAGTAAATGAAAGAAGGAAGGGAAGATGGAATTGTTTAACCCCTGTTTTAGGAAAATTGAAAAGGTTGTCAATTTCGGATCTTTTCATTTTTACCCATTAACTTGTTAAAATAACAACCAGCATTCATTCTTATGATTGTTATTGCAATACTTTATTAAAGTTCTTAAGGTCAAATATTTGACGATGCGATAGGAGGAATTCTACGGATATTTTATTATCATAGAATTTGACATGAGCTTATTCGGTTATTAACTTAAGAATTAAGATTTAAAATATGTAGAGATAATGACATGAAAACATGTTATTTTTAACGAAACAAGATACGAAATTTATTTACAAATTTACATATTTGATGTTTAAGTAGCTTTTTTCAGGACAATCAAATATTAAAAGTTCGTAGTTTCGATGAATTGTCAAGAAGAGAAAAATCTTCATAAATAATCGGACACGAAGTAATATTTCATAAAACAAATTAAGAGTTTCTCGTATAAGTTATACGGTTGTATTCAACATGAATAAAAAGGTATATTTTATGGTTCGCTTAGGAGTTGAAAGAACTCTTTGAAATTCCCCTGCTCTCATTAGAGGCTGATAATGTATCAGCATGTAATTTGACACCGGCGTCATTCAGATGCGTGGAACTTTGCTTTTCTGTATCTCTCTTCTCATTGATTCAACTTTCTTTGCCTATATATATATATATATATATATATATATATATATATATATATATATATATATAGTTTAATTAGAAGAAAAGAGTGCTTTTGAATTCGGTGTTTATTCGAACTTTTATATGAACAATCTGACATTAGCTCATCATTTTTTCTTAGTTTGTAGACCGCTTCCTTTTCATTGGTCAAAGTAAATTTTCACGTAGGCTCATTAAACTTTGCCTTGGTCTTTCCTCCAGCCCGAATCCAATCCATTTTTCTATTGGTCAAAATAATCTTTCGAACAGGCTCGCGAATTTGAAAATAGTGAAGACAAGAGAGTTGTTTTTAATTCGTATTCATCACAGATTAATCGGAAATTTAAAACCGTGAAATTTTCACGGGTTAAAACTAGTAGTTATAATTTCTGTGTATTAGGACAGTAATCCTTCTTCAATACTTGTTTCATTGAACAAAATTTACATTTTTTAATTCATTAGGAACAGAAACAAAACTCTTGTACGCATCCAAGAAAGAAAAATCTAAAACAAAAAAGAAACATCTAAACAAAAAGAAAAATCTAAAACAAAAATACCTTTTCAGTTTTAGTCAACGAAATATCTAATAGCTATAACTCTATTCTTATAATCTTCAACCACTTTTTCAAAATGTATCTCGCATTTAATTTTATTGCGACAAAAAGTGTATGGAAGTTTTTTTTTATAAACAATTTCTGCAGTTTTTTTTTCTTTTTTGTGCCATGTCACAGAAATTTCAACTGTTACTTTCTGATTTTAAGCAAAAGTGATAACTCTCTTTAATATTGAGAAAAAGCATTATCATTCCAAGTACTATTCAAACTATTGAACTTAATTTTGTTTTGATTTTGTTGCTAACACAATTTGACTTTTGTTTTGATTATTTGTTAAAACAACGTTTGGTTTCGGGTCGATCTATTCTAATGCCTTCTTCATGTGCACAATCCAAAAGTAGCATAAAGAGTGAGTTCAGTGGCCCGTACAACTCTTGGAATAATTTCTACAGTCGCTTTTCTTGTCTTTCTTTTTCTCAGTTGATAATAGTATTAGTAGTAATAGTATTAGTAATAACTGCAACAATGTGATTATTTTGTGTTTATTATGACCTTAAAATCACTTACTCTGACTGATGACTGGGAGTTCGCCATTTATGTAACTGATGGATCTGAATTTCAATAATAGCCTGGTGCCTAACTTTTACCAAAATGTCTTTATTTGATTCTTTTAATTTTAGTGTAATATTTATATGCTCAGGTGAATAGATAAATAAAAGACGAGTGGCAAAAGAGGGTTGTTATCTCTCCTGGGTTATGTAGTCATGTAGCGCGTTCATATAAAAGTTCGAATAAACACCGAATTCAAAAGCACTCTTTTCTTCTAATTAAACTTATATATATATATAAGTTTAATTAGAAAAGAGTGCTTTTGAATTCGGTGTTACTTTTATATGAACGCGCTACATATATATATATATATATATAATTTAATTTTTTTTTATTTAAAATTAATATAGTTTACACTGCGACGCGGAAATTTCTATGTTTCGAGATTTTTACCTCGTCATCGAACAATGTTACCTCATTGTTGTGAAAATTATTTTCATTTGAATATATGAAACAATTTTTTGTTATTTATGGATGTGGGAAGGCAGGAAGATTTATGTGTGTGTTCAATTTAACTAATCAGAAAAGAGATCCACTTTAAATTTGAAAAAGTTTATATTTTTGAGGAATACATGATTTCTTCTTTCAATCTTAACGGCAAAAGTGTCAGTCGATCAAAACCTCTGTCTAGACTGCATTTCCGTTGACGTATCCATTATTGTTACAAGATTATCTTGGTTTTCTCAGTATTCCATCATTTTCTAAAACAAAAAAGAAAGAAAGAAAGAAAACTATTTATATTTTTGATCTGACTTAAAAGGACCTTTGAGTATAATTTTACTGTTTTTATTTTCATTCATATATATATATATATATATATATAAAGGAAAACAGATGTCTGTGTCTGCACCACCCCATTGCACTAGAGGGGTAGATCAGTGGTCGCCACCGAAGCCAGCAAAACCGACGGTTGCGGGTACCATTCAATTTTTATCCCTAGCCAGTTTGTACGTGCTTGGGTGTCCACCTTAAAAACCAACCTTGTATCACAACTCACTTCAGTGTGGTGGAGTGGGGGTCTGGGTAGATATCTTATTATTGAACTGCTAGTAAGTCAATCATATAATATTCGCAGACACAGGATTTCCGTTTCTCACTTGCAATACCTCTCCTTTGGGAGTGGACTAGTGTCATTACCTGGTGCTTATTCAAATGGGTTTGAGCACTTTTTGTCTCAAACCCACGCGCGCTTTTGGTCCCATCCCTCGTTAGACTCAACCTTGTGCCACATTCTGCTTGACTAGGAGTGTGGATACATACCCTTCCTCTCTGAGTTTCACACGGCGAACATGACAATGAATAGTTGTGATGTAGGAACTAATTTCGGCTACTTGCTTTCTCCTCTAGTTTTATAATTTAAAACATCTGGTGCCAGTAGTACTAAAACATTGTCTGTTTAGTTACACTTTCTCACTACCCTTCCTTTATATGTAAAATAAGTACTTACTTTAATATGCCGATGACGTATTTCACAAATGAAATGTTTTAATATATAAGTATTTTTAGAGGAAAACAAAAATACCGCTCAAATATTTAAACTGAAAATTGTTCTTCTTTTTCTATGTGCCAGGTCTCTTAAGGACGTAGGCGATCGTGGCTTTCCACGTCTCTCTATCCCTGGTAGCTCTAAAGCACGCCTTCTCCTGTTACCCCATCCTAACCCCGCTCTGCCATCCACCTGCTCAGGCTCTTCAAATATGTTATCCACTGCTTTCCCCTATCTCCCTTTCCCTCTATCTGACCTGTGAGTATCAGATTCTCCAAGCCTTCATTCTTATTACATGTCTCAAGAACTTCAGCTGTCTCTTCCTGATGCTCAGTATTTCCTTTTCGTTTCCATCCTTTCTAAAAACTCATCATTGCTCACATGCTCGAGCCATGATATTTGCAGTATTCTTCTGTAGAACCATATTTCAGTTGCATCAAGTTTTTCCTTCATCTTTGTTGATATTGTGCAGCATTCACTGTCAAATTGAAAGACAGACATCCCATAGCAATCCAGAACTCACTTCTTTGTTTCTAGCAAAATTTTCCTGTCTCTTAATACTCTGCTCAGCTTCTGGAATGCGTCCTTCGCCATTCCAATTCGCCTTTGGATATCAGTGTCGTACTTTCCGTCTTCTGTTAGAACACTTCCCAATTACTTAAATTGTTGTACTTACTTGAATTTAGTATTCCCAACATGTAATTGGCATTTTGGGTTCCTCCATTTGCTGATGACTATACATTCGGTTTTCTTGTAGTTGATTTGTTATTCTTTGTTTTGACTTTCTTCATCTATCATTTTTAGGATGTTTTGTAGTTTTCTTTCCATGTCAGCTATCTGCACTGTATCATCTGCGTATCTTATGTTGTTCAGATTGTGACCGTCAATGACGAATCCTGGCATAACTTCTAGGGTTTTCAGAATAATCTCGCTGTACCAAACATAAATTCTTATGAGTTTGCTTTAATATTTTATGCACTTAATTGTTCTATTATTTCTTTTGCTGTAAAATCTTAGGAAATACAAATTCGGTTGTTTCTGTTGTACCCTATTGACTATGACGATGACTACTCTTTGTGATACCCATGTTGTGGAGTTAAGAAACCTTCAGTAAAAAATACAAATATCTTCAAATGCATCTTTCTATGTATTTCAGCGTTACAATAGTTCTTCCCTTCTTAAATGGATTAAATATTTTAAAACAGAATATTTATTTCAAGTCCGAATTTTGCCCAATATCGTAATATTTGATGCTATTAAAATATTAGAAAAAAGCCAGAAGTAAGGATCAACTTCAAGAGAATTGCTTTATGAAGCATTAATAATTCTTCAAAGGGATAACTTTGTGTAGTCTTAAAAAATCAGCTTATCGCGGATAAATTATAATATTGTCCCCAATAAAATAGGATGTAAATCCTGTTTTAATTAAAAATCATTCACAAAAGAAACCATCCTGTTTTATTTTGACTATTTTTCAATATTTTCTTTTTCTTTCATTTCCGTTCCTGTTTATTAATTGGTTGAAATATCAGAAACTCAGACATAGTCAGGCTAAAGAAAATAAGCCATTTAGAAAATAATGAATAAAGAGAGTAAACAGAGAGAAAATAATAAAAAGGAAAGTGTGAAAAATAACAGAGAGAGAAAGAGAGTAAAAGATGGGAGAGATAACAGAAAAAAAGAGATGGTGACTAAAAAACAAAACCAAAAGAAAAGATGGAACCGGAAATCGTGAAGGAAATTCAAAACAAAAGGGTGGCATTTGATATGCGATGGAGAGCCGAAAAAAAAATTGAACACTATAAAAACAAAAAATTAAAAGCTAATGTAAAAGATTAAATTTACTCTCGTTCCTTTTTATCATAGCATCAGTCGTAATTTCTGAGAGCTGCAAATAATTGCATTTATATGCGTGAGTGATTTTTTTTTTATGTAAGGGTCACTGGAAGCAAAGAGATGCGCGAAATTGCTTATTTACCCACCATGCATTGCTGTAATGAATGAAACGGACAGAAGTAAGCAACATAGACTGTTTAAGTAATTTCTATAATAAACTGTAGCATCCATCAGCCGTGTGTCTATAGCTACTCTTAAAACACTTGCTATATATTCACTCTTTAAAGTTGGAAGTCATAGTAAGTCGGTGATCCAGAATGCATGGGGAAATATTTTTTAAATATTTATTTTTTGAAAGATTTCTATCGGAAATGAGCTAGCATCTTGAGTGACATCAACAGAAACCGCTTTTATTCTCGATGGCTAAGTTTAACGACTCTTGTAATAATAGTTTAAAATGTTAAGTTTTTTCATTAAATATAGGTATTAAAATATTTTTCAAGACTATGTAATTTCTACGTTTTGATAATTGCCAAGATATTTTTAATATAGATGCTAGCGGCCTTAGAAGATATAGGCATAGATAAGTTCATAGAAATAAGTGAAATATACAACACTGGTTAGAACTTGTTAAAGCAACCTGTTAGTAGCAGTTTAGTTGGTCGTGTGAAATGTTAGCGTGTTACAAGTCTCACGCACGTAGAGGATTTACAATGTAAATCCTTAAGGGATAAGGAAGGAACATGGGGTTAATCTTTAAGTGAAGATAGACTCAGAGGTAAAAGGAATATAACCTTTATGTACAACATAACAACACGAAATATAATTGAATAAAAATGAATAAATTGTCCCGAAACATAAGACGAAAGTGAACATATTGTTTCAGAAATACAAGTTATATTAAAGCAAAGTCTGACTTACTTGTCGGATGATCATTCTCAGTGAGAATGAAGAGTGTCCAAGGGTTTAGGCTAACAGCCCAGCGAAGAAGAAGAAGAAGGAAAATTGTCTCTTCGCTGGCATTTTATATGGGATCAACAGCCCTAAGGCGTCAGGTGAGCATCTACAAGAAATAACTCCGAAATGTCTTAACATACCAGGAGAGCTAAGCAGATCTATTTTCATAACACTACCCAAGAAACCAAACGCAAACAAAAATTAATTCCACCGGGTAATCAACCTAATGAGCCACAAAAGAAAACTCATCATCCGAATTCTGATGAATAGAGCGCACAGCAGAATCAGGCGAGAAATAGGACAAGAACGATGAGGGTTCGTCAAAGTCACCGGAACAAAAGTATGCGATATTTATGCTCAGAATGTTATCAGTAAAAGCAATGCAAATGCAGAAGGAAGTGTACCTGTGTTTTATAGACTACGCGAAGGCGTTCGACAATGTACGCCACAAAATATGTTAGAACTGCTCATATTCGGGAAAGACATTACAATAATCAGGAATTTATACTGGCAGCAAACTGCGTGCACGGACAGAAAATGATTTCAGCAGATATAAAAAAAAATAGAAAGGAGTGTAAGAAAAGGATGTGTCTTTTCACCGGATTCATTCAACCTATACAGCGAGCCAATTCTGAGAGAATTAGAAGTCCTACCAGGGTTCATTATTGGCAGTCACAATCTTAACGATATAAGATACGCATATGACCCAGTGCTGATAGCAGACACAGAAAGGAAACTACAAAAGCTCATACAGAAGGTATCGAATGAGATCGAGAAGAAAAGATCAAGTACAAACTACACGAAAACATAATCCATGGTTATCAGCAAAAGGCTGACCCTAAAATTTAAATTACAGGTTGGAGATACTAAAATTAAGCAGATACAGAAATTTAAATATCAAGGAAGTTTTCAAACAGAGAATGGAAATTGCGATACTGAGATCTGAAGATATAATGGAATGGTCAAAGATGCATTCCAAAAGCTAAACAAAGTATTAAAAGACAGAAAAAATTTCGTTAGAAAGAAAGTATTTCTTTTACATGATATCTGAAAATATTTCGTGAGAAAGAAAGGATTTTCTGTTATATGATATCTGTCCTTCTGTATGGCAGCAAATGCTGGACAATCTTCTCAAAGATGAAGAAGAAACCTGAGGTAACAGGAATGTGGTTCTACAGAGAGATGCTGTGGATACCATTGGTCGAACATGTGAAAAATAACGAGGTTTTGGAGACAATGGAAACAAAAGGCAAACATACTTAACACCAGAAAAATGCAGTTTAAATTTCTGGGGTACATAATGAGGAAGGAGGGCTTAGAAAATCCGATACTCACGGGACAGATAGAGGGCAAGAGGGACAGAGTAAAGCAGCACGTAATATACTTGATGGGCTTCAGCAAATTTATGCTGAACCAGGGTTTGAGAGAAGTAACAAAAAGGCAAGACCTATTAAGAGCAACAAGAGACAGGAAGATGTGAAGGGCTATGATCGCCTACATCCTGAAGGGACTCGGTACATAAAAGAAGAATTTCTGTGTATGACCACAAGCATTATCAGAGTAAATAATATTAAGAAAAAAAAAGAAATAAAAAGTGAAATAAACAATTTTTAGAAGAGACTATAAATGTATACATTATTTTGCTAGAATCTTAAACAGAAATGTATTTCGTTTTATCATTCAGACACATACTAACTTTACCGACTCATAAACACACACATTCGTACATGATTCTTTTATACACATAGTTTATTTTTAAAAGAAAATTGTTCATCACATGATACTTGTATACATTATTTCACTACAATTTTGAACAGAAATATATATTTCGCTTTCATTCGCACACATACTAACGTTACCGACATATAAACACTTAATTCATCTATAGTTTAAATGCGCTTGACACAAGCATTATTTTCGCATACATACACTTATATTTAAAATAAACATCTATTGTTTTTATTACACGTGGTACACACATATAAACAGACATAAGTTTTTTCTCTACATGTAAAAATATTCATCCATTGCTTTATAGACCTGACACCGCTCGGTTTGGTTTTTGCTAAAAATAGTGAATTTGTCTGTCGAAGTGGATCATTATTTTCAGTTAACTGACTTCTCCAATTCTGGTCTGTGATATTTTCTCTTTCTCTTCTCTTTCTAAGACCCTATCATTTCGTTGGTGTAATTCTGGGTTGTGTTTAGGTTTTTTGTCTTTGTTTTGTTAGCTACTGCTGGTCCAAGTTCTCTACTGAACCAATAAGTGATCTTCTGACTTTTACTAAATTAAAACTTAGTAAATTTAACTTTAATTTTTCTTTCATATTGAAGAAGACAGACCTACTATCGTTCAGTTCACACTTCTCCCACTTTTATTGAACAGGAATAGAGGCTCATCTCTTGTTCCCGGCTGTTTTTTTTTTTTCTCAGACTTCAATATTGGTGCTCCCGCAATTTTTCTGTGCTATGTGTGGTCGATGTAAACATATCTTCACTGTGAGGGTACCAGGTTGGCAGTTTTCTGGTTGCTGCTTTCGACTGGTAGTTAGGAGCCCTAACTCATGCGTATCGTCGAGAGCGGCAGCTCTGATCAACAGTTGCATAATATCGGAGTTCTTTCAGTGACATAACGTGCATGGATAGATGTTCCTGCAAGCGCTTTCAGTAGGCAACCCCGAGGCCACACTATGCTACAGTTAGCGCCAGCTTCCTTCCGGCACATGTCGTGGTCAATGACCACCTTCCACCTTTACTTGAGGTCTCTCCTCACCAACAACACAAAAATGAACAATAGCATCTCAAGAAACAAAGCTAAACCAGCTAAACCAAAATCATCTAAACCACTCAACATTTCCTTCACAAACATCCAGGGTATGCGTACCAACTTCTGCAGCGTGAAACCTTTCCTTCACGAAAGATCCTATGGTATCCCCGCTTTTGCGAAACTAATCTTAAGTCTTCAATCCCTCTTCTCTGACTTCTTGATTCCTGGCTGCCTTCTCCTCTTAAAGAAGGACTCCGCTGTCCATATGCTTGGTCTGGGAGTTTACGTCAGTGAACACCTCTCTCTAGCAAGGGTTACTTCTCTCGAATCTCCTGACCACTTATACATGTCTCCATCTTTCACTTCTAAAATTGGTTAGCTATTTTCTTTCTGTACCGTTCCCCTTCCTCTACCGACTGCTCCTTGCAAGATAGTATCTCTGACAATATAGATATGGCTACTTCCTTCCATCCATTTGCTAATATATTTGTGTTCAATGATTTTAAAGCCCACGATGCCAAGTGGCTTTAAAAAAAAGGTCACTGATTCTGCTGGCATTCATGCCATGAACTTTGCAATTACTCAATCATGAGCAAGTGGTGGATTTCCCCACACGCTTCCTCAGTATCCTTACAGGACACGCTTCTCTGTTAGATCTCTGCTTCACCTCTGTTCCTGACTCCTGCCAAGCCTTGCAGTTTGCTTGGAAACACCGATCATGCTGTCGTTTTCATTAATATTTATCTCCACTCCCACTCCCCCTAGAAACCTCCTACCAACAGAATTTATTTCTGCTACCAAATAGCAAATTGGGATTCGTTCCGCGAATTCCTATGTGACGTTCCTTGGGAAAATGTGTTTAGCCTTTCCGCTGAGGACTACGCCTCAGAGGTCTCCTCCTTGATAAAAGCTGGCATCGATGCTTTCATCCCGGTCAGAAAGTTGCGTTCTAAACCTCCTTCATCCCCCTGGTTTTCTCCTACCTGCTTCTCCCGGCTATATCAGAGCCACGCGTCAGACCAACATAGACAGTCCCTCCTGTCCCCCATTAACATGGATCTAGCTAGTCCCCCCGAAAGGAATATATTGCGCCTCGTCGGTCTCACTCTCTCAGCCGACCTAAAGTGGAACGACTACATTAAATCATAGCTAAATCTACTGCTAGGAAGTTTGGGTCACTGTGTCGGGCCAGGAAAATTTTCTCGCCTGAGTCCATCTTGCACATATACAAATTAAGCATCCGCCTATGCATTGAATCTGGTCAGGCGCCCCTGCTATTCATCTCGGGCTTCTCTAGAAGAGAATCTGCAATGTAATCGATCCAGACTTGGCACCTCAACTCCAGCCACTTTCTCACCAACGAGATATGGCTTCCTTCTGTCTCTTCTACAGATATTTTCATGGCTTCTGCTCTGACGAGCTTAGCTCCTTGATAACCCCTCTACAAGGATTTACTCGAACAACCAGACTGGCTCATCAATTGCCATCTCCTATCCTCTTGATTCCTATCTCATCCTTTCTCCAACACCTCTGAATCTTGTTCTTCTTGCTTTTTCACTTTACTCTCACTTTACTCTCTCCGCACCAGTATTCCCATCCTTCTCTTGCCCATTCTCTGACACCCCCTGTAACCGGTTCTTCTTTCTCTTCACTTGCCTCCTATGTAACCCTTCACTTTCCTTTTATGTAGTCTCCTGCGCACCAGTGACAGTTACTTGTCTCGGGTTTTTTTTCTTCCGGTTAGTACTTTGACTAATGTTCAAGTGCTTAGCTCGTTTCTTTTTTTGTTACCATTTTTCCCCTCCGCGTTTATACTCGGTGGTTTTTTCGAGACGAGTTTAATAACAAATTTACAGTTATATATATATATATATATATATATATATATATATATATATCATCAGTATTTGACGGGAAGAAACAAACGCCAGGAGATAATCAAAGGCATGCCTAGAAAGTGCTTGATAACATGGGAAACAGTAGGGCCTCAGCAAAAGAGAAACACTCTAAAAGCAAAATAGTTTCTGTCAGAGAATACACGTTGTAAAATTTTGAGCTAATATATAACGTGTCACTTACGCACAAATACCCTTGGGAAAGGTATTAATCTGTCTCTTCCCTCCAGTTATGGGTTAAATAAAAGAACAGATTGGGTTCTATAGCTTTAGCTGTCAACCAGTTTACCGCAGAAAGTAATGGCAACCTACTGCGGGATAATCTTCTGCCTAGTCAGTCATGACTCTTTCGAGATATGATCGCCCAAGCGTGTATCACTTATGGAACTGACAAACTGATATAACGTGTATAAAATTTACATTTGAACACACACACATACAAAAAAAATCAATTGCCGACTACCCGATGATCGTGTTAAAACGCATAAACTATTAGCAGTGGTAGGTCATTATACAAGTTATTAAAAAAAAATATATTAATGCCCTACTATTAAATATGGTATTGAACACTTTTTTTCCGGTATGCTTTTGCCCATTAGAGGCTGTGTACATTATACCCAACAATTTCAATATATATATATATATATATATATATATATATATATATATATACTGTAATGGTTGTTACAATGGTTTATAAATTCATAGTATCACTACACAAAAATTTTGGGGTTTCGAAGCTAGCCCTTTTTTGTGGACTGCTTCATCTTCAGATGATGTTTTTGAAAATGCGCCTGAAGATGAAGCAGTCCACAAAAAAGCGCTAGCTTCGAAACCCCAAAATTTTTGTGTAGTGATACTATGAATTTATAAACCATTGTAACAACCATTACAGTATAAAGCTCTACATATGTATCGAGCACTCTATATAAAAGTAAATGCATGAACAAAAGGTTAAAAAACCTACGAGTTCTACAGCTTAGTTACAATATATATATATATATATATATATATATATATATATATTTGGGCAGCAGTCTTTCTTTTTAATATATTTCATTATAAACGACCGATAAGGAAGATTTTATTAATTTTTTATTCAGTTTTCCAGAATTCTTCAAGTTTCTTTTTTTTTGCTGGGGATAAGGAATGTAAAAATATTCCGTAATTTTTTACTTACCAAGCGCTTTCAGTCACTTCCCAATAATTTTCAAGGATGTTATTTTACCGATGTTGTTATTTTATCTTCATATTTTGACTGTAACGTAATTTTGTGCTTTTGAAATGGAGCGTTATTTAAAAGATATCACGTGACGCACCTCGCTTTTGCGTGTGTGACAACACCTACCTGCTATTAGATAAATCGTATTTTATGAACTACGTGTATTATTACATATATTTGTAATTACTACTAAATTATTCTGAATCAAGGTTTTAGTAAGCATAATAAAAATCTGTTGATTTATAATATGCTAAAATGCTTATTTTATCTTATGAATATCCATACTTAAGTTCAATAAATTGCTTATTGAAACTTATACAAAAATACCCAAGTTTAAATCCTTAGAATCAGGAGAAGATCTGATTAACACACGAAATAGATTACCTATATAATGAATTAACAAAATGAAATTGTTGGGTGTAATAGTGCTTAACTGATCAACATGGTTTGGGACCTCCACAAGAAAATATTTTGATCATGGTATAAATATAAACAATCTCTCATTGTCTATTTTCTTAATGTATGTTATTATGTCGAGGTTTGAAAGAGCGCAGACGTTCCTCGGATATCTGGACCAAACGGAAATTCACATGGATTCAGTTTTTTTAATTTTTTTATGGATAACCGCGTGACCTCAAGACTATATGAAGTTGACCTCGAAGTTCATAAAATGTCACTAGACCAGAGATAATAAAAGAATATAATAATTCTAGAAAACGGGTTATTGGTTTTGCTATGAAGTCCCTCACAATTGTAGGACCAATTAGGTCAAATTCGATCTACGAGGTCACCGGAAGTCACTCAAGGTAGAAATAGTCACTGGCATTTATGCAACCCCCAAATTACTTTCTTGGGAGCAAATTAACACGGAGTAAAGTTAATTGAATAAGATGTTAGGATAGGTGGTATTTAACTATAATTTCACTGGAAGCCATCAGAAGTCAATTTTGGATTAAAATATTTTTTTAACCGAACAGAATACTTAAAAGTTTAAAACACCATTTTTTCTGTTTTGTTTGCTAAATCATTATACAAATGTTCTCAGACAAAAATAAATCAAATTCTCGGGGTCAAACAATTTTGCAGCAAATGCAAAGCATAATCCTAAACTAGAGAAACTATCTGTAGCTCAGTGATTGAAACATTCTATCTGCAATGAGTATTGCAAATAGAAGAAATCAATTCAAAGCTGTTGCTGCAGATTCCTGAAAAGGTTCAGCAGTACTAGTCAACGGACACAGTTCTGAGCACTTCAAAATCTTTTAAAAAATAAGTTGATTTCCTCAATTCTCTTGAGCCACATTGTTTATCATCCCCAAGGCTTCAGATAAAAGTACGAGTATCCTTCATCCTTTTCAGAAATTTGACCTTCAAAGTTGTACAAAGAAACTCGCCTCACTGTCAAGCAACTTCTCCATCATATTATGGAGGCAATTATTCTAACTGAGGTAGGCCAAAAGAAAGATATGTTAATTCCCAAAATCCCCATAATACTAATAGACTTACTCTTTGAATTTAAGTAACTTCAATTCCCAGCGAAGTTCAGCTTTACTATAGCTATCAACAAGACGCAATTATAATATCTCAAGACAGCAGACATGAATCTGAATCCCAGTACATTTCCCACAGTCGTTTGTATGTTGGTTGTTCTGGTGCTGTAATTTTAAACACTATTTTTCATACTAACACCCAATATGAGAAACAATAATGTGATGTACCCCAAAAAAACATGTCGATCTAAGGGATTATATCAATTGTTTTTTGGATACTTCGACGTTGTCTCGCTAGATCAATTACGAATGGGAAGTGAGTTCAATCCTCATTGGGTGTTCCACCACTTCGGCCTTGTGCCACACCCAAGTTACGCTTTGAAAATCATTAGAAAGTTGTGTAATGGCTAGCATGCTTGTTTTACTAGATCAATTATGGCTGAGTAGTGAGTTCCATCCTCACTATGTACTCTTGACTTTCGGTCTTGTGCTACAGCTAAACCATGCTTAGTAAATCATTACAACGCTTGCACGTAGTGTAATGCTTAGCAAGCTTGTCTCGATACATCACTTCCGACTGAGTTAGATCCTCACTGAGTGTTCCAGACTTTCGGTCATGTGCCACAACTAAGCTACGATTAGTAAATCACTATATTAATTGTTTTATGCATCAGAATGTGTAACAGATAACAGATACTGTTTCATGGTGCAACTCGCTTCCATATTCTTGCTTTCTTGACGGCTACAACCAACATGAATTTAAATGCAATGTCAATACTCATCTCTTAACCACTTGACTCTAGTTCTTTCTGCACCACCCTGTATATCCTTTCTTTCTCTCGCAACTGTCATCACACGTGTATTCCCATCCTTCTCTTGCTCCTTTCTAACTGGTTCGTCTTTCTCTTTTCTCTCCTCCTATCTAATCTTTTTACTCTTATGTAGCCCCCCTGCACATCAGTGGCATTACCGCCTTGCTCGGGGTGATACGATTAAAAAAACGATAACTTTGTTTGCTGGATGGGACACAAGCAATTTAGTGAATTCTGGATCATATTCTTTACATGATAAACGGGGATTAAATCTGGCGCGCGCAGGAGAAAATAGAATAATTGTAATTCAGCCGATGTTCCTGAAACTATTTTCGTGTCACCCGGTGGGACTGCGTTATCTTACTGTACCAAATCACTGGGAAACATGGCGAGTTTAAAGAGGTACAAATGGTTTACAAGAAAATCTCTGTATGTCACACTTGTCAAGACAGATTTCATGTTCATCAGTGGTCTTTTCTAACTCCAACAGAACACATCCAACACCATTTCAGAGACACCACCAGCTTCAGACAACAGCACCCAGCTGACATACTGGTAACAGTCTAATGCGATCTTCCCTACACACAAACCAGGTCGTCTTCCTGAACGAACTGGAAACGTTATTGTCTGGCCAGGCGACACATCGCCAGTCTTCTACAGCCCAGTGGCGGTGTTCTCTGACCCACCTAAGAAGTGATAACCGATGCTATGTAGTTAATAGTCGTACACTTGTGGTTTACAACTACGAAGCCACGTAGAATGTAGTGTACGCTCCAGAGTGCGTTGACTGTGGGGTTGAACAGCACTAGGGCTAAATTAGGTTATGATTTCACGCAATATCGTCCTTCATTAAGTGGTTATCATATTTTCAGTTGTAACAACTTCTGTTCTTGCAGCACTTGTGGGGCGATCGCAGTTTCCATGTGCCATTAATGTCTGTCGGGAGTTCTCTTGTTTCTCTTTACTACAATTGCCGTACAGAAATTTAGAGCAATTATCATTAAAGAGATAGGGTATGCTATATTTTAATTTCATTTTTCTCCCTACAAGTTTTATTCTAGAATCAGTGTTAAATTTTCTCCTTGTTCCATATCTGGCACCGATGCGCATCTATCTATCTATCTATCTATCTATCTATCTATCTATCTATCTATCTATCTATCTATCTATAGTCATCCGCAGACAGATCTGTTTCGCTGTATCACAGCTCATCAGTACGGTTAAACATCCAATTGCTTTTACCCAGGATTGAAACCCGACCGAAGTCGGCGATTCTACCTTTGAGCTATGGGCGCTCGGTAGAAGGAGGCAAACTTTTAGCATATGATGTATCATTTCTTCTTTTTCTTTATTCTATTACATTATATATATATATATATATATATATATTAATGCAGGTTTCATTGAATAATATAGACAAGTTTTGTCTATTAATTTTGTGTAGGATCCGTTCGTACCGTCTGATATAGTTGATGGTAATATCGTTGAAAGACAACAAAAAATCACAGTAATTGTTGATTTTTTTACCGGGTCTAAGCTTTCGGCTCACATAAGCCATTATCAAAGAATAAATATTAACACATAGTAAACATAGAACATTTAAGTTATTAACAATAAAGAGAATTAAATCGAAGAGACAAGTCCATCCCTACCGTGGCGGATGGCCGCAGACAGTGACAAAATGGTGGCGTTGTGGTCCCCGATCCGATTACAGGACATTTGAGTATGTTAGTTGAGATATTAAAATTTATCGTATTCAAACCAGGTTTAAGTTGTTTAATGTTGATAGCTTCCAGGTTTTGAGTTTCTATTTATTATTTTCTTCTCTAAGTATATATGTGTTTTCAACGAACGTTTTTCTGAGAAGTGTGCGTTGATAACCGTGTTGTTTTTGTTATCAACGCACACTTCTCAGAAAAACGCTCATGATATATATATATATATATATATATCATGTAATAGAATAAAGAAAAAGAAGAAATAGGAAACGTATCTAAATCTAACATGTTTCACTTCTGTTAAGGCTTCTTCAGAGACCGAAAGAAAAATACAAAAACAACAACAAAAAAAGACAAAGAGACAATATACTTGTAAATTGTGATGTGTAGTTAGTTTTTATTGATCAGTTAGGCCCCAAATCACAACATGGGGGTATACTGTCTCTTTATTGTATCATTTTGTCGGATTCCGATCCATATATTCAACTCATACATATATATATATATATATATATATATATATATATATATATATATATAATTATTTTCAGATAGCGTGTATCTATAAAGGAACAAAATGAATAAAAAGACTAGAGAAAAACTATTCAAAGCAAATTGATAAAGTCTCTTAGAGGATGTCTCAAGTTGATATTTTATGTCACATTCCACGAAAGTCTGATTTATCTGGTGTTATAAAATTTTGGTTTTAATACTTTTATCTTGGTTATTCGTGTACATACTTTTTTTTTTGCGGCATTTCGTTTGAAATTCTCTGTGTGAATATTACGCGCATCGTCTTTTGGGAAAAAAAAAATTTTAATTTTTTCTGGGAATAGGTCAAATTTCTAATATCTTTTGAAGTTTTTATACAAGTGCAAAACTTTCTTCGCTTTTAGTTTTGAAAACAAGTAAACAGACTGTTAGAAAGACTAATTGACTTCCTTTCCACTTAAACATAAAATTAAGTAAAAAAAAAAAAATCCTTTACTTAAGTAATGTTCTTTCCAAATGTGAGCATAGAAAGTTTTATATGAATTAGAATTGCAGATATTTTCTTGGTTGTGCAATAAGTTGTAATTCGAGCCTACGGGGGGGGGGGTATATATAAAATTTCAGATTTTATCATGCAAGTGAATTTAACTATAAAATTGGTATCAAGTAATTGAATAACTAATTTTCAGGATATATTTATATGAAAAATATATCGTATGAATTTCATCCTATAGCATATGCCTTTATCAAAAAATATCTATAACTTTTTAGGAGTGTCAAATAGTATTATGAAAAAAAAAAGTGAGTGCAGCATAAATTTTTCTTTATAAAAAATCCCAAAAGATATAAACCACAGGAACATATTGGAACAACATGATATCTCATATGATTGTTTTATTATTTATTATTATATTATATCCCACATATTTGAACGAATAAATAATGATAATTACTATATTGTAATTTTGCTTGTTACTACGTTCCTTGCTGCCAATACTTCATAAATAATACACTATTCCGTTTTGATTGCGAGAAAATATGGAATACATATCAGAGACGCTGTTTGATATAAGAAAGAAAGAGATGATAGTGCTCTCATATTTTTAACGTCTGTTTCAGTGAAATGGAAAAAATTGTAAATTTTAAATCTTTTAATTTCACTACATTAAACAATAACCTGCATTCATACTTATAATTGTTATTTCAATATTTTGCTAAGATTGCTAAAATCAAATATTTAAGGATGCCTTAAGAAAATTTCCAAGGGTATTTTATAATCGCAGAATGCGCAAGGATATCATTTAATCGGTAACTTAACAATTCGTCGAAATAGCAGAACCGTGAAATTTTCATACGTACTAATAGTTATTTTTATTATATCCCTCTTAATCCATAGGCACAAAACGTATACCCACTACCCTAAAAATATTCTAACAATTAATTCAACTTCTAAGATTTTATGTTTAAGTTTTATTTTAAATTAGATTAAACTGGCAGTATAGCCCGGCGTTGCTCGGTTGTAATGAAAGCTTTAAAACTAATCCATGGTCCTGGAGCTCAGACTCAGCCTAAAGAATATTTGTGTGAAGTTTGGTGAGAATCGGATAAAAATTGTGGATTTGTATAAAGGACATACAGACAGATACACAGACACACACAAAAACATCTTGCCTTTTATATATATACATATTATCGATTTTCTGCACTATTGTAAGAACTGCAACCTTGAAACTTCTGAATATCGTTTCTTATGTCTTTGTCTATGAGTGTATCAAATTTGATTAAAATCGGACCACTCCTTCTATAACCCGATTTTTTCGATTATCGATTTTCGATATTTATCGGGGGTAACTTGGCACAAAACCTAGCTAAGAACACCCGCAAACGCTTATAGTACAACTATGTACATTTTCAAGAAAATCGGTTCAGCCGTTTCGGAGTTTATAGGTAACGGACACATACACACACACAGACACAAAGTTCCATTTATAAATAAGTTTAGATTAGATTTACATAATTACTAAAAGAAATTTATTAGTAAAGGAAATACTGTATATTCTATTACTGAATCGCGTGACGGACGGACACGGCTCTTATTCGAGTATAGATATGAAATTGTGACTGACGAACGGGCAGACGCGGTTCTTATTATAGTATAGCTTATTATATCCAATATACATGAATAAATTATTATTTTATTATATTATTTTTTTCATTCAATGATTTTGATTAATTTTTCAACGATTATTTTTGTTAACTTTTTCTAAAATGTAAAGTTTATCATTATTTGCAGGAATTTTAATTGCTTCGTAGATATTTTTTTTTCGTTTAATTATTACCTTTTCAGTGTCATATACGTTTCTTTTACTGATAGAACATAAGTCTACTCTTGGATTAATATAAGGATTTTGTTTTTTGTAAGGTGGGCAATAGTAAGCTTTGCAGAATGTGAAGAAGCATTGTCTTGCTTAAATAGATTTTCTAGTTTAAAGTTCCTGGTTGCGACATATACTACTCAAAAATTCTATTGTCCAAGAATTTATAATAATTCCCTGCATTTATCTTGATACCATTACTCGACTTTCTGTTATAAGGTGTTATCTTTATTTACATTATTTACATTTGGACTAATATACTCATCTTTGTTGTTATCATCACAACGTTTCGGCCATTGTGGCATCCAGCCTTCTTCAGGGGCTTATCAGTCCACTCAACATTCAGGAAATTTCGAACTGAACAATAGCCTAGAAAAATGTTAGCTCGTGAATTTGGTGGCATAGTAACTTTAAGTTCAATCTCTGGGCTGGGCTGGGTTGGGCTGGGTAGTACAGGCTCAAACTCAGTGGAAACAAGGCGAGCAGTAAATAAGCAGTATTTAAAAAAAAGGATAAGACTAGATACCCCTAGATGTGGTCAGCAGAACAAGAACAATCTGCGCCTGCAGATTAAATAAAGGCTTAAATAAAAAAAAAAACTTCTTTGAAGGTTACTTAGATCGACAGACACTTGAAGAAGGTCAGAGAGCAGAAGCAACTAAAACGTTATGATAAAAACGCAGATGAGGACGTTAGTACGAATGTAAATAATGTAAGTAGAAAAGTCTGTACATCGACGGATATATTTCAGTTAGAATAACGAAGTGTTTCTGCTATATATTTAGAGATTCTTGATAAAATCCAAAGAAGAATCTGCAGTGTTATTAGTCCTGACCTAGCATCCCAGCTTCAGTCACTTTCCCACCGCTTCCCTGTGCTGTTTCTATAAATACTTTCATTGTAATTGTTCTGATGAACTTTGCTCTTTGGGACTTAGACTTTATGGATGTAAGCGCAGTGTTAGATTGGTGGCAATGTTTCATTTTCCAGTTGAATTGGCCAGATGTAATTTGTAAAATGATGAGACCTTGTCAAAAACCGTTCTTTTGACACTACATTTTATTGCAAGTACGTTTGTCCATAGATTTATATGATTAATGCACCATGTTAAATTTTAGCTTACAATATCCCTTTTTATTGAAAATATCGTTGTTTCATTTAGTGGTTTAAAATTTTATTATGCAACTCGAGGTTCTTTTTTTTTTCTTTTTAAATGATGTTCACTTTTAACTAGGTTCAAGAGTCACTCGAGGTAAAATATTACAGAGTAAGAAGCACAGTTTGTGGAAGATGACGGTTGACCATAGAATTTAACAGGTTAAGATCGTAGTCATCGGCGAAGCATTCTCTTGGGATTTGATTCCACAAAACAACGGTTCAAAGGAAGAAGTTTCTCAACCGGAAATTGCATCTCACCAACATCAGAAACATACAGTAGAAAAGAGGGCTTGGAAAATCTGATACTCACAGGACAGACTGAAGGCAAAGAACTGTGGAAAATAACGCATAACGTACTTAGTGAACTTCAGTAAATGAATGACGGGACAGGGTTTAGGAGAAAGGCAAAAGTTATTTAGAGCTACAAAGGATAAGAATTTGTAGAGAGCCATTATCGCCTACGCCCTGAAATGAAACGGCACATGAAGAAAAATTGTTGCGGAAAGTGAAGAATTATTTGGGTTTTACAATGATGCTCACCCTGTAAAGGGCCTAAGAGTCACTTAATGAAGAGTGTCACAGAGTAAGAAGCAGAATTTATGGAGATAAGTGTGGAAAATAACGGTTGACCCTAGACTTTAACAGGTTAAGATTGTGGTGATCGAGGAAGCATTATCTCGGGAGTCGGTTCCACAAAGTAGTGGTTCGAAGGAACAAGCTAACCAAGTGGATTTTACATCTCACCAATAGAGTACGAAGGGAATTGTGTTGTTCGCTACAATGTGCTGGTCTGAGCCATGAAAGGACTGATGGAATTAGGGGAATGTAGTTCGTCTGAACATTATCCTTGGAAATAGCAATAGAGTAGCGGGAGAATTGCAACATTTCGTCTGTGAGAAAGTGGTTGCGGGTTAGAAAATAAGTGAATAAAATAAGTGAAATAAAAACTAGCAAAACTCTAATGTCGTGGGCTAGAATGAACTAAGAAATGTCCCTGATTCATAGCATCCATTATTACATATCTCCAGTTGTGGTAGAAAATAAAAGCAGGGTAAACAAAACCGAAGAGTACAAGAGCGTGCTAATCTTCCGTTTTGCGTTATGAAACGAGACGTTTGAAGTAGGCCAAACAACCTTCAAAATTATTAGGTGCTTGGGAGCAATTAATTTTTCTGGATAAGAACTGACATCCTTACTTCTGTGACAACTACTGGAGAGCTTCACATCCTGAAATTTAGTATAGTTCTTGTTTTTACTCTATTTCGTTGTTTATATTGAAAAGTAATATATATATATATATAATTCGTCTGAGACATAATGTGTAGCTGCTTGTATGTTAAAGTGTGTTTAATTATATACGCATTTATTTTAACTACTACATTGGGTATGAAAGGTCAAATGCTTGTTTATACAAAATGTTTGTTTTTAAATACATGTGTGTCTAAATAAAACATTTAAATAAACTTCAACTTTTTATATCTCTTACAATGTTTTTATCTAATGCAAATATTTTAAACTGCGTTTTGAACTTATTACCCGAAACAATTTTCATCCTGATAATATGATCGTTATAAATTCCTCCGACTAAGCCTGTATGTTTTAGAGAAGCGTCAGATGGTCTTGAAACTATTTTTTCTGAAATTTCGGAATAAATGAATAGAATCAAAGGTATAAACAAATGTTTATTTATTTATTTCGGTTGGCGAAAGTTCGTTCTGCTGGGGTAGTTGATAGTTTACGAGTCAGACTTCAGTAGTTGTGTTTATTTTTAAAACAGGTTGTCGACGCCAAAATGCTGTTTTCTCGGACCCTACGAAAGGCGGAGAAATGTCTTGAAGAGATTACTGCTTAGTTTCTTCACGTGACACGCTTACCTGGTTTCTCTGACTTTTCTCTACTGTTCTGTCTGTTTATATACACTTGAGAGAGGTTTCAGACGACTTGGTGCAAAGCTAGGTTTCGGTTAAAATTTTAAAAAATCTTTGTTCTTTTGATTGGCCAATATTTGCTAGCGTTCTTTTCTTTTCTTTTTTTTATAATCTAAGTTATGCGTGAAGCCTCTCGTATTTTTGTAGATTACTAGTCACAATGACTAGACCCGGGACCAACGAACTTCCGTTTCGAAGCAATTGTTTAGTCTTTTCTTCTTCCCCCTTTTTATTTTGAGGGTTGCATTTTTACTAGTTGAGAGAGAAGCATAGCAAGAGAGCGAGTAAAAGAGATATGTTTTTTAAGGAAAGCAATTTTTTAAAATTTAGTTTGACTTCTTTTTTTTAATATATTTTTTTGACATTTACGCTCACCACAATGTCATTCATGAGTGCGATACATACAAATTAAGACTTTTAAAGGATTGCTTTTAATATTTCAGAAATATTAGCTGTATTATATTTTGTCGGTTCGGCCTCAATTTTACAAACTCACATGAACAAAATATCACATCTCATTAATGAGACGATACAAAGTTATGGGCTTTGGACATAATTCTCATAAAGACAGGGCAGTTTTATTGTCATAAATTGAGCCACGGTACAAAGCCAAGTATTTTTTATTTGACACTTAGAAAACTTAGAGATTTGAAGTTATCAGGATTATTTTTTTAAGTTGTAAGCTTACTATTTGAAAACAATATTGCCTTCCAAATATTGATTTTTATAATTAATGTTCTTAATATGGCATGTTATTTCTAAACCCTGAGCACCACTTTTGTTTCTCTCATTTATGAAAATGTCCAATTACTCGGGGAAGTAAAAAGAAAAAAAAATGTTGATCATATGCAGAATATGATTATTACATTATTTTTAAGTGACTATATAACAAAAAAAACAAAAACTTATACAATTAAACTGGACAGTTACAGCTCATAAACACTACTCCGTATTATGGTAATTAAAAAGCATTTACTCAAGTTTGTTTAAAGCGGAAGAACATTCCAAGAATTAGACTTCAAGAAACAATTCTGTGAATACTGCATTCTGAAGAGTTTTATTTTTCTCCATTTGAATTTCTTTCATGGCCGGGTAAAGGCCAAAAGATAAACTAACAAGTATGTTCAGTCTGAAAGAACATTCGTAACATTGATGTAACAAGACAGCATTATAGTGGGTTATCCGTTCTAGTGAAGAGTAGTTGTATGTTGTTGCAGATTAACGGAATTTGGCCTCGTTGTAAATAGCCCACTATAAATCATAAAAAGGTTAAAAACCAAGAAAAGCGAATTGAATTTAGAAATAACATTTTATATATACACATATTAATTAAGGTTTTTACAATTAAAGTAATCCTTTAGGTATGGGTCCAACGGACGTTAAAATGTTCATGGCAATAAATGCTGAAAAGAGAGTTTTTGCGTATGAATGTAGGAGCGTTGTAAATTAGGAATGTCTTTGATGTATCCGCTCCTTTGGTCGGTAAGTAGTTTTGAGACAGCGAAGGATAAGATGAGAGGGAAGGGAGGTGAGTATAGTAAGTCGCTTGACGTCGGTCAAGGGAGATACTAATTACACTCGTCTCTCTCGAGTCTGTCTGGCGATGATTTCTGTATCGGCTTTTTATATCGCCGCTGTGGGTCCCAGCAGATCTTTTGGAAATTCACACTCGTCTTTGATTATGGGAATCCTATTGGCCGATAAATAAAATTCGCGTAGGCTCGCGAACTGGAATTTAATATTTAATTTAATTTTTAGCTTTCAACCGGAACATCTGCGTGGAGCCGGGGTGCGCACCGACGAGTTTTGGTCATTTTCTTTTTGGTCCTGAGAGTGCAAACATCCGGTCCCTCGCTTTGCTCGGTATCACCACAGCATCACATAGCTTAGGGTTTGGTCATGTCTAAATACTCCTGATTCCATTAAGTCGTTGAAACTTCTGTCTTAAAGCACCTAAGTCAACATTGTTAGGAATTCATGCGGAAATACGTCTAAGTTTAATGTGTAATTAATTAAAGATAATACAGTTTGTATAGTGTTGCTGTAACGGAATGTGTAGCATAGATCGGGTTTAGGTGTACGAAACATACGACGACATAAATGTGGTGAATAAGAAATAAAAATAACTTTCTTTTCTTCACGGTTTACAAACTCACAAATAAAAAAAAGAAGAAAAAAAGTTTAACTCCGTGCTGAGAAAAGATCAAGAAAAATTTCGCGAGCAACTGTGAATTAGTTTTCTAATCAATGAAAAGAGGATGATTTACAAAAAATAACAAATTAAACTTTTTAATGACCCGTGCCATGTTTCTTCCTGCCCAAAAAGGAGTTTGAGTTTGATCCGATCACTGGACTGGCCTATTTATTAACGTGCCCGGTCGGTCAGTGGCAGTTGGGAGTGAGAAGAAAACGGAAAAGAGATAAAAGCAGAGACCACGCATCTGAATAACGCCGGTGTCAAATTACACGCTGATACATTATCAGCCTCTGATGTGCGTTGTGGTACAGTGGATATCGGCTCGGAACGAGAAACCGGGGAGCCGAGTTCGAATTCCAGTTGAATCCATTGTATTCACTTACGCGCAAATACCCTTGGGAAAGTTATTAATCCATCTCTTCCTTCCAGTTATGGGTTAAATAGCAGGACAGATTGGGTTCTATAGCCTTGGTCGGCAACCAGTCTACTGCAGAAAGCAATGGCAACCTACTGCGGGATAAATTTCTGCCCAGTCAGTCATGTCTCTTTCGAGACATGATCGCCCAAGCGTGTATCACGTATGGCACTTTAACTGACTGACCTAAAAAATAAATATTTTATATTGAATTCAACTGTAATATTTTTGTGTGAAAAGGGTACTGTCTCAATTTGTTTCAATCATTTTGGAAATCTTTATTTATAGTGAATTCAGCTGTAATACTTTTGTGGAAAAAACGAATTTTGGAAATTTACTTAGTGTCTGATAATTTAATATGAACATTTTATCTTTTGATTATTCATCGAATCTACAAAATTTGAATGAGTGATTATTTGCCATGAAACAAGCTAATGACAATTACAACTGTAAATTTGCAAATAAATTCCTTATATTGCATCGTTAAAATATACACACGTTTCCTCGTCATTATACCCTACCTTACCTTTCTTCAAATATATGAAAAGTTCAAACAAAACACAAAAGTCTTCGTATAAAAACACTTATATATATATATATATATTACTGGGTAACAAAAACAATATAAAGTTTGTTACGAGCCTGAAATTATGCATTTTGTACTGTAACTTCACGGAGAATAAAAGAGGACGATTGACTTTCCCGCCTAACCATCTCTCATGCAGGTCTTGTCAGGTCACGTGACTCTTTTCTATTCTCGTAAATGTCTATAATTAATTTTATTGGTAATTTATGTTTTGGTCAAGGTGAGATAACTTTTTGTCTCTCGCTACATTGTATTAGTTATCTGTATTAGTTACTGTGAAAGAATATTACTTTTCAAAACGAAATTGTTTTGCATAACGAATTTCAAGATAATCACCTATCATAGAACTTGACTTGGTGTCTTTTCATAGAAAGAAAAGCAAACAAAAACAAAAAAATACCGTATATACTCGGATATAGGTCGAACATAGATTTTTTTTACCATAATAATGGTATGTTTTATTTACTATTGCTACTGTAATGAATTCGGTTTTCAGATTAAGCAAAGTTTAGAAAATGCCAACATGGTTTGCCGTAAATGGTGGTTAGCAAGCTTGTTTCTCAAAACAATAGTGTAGTGAGTTCGATCCTTATCGCTGGGGTTTCCACATGAATTTTGGGCGTAAAAAAATTAAAATTTCAAAATAAATTAATGCAACACATACATGGATATTTTTATGTCTATGGTTCAAACAAAACAAATCGCATATAGAAATGAAATTAAGTTAGCACAATTTAAATGTCTGAGGATAACGACGATTTCTATGTTGCGTTCAGATTCCTGAATTCAAAAAAAAGAGAGATGAGATTTACACACAGAGGGCGAGAGAATGAAAGATAGAGATGAAATTAACATACACAATGTGAGCAGAATTTGTTGAACTTGGCTTTAGATTTCATTAAATACTGTTTCTTTGAATTTGGCGGTAGCTGAAAGCGAAATCCCCGTGAAAGCGTTTATCAACTTTTTCTTTATTTCTGTATATTGTTTATATTGCTTCTAATAGGCTCAAGACTTAGGACTTTTTAGAGTCAAAATAAAGCGATATGATTAGTCTATTATTTTTTTCATCTCTGTCATGCGGTATGTTATATACTACGCCCAAAAAGAAAAAAATATTAATTACACTGGATTTGTTATTTCCAAAATCGAAGATGTGAGTGTGATTTCCTGTATATGTATACGTGTGTGTACTCGCAAAAGCCATAACATGATTTCATTTATCTACTTTTTCTTCTAAGTTATGTTGACTGCCTATTTTCATTATGGACTCAAATTCTAACCCAGCCATCATGTTCGTCCAGTGTAGTTCTACATAAATCGCTGAAAATTACATCTTGGCTTAATTTACACGTTTCTCTTTGTGATATTTACTTAAATGTAGTAATTTAGTTGCATTCATGTCTTTAGCCGGTGTTCTTAATATTCTGTTTTTTTTTTCTTTCACTCTCTCTATTTACATTCACAATACTAACTTCAAATATTTTATTGTTGGGCAATCCATTTCTTGCTTATTACTCCTTTTTATTACTATTTTCCCAATTTTTTTCTAACGTTCACGAACTTAGTTATTTTTCTTGTTCTTATCTTATTAATGTTTTCAATTTATTTTTTTGTTCTATGATTCAACTTTTATACAATTTTCAATATCTTGTTTCTTTTTGAAGTATTATCTCTTATGACTCAATCTTTATGGCAATCTTTATATATCTTAAATTAACAACTATCTATGCTGTTATATATATATATATATATATATATATATATATATATATATATATATATGTGTGTGTGTGTGTGTGTTTATTTATAGGATTATGAACTTTCGAGTTACATAATACAATGAAAAATGTAATACTACGTAACTCATTTTTTTCCGGTGTCAAACACATTAATTTGTAGCGGCCTAACTACTTTTTTTTGTTTGTTGGGTAATGAGAGCTTCTCAATTTTATGTATGTACAAATAAGTGAACAAACAAGACACAAGACAGAGGTAAATAAATTTTAATTATAACAACAACTGTGAATTATAGAAAAGGGGTAAAAATAAGTTGTCTCCCTTTTACTGCAGATATTTGCAAAAATGAATGAAACACTTTTTTTTTAGAGATATGTGTTTAAACAATAAAATATTTTTGAATTGTAAATGGCCCAAAGCCAATGTTCAAAAGTTTGTATGTAGACAAATAATTGAAACAGTTCAAATTGTGAGCTGGAAATTTGTGAGTTGGAAAACAGTTTGTATGTTCAAATAATTTGATACAGTTCAAAGTTATGAGTTGGAAGATAATCTGCAAGCAAAGTGTGTGTGAATAAAAAATGTCAAAAATACTTGCGGTTTAGCTGAGAAGTTGAAACAATAATAAATTATTATACCAGGAGAAAATGTTGAATGCAAAAAGCTGGTATTGCAAAGTTTTGAATATTTAACTTAACTTCTCAGTCAGGTAAAGATGAAACCGGCTTATTTTCTTTTAAAAGAGTAGGCGAAAACATATTGCCTTAAAAGAAAAGTGAGCTGGAAACAATAGGTCTGGTGGCTTCAAAGGAAACTTTCCAACTGGAGCTTGAAGAGCGGGAAGATTCCCGCTTTTTCGAAAGAGAGGCAAAATGCTGCTGCTGATGCAGAACAAACCAATGAAAAGTTTGGTTACAAAAAGATGGTTTGATTTATTTTACAATTTTCCTTCTCGAACTTTCTATAAAATATTGGTGATACGAGGGTATCGTAGAGAGCTCGACAAATTTGTAAATTTTTGCAAAAATCAAATAATTTTCGGATTTTACTGGAACTTTCAGGACTTATTCATAAATTAATTAAATTATTTTTGAATCCTTATTTTTAAAAGATCTTAGTATTTTTTTTTATTTCTGTTACCTTCCCTCCAAGTAAATTCATGAAATTTTAAGAATTTAAATTTTGTAAGCAAAATTAGTTGTATTAGTTAAATTTATTTGTGTTGAGTGTAATAAAAACCTTGAAAAGAAAGGAAATTTTCACTTATACACATTGATGTGAGTTCAATAAAACTCTTGAGAAGAAGAGAAAAGTAGTTACTTAGCTTTGTTGAAGAATCAGCAAAACGTGAAATGTCGATTCAATTGATGAGTTATCCATTTTATAAACTACAAAACAATCACTGCGTAAAATTTTAAAAGGAAAAACATTTATTTACAGTTTACTTACAATTACGAAAAAAGGTAAAAACAAAAATTTGCACAAAATTACAACTCTGGAGAAGACAAGGATTTTTAAAAATGTCGAAAACATCAAACAATAAGGCAATGAAAAACAAAGGTGCATTAACCTTTGCTAAAAAAAACGAAAAGACCTACTTGCAAATTCCCACACGGGCGTCCTTGGGACACAGTAATAAAAAAAAAAGGTTAAGAAAATTCATTTTTTACACAATTCGTACTTTGAAAAACTCTTAGAAATCCTTTCGTTTTAGTCTGGAGAATTTTCACTGGAATTCTAATTTCTTCCAACTTTTTTGGTTGGCTGGTAACAGAGCTTTCTTGATGTTAATACCTTCTTTGATATTGACCTGTCATAGGACAATTTACTAATTGCAGCTTGGTGACAATTTATTTATCGCTTTATTTTAGTAGCTAAATTTTGTGCACTTTTCTTGAAAGCAAGCTTCAACCAGCTTTCTTAATTTTTCTAAAACTCAAAATCTGATTGGCTAATTCCCTTCACAAAAATATTTCTGCACAAAACGCAATTTTTCCGTCGAGGCGATCTGGGCCACTCTAAAAAGTATTTAACTGAGAAAAACCACCGACGATTTCAGTTCGGCCCGCAAGCAGACGCCCGTGTACAACCGCATTGTAATGTAACAACAATCGCCCACTTCTTTTGCCATGCACACTAACTTGAATGCTGCTAACAGAATTCCTTTCACCCAGTATAATAATCATAACACAAAAGTCAGTCGGCGTCAGAGAGAAAGAAAGCAAAGACTATGCTTCAGCGATGTCCATTTCGCACCAATACATTATTAGCCTGTAATGACTACTGCTGATTGCCAAGTCTCTTTACTGTTGAAGCACCTAAAAATACATCTTTTATATTGAATTTCGCTGTAATATTTTTAATGTGAAAAATGAAGCTTTTCCATTTGTTTAATCATTTCGGAAATCTTGTTTCTAATAATTCAACTTAATACTTTTGTGTGAAAACCAATTTTGGAAATGTTAGGTAATTATTAAAAATGAAACATAGCTTCACATACCTCGTATAAAGGAGCTTCAACTGTGTTGCATACTTATTGTCGTAAAAATAATGACAGAGACATTTGTTTTAGAGCGGACAGACGCACGCACAAAGCGAGCCTTTATTTACATTAGAAGAAGAGGGAAGAGTTAGGTAAAGGGAGAGAATCCCTACAGAAATTTTAAACGAGAAAGAGAGATAACCTTTAACTGACTGACAGTTATTGATAATTTCAACACTCCTTCTCAATTGCTGACAGTCTAAATAATCAGTTCTTCAAGACCTAACAGGTCCCTGAGCTTCACAATCTGTGAGCTCACAAGTCCTTTTGTTAGAATATCCGCTACCATTTCTTTGCTCGGACAGTACTCCAACTTGACTGTCTTCTTTTCCACCTGTTCTCGGATATAGTGGAACTTAATGTCAACATGTTTGGCCCTTCCATGATGCTGTGAGTTCTTTGCCATACACATTGTTGACTGGTTGTCTTCGTAGATCAGTGTCGGGGAAACTGGTGATCCTGATAAGGCAGCCTGAATGCGCTGCATCCAAACAGCCTCTTGTGCCGCACTTGCCAATGCCATGTATTCAGCTTCAGCTGTTGATAATGCAACACAGGTTTGTCTTTTGCTTCTCCAGCTGACAGCTGCTCCACTTAATTTAAACAAGTAACCAGATGTCGATCTGCGATCATCTAAATTACCAGCCCAGTCTGCATCTGAATATCCCAGGAGGTTAGAGGTTTTTTCCTTGTCATACAATAGACCATACCCTTGAGTACCATTTAGATAACGGAAAATATGTTTAACGCACTTCCAGTGTTCCATTGTAGGCTGAGAGCAGAATCTTGCAACATTGCCAACAGCATATGCAATGTCAGGTCGTGTCCTTGTTGACAGATACAGTAAGCTTCCAACGGCTGATTGGTACAACTCTTTGTTGACCAGCTTGCTCACTTCAGTTGCCTTTGTTAATTTTTCTCCAACATCAATTGGGGTTGATACCGGTTTGGAGTTTTCCATTTGAAATTTTCTTAAAACTTCTGCTGTATATGCAGGTTGCCCAATCCATATTTTCCCTGGTTCGGGATAAACAACTTTAACACCTAAAAAGTGTTTTAGTTTTCCCAAATCCTTGATTTTGAAAAATTTTGAAATATTCTTTACAAAATCTTGAATTTGATTCTGGGATTTGCTTCCCACAATCATATCATCAACATAAACCGCAGTGATGAATATTTCTCCTCCAGAGGATTGTATGTAAATACAGGGATCGTTCTCCAACTGCTTGAAGTTCATCTTTTTTAGTTGACAATCAAGCACTTCATTCCAACATTTTGGTGACTGCTTTAAGCCATAAATGCTTCGCTGCAGTTTGCAGACAAGATGTTCCTTGCCTTCAACTACAAATCCCTCTGGCTGCTTCATGTAGATCTCCTCCTTTAGCTCACCATTTAAGAATGCAGTGGTGATGTCCAACTGATGTAGCTTCAGGTCATTCTGTGCTGCTAACGCAACAACAGTTCGCACTGATTCAAATCTCAACTGGGCAAAAGGTCTCGTCATAATCAATACCTTGCTTCTGAAGAAAACCTTGGGCTACCAGTCGAGCTTTATACTGTTCCATTTTTCCGTCAGCATCGTACTTGCGTTTAAAAACCCATTTGCTACCAATAGCTTTTCGTTCACTCGGCAACTCGGTGAGATCCCATACTTTGTTAGTATGCAAGGAAGAAATTTCACCTTCCATTGCTTTCATCCACTCATTCCTCTCAGGACTGGAGAGTGCTTCTTCCATTGTCAGTGGATCACTTAAATTATGGGCCATGTAAACCCATTCACCGTACTGGTCTGGAGCCTTCTTAGTCCTTGGTGATCTTCGGAGTCCCGGTCCCTCCTGCAAGTTGTCATTATCCTCGGAGCTCTCCTGGTATTCGATTTCAACTGGAGGTGGCTTCACTACTTCTTTTTCCTCTTGGTCAGTTATGGAGCCTGATTCATTGAAGATCACATCCCTGCTATGAAATACTCTAGACTTTCTGGTGTCATAAAGTCTATAACCCTTTACACTAATGCCATAACCAAGAAATATGCTCTTCTTGGACTTAGAATCCATTTTAAACCTTTCATCCTTTGGTACATGGACAAAAGCATCACACCCAAAGATGCGTAAATGTTTTACATTGGGTTTATGCCCCTTCAATACTTCATAGGGTGTCATACCTTTCACAGAATTTGTTGGGCTCCGGTTTCGAATATATGAAGCTGTGGATAAAGCTTCTGCCCAAAATTTCTTAGGCAGTTTTGCATCTGACAACATTGCCCGCACTGTTTCTACTAATGTTCGATTCATTCTTTCAGCTACTCCATTTTGCTCTGGGGTTTTAGGAACAGTATATTCATGTCGAATGCCTTCCTTTTTTAAGTAATCTTCAAATTCTCTTGAAGTGTACTCCCCACCATTATCAGTGCGTAGGGTCTTAATATTATGTCCTGTGAAATTTTCCACCATGGTTTTCCATTCCACGAACTTTTTAAAAACATCTCTCTTGTGTTTGAGCACGTATATCCATACAAATCTTGATTTATCATCAATAAATGTTACAAAATATTCTGCTCCACCAAGCGATTTTGCCTCTATCCTTCCACAAACATCGCTATGCACAATTCCGAGAAGTTGAGTAGCTCGCTTTCCACCAGATTTTGGAAATGAGGAACGATGATGTTTTCCATCCAAACATGGCTCACATAAGTTGATATCCTTGGTAACATCATAGTCAAGGCCAGTTACTAGTTCATCTTTTACTAGTTTCTGTAAATTCTTTTCTCCAAGGTGGCCAAAACGTCTATGCCAAATCACCTCCTTTGTGTTACTACTTAGGCAGGAGTTTGCTGAATGGGCTTCTCCATATACTTCACTGAAGTTTAAATAGTATATGTTACCAATTTTTGAACCTGTTGCCACCACTTTCTGCTTGTCATCCAGAATTTGACAACTTGATTCAGTAAATAGGCATGTCTTTCCAGATTTAGTGGCTCTAGACACACTTAGTAAATTATAAGACAATTTAGGAACATATAGAGTTTCATAAAGCCTGCATCTTTGGTATTTGCCATTTGGTAAACTCACTTTAAGTTCTATTGTACCTATACCTAATGCCTCAACTGAAAATCCATCGCCAAGGGTTATTTCCTCTGCTACATCCAACTTTCTGAAATTAATAAATTTCTCAACATCGTAACACATGTGACATGTAGCTCCAGAATCAACAATCCAGTTACTCTTATTATTATTTGACAACAACGCATGATGTGTGAGAAGTCCAACAATGTCATCACTAGAATCACTTGAGTCATCCTTTATTTTCTTAGTGAAGAAAACTTTCCTTTTCGGATGGTTCGACTTAACATTCTCTTTTGTATCAAGTAAACGACAGTCACGTTTAATGTGTCCGTTTTTTCCACAGTAATAACATTTGGGTCCCCTTTTGTTGACATGATGTTTTGATGCCATGGCTTTCAATTCAGCACCATTTATTTCCTTCTCTTTGATCTTGGTTTCTTCATGCAGCAATCGCTCAGTCACTAACACCCATTTAGGAACATCCTGACTTGCTTCGAGTGTCGTCACCAACATATTATAAGAGTCTGGAAGTGTAGCCAGAAGATGAACAACTCTATCTTCCTCGTCAATAGAATCGCCAATGACTGCTAATTCATCAAATATTTCCATCATAGTTTTAATGTGTTCATGAACAGAGTCGCCGTCTTTTAGTTTAAGAGAATATAATTTTCTCCTCAACGCTAATTTATTTGCCCAAGTTTTCTTTTGAAATTGGTCAGCTAATTTTTTCCACACTACTGCGGGGTCGTCAGGGTCTCCAATTAAATATAGCAGTATAGTTTCCACCGACAGTACAATCGTCGCTAATGCACGGTCCCTTCTTGATAAATATTTTACGTGTGATGCAGAATCTGTTCGTTTATCAGGAACTATCTCCGTTTCGTTAACAATGTTCCATAAACCATCCCTAATTAAAGCCATTTTACACTGAACCTTCCAAGTATTATAATTTGTACCATTTAGTGGTACCAGGTTACTAAGTTTTGTTTCCATTGCCATTGTACTTTATACAAGCAACACAAAAACTGTCAATACAAAAAAAATTCAAGATGGCCGAACGGGATAAAACAAAAAAAGTTCACACGTGGACATGGACAAATATCTCCAAGACGTTGACGTAGACTGGGTCCATAACCTTTGTTAGGTAATTATTAAAAATGAAACATAGCTTCACATACCTCGTATAAAGGAGCTTCAACTGTGTTGCATACTTATTGTCGTAAAAATAATGACAGAGACATTTGTTTTAGAACGGACAGACGCACGCACAAAGCGAGCCTTTATTTACATTAGAAGAAGAGGGAAGAGTTAGGTAAAGGGAGAGAATCCCTACAGAAATTTTAAACGAGAAAGAGAGATAACCTTTAACTGACTGACAGTTATTGATAATTTCAACAGGAAATGTACTTAGTGTCTGATATTTTAATATGAATATTTTCTCTGTTTATCAAATCTACAAGCTTTTAATGTGATTACTTTTCTTGAAATAATCTACTGACAATTACAACTGTGCAAATTTGTAAATAAATTCCTTATTTTATGTTGTTAAATTACACACGTGTTTCCTCATTATACGCAACCAAACGCATCTCCTTGTAGTGGTCTGGACAAATTGGGTTCCAATATGGAGTAGACTGACCGTCGGGGTAGTAATTTCAACAGCGAAAGGAAGGTTGGTTGTCCAAACCACCGCATTTATAAATAAAATAACTCAAAGCACAATGTAACGAATATAACAACATTGTATTAAGTAAGGTTACAGAACTGAATAATTTGTGAATGTAAGATGTCGTGAAAAGAGTTTTCTCTGAGATATTAAAGATATTGTCTCAATATTCATGTTAGAAGAGTTCCTGAAAGGAAATAATATGTTTATACTGAATAGTAGTGAATATAATTAGACATGTATTGAAATGTTCTTATAAGATAGAGAGAAACATTTTATGTGGCTATTTGCTGAATGCAATTAGCACAGTATGTGAGTTGGAAGAGACGAACGGTATTCGGACTTACGTTTCGAAAAACAGCCTCCAACTGGCTAAACATGTGTGGAAATCAGTTTATATATTTCTTAATAAACTCGGGAAAAAAGAAAGTTTCACGTGCGGTCCTTACGTAAGAGTGTGTGGGTATATGTATGAACGTGTGTGCATGGCGATATGTATGTAGGTATGTACGTGCATGTAGAAGTGATTCTACATCCTGCTTTACGTGCTCAATAAAACCCATGTGAAGAAAGTGTGTTTAATTTATAAAACACTTTTTTATCTCTACTTTTACTACACAAATTAGTCGGAAATTATCGTCCCCGTCTTTTTTAGGGTATTTCTTCCTCCTATTTCTCGTACCCCAGGGTTGAGAGAATAGATAGACGGAATGATATATATATATATATAGAGAGAGAGAGAGAAATCATGAGTAGATAGATAGATTGTGCGTGTGTGATAAAGCGGTAGCTTTTCTTTTTTTTTTTTTTTTTTAATCTTATCACCCCGAGCAAGGCGGTAACGCCACTGATGTACAGGGGGCTACGTAATAGTGAAAAGATTAGAAAAGAGAAAGCCGGAAACCACATCCTAAACAGGGAACAAGGGATGAGCCTCGTCACCTGTTCAATAGACGTAGGTGGAGTGTGAACCGTCAATAGTTAGATCTATCTACTCCAATTGAAAAAAAAGTGAGAAAATTGGAAAAGAGAAAGCCGGAAACCACATCCTAAACAGGGAACAAGGGATGAGCCTCTTCACCTGTTCAATAGACGTGGATCGTTTCATAATGCGCGAGGTGGGAAGAATATTTGAATGTGTTTCCATTAAAATATAGCGTCAACTTTTGTCTGGTTCAGCTCAATTGCTCACAATTAACAGATTTTTATCTCTCTTTACCATTTTTATCACAAAGGTATCCGCGAAAAATAAAGAAAAAGGGAATAAAATATGTCAGATTAATAAAACATATTCATTACTTCTTTAGAAATTGCCTTTTTTTACGTTTAGATACAAAGCTGCTTGTAAAAGTAAATAAATAATACTTTGAAAGTCAATAAAAGAGCAAGTTAGCTACGGTAGTAATTTGTGTACTTATTTCCAACGAAAGGACAATGAACTTAAGTTTTTGTATTATGTTTTTTCGGATACTTAAGTAATTGTATACTCATAATCAGCCTGGTCAAATAACAATTATTACAGAAAAATGAAGGAGAAACGAGTCAAAAAGTTTAAGTCGAAATAAAAGACGTAATAAAACAGGGATTTCAAAAGTTACTACTGAATTGGAATAAGTTTCGTCTCTGTCGGATTCACACTCCACTCCGGTTTTTTTTACCAGCAGTTAGGTTCATTCCTTGTTCCTTGTTTTTAGGATCGGGTTCCTGGTTCATTCTAAAATCTTTTCATTCTCTTTCACTCTCAGCAGTCCCTTGCGTCTTAGTGGCGTTTATTACTTTGCTTGGGACGAATTCATTAACAAAATAAAAGTAAAATGAGATAATTAAAAAAACAAACAAACAAACTAAGAGTTGCTTCTAAAATTCCGATGATAAGAATGTAGGAATGAACCAAAATGACCTCAGGTCAGATACTACTACCATGCAGAGAATACATTGTTTCTTTTGTTAGGTAATTATTAAAAATGAAACATAGCTTCACATACCTCGTATAAAGGAGCTTCAACTGTGTTGCATACTTATTGTCGTAAAAATAATGAAAGAGACATTTGTTTTAGAGCGGACAGACGCACGCACAAAGCGAGCCTTTATTTACATTAGAAGAAGAGGGAAGAGTTAGGTAAAGGGAGAGAATCCCTACAGAAATTCTAAAAGAGAAAGAGAGATAACCTTTAACTGACTGACAGTTATTGATAATTTCAACACTCCTCCTCAATTGCTGACAGTCTAAATAATCAGTTCTTCAAGACCTAACAGGTCCCTGAGCTTCACAAACTGTGAGCTCACAAGTCCTTTTGTTAGAATATCCGCTACCATTTCTTTGCTCGGACAGTACTCCAACTTGACTGTCTTCTTTTCCACCTGTTCTCGGATATAGTGGAACTTAATGTCAACATGTTTGGCCCTTCCATGATGCTGTGGGTTCTTTGCCATACACATTGTTGACTGGTTGTCTTCGTAGATCAGTGTCGGGGAAACTGGTGATCCTGATAAGGCAGCCTGAAGGCGCTGCATCCAAACAGCCTCTTGTGCCGCACTTGCCAATGCCATGTATTCAGCTTCAGCTGTTGATAATGCAACACAGGTTTGTCTTTTGCTTCTCCAGCTGACAGCTGCTCCACTTAATTTAAACAAGTAACCAGATGTCGATCTGCGATCATCTAAATTACCAGCCCAGTCTGCATCTGAATATCCCAGGAGGTTAGAGGTTTTTTCCTTGTCATACAATAGACCATACCCTTGAGTACCATTTAGATAACGGAAAATATGTTTAACGCACTTCCAGTGTTCCATTGTAGGCTGAGAGCAGAATCTTGCAACATTGCCAACAGCATATGCATTGTCAGGTCGTGTCCTTGTTGACAGATATAGTAAGCTTCCAACGGCTGATTGGTACAACTCTTTGTTGACCAGCTTGCTCACTTCAGTTGCCTTTGTTAATTTTACTCCAACATCAATTGGGGTTGATACCGATTTGGAGTTTTCCATTTGAAATTTTCTTAAAACTTCTGCTGTATATGCAGGTTGTCCAATCCATATTTTCCCTGGTTCGGGATAAACAACTTTAACACCTAAAAAGTGTTTTAGTCTTCCCAAATCCTTGATTTTGAAAAATTTTGAAATATTCTTTACAAAATCTTGAATTTGATTCTGGGATTTGCTTCCCACAATTATATCATCAACATAAACCGCAGTGATGAATATTTCTCCTCCAGAGGATTGTATGTAAATACAGGGATCGTTCTCCAACTGCTTGAAGTTCATCTTTTTTAGTTGACAATCAAGCACTTCATTCCAACATTTTGGTGACTGCTTTAAGCCATAAATGCTTCGCTGCAGTTTGCAAACAAGATGTTCCTTGCCTTAAACTACAAATCCCTCTGGCTGCTTCATGTAGATCTCCTCCTTTAGCTCACCATTTAAGAATGCAGTGGTGATGTCCAACTGATGTAGCTTCAGGTCATTCTGTGCTGCTAACGCAACAACAGTTCGCACTGATTCAAATCTCACAACTGGGCAAAAGGTCTCGTCATAATCAATACCTTGCTTCTGAAGAAAACCTTGGGCTACCAGTCGAGCTTTATACTGTTCCATTTTTCCGTCAGCATCGTACTTGCGTTTAAAAACCCATTTGCTACCAATAGCTTTTCGTTCACTCGGCAACTCGGTGAGATCCCATACTTTGTTAGTATGCAAGGAAGAAATTTCACCTTCCATTGCTTTCATCCACTCATTCCTCTCAGGACTGGAGAGTGCTTCTTCCATTGTCAGTGGATCACTTAAATTATGGGCCATGTAAACCCATTCACCGTACTGGTCTGGAGCCTTCTTAGTCCTTGGTGATCTTCGGAGTCCCGGTCCCTCCTGCAAGTTGTCATTATCCTCGGAGCTCTCCTGGTATTCGATTTCAACTGGAGGTGGCTTCACTACTTCTTTTTCCTCTTGGTCAGTTATGGAGCCTGATTCATTGAAGATCACATCCCTGCTATGAAATACTCTAGACTTTCTGGTATCATAAAGTCTATAACCCTTTACACTAATGCCATAACCAAGAAATATGCTCTTCTTGGACTTAGAATCCATTTTAAACCTTTCATCCTTTGGTACATGGACAAAAGCATCACACCCAAAGATGCGTAAATGTTTTACATTGGGTTTATGCCCCTTCAATACTTCATAGGGTGTCATACCTTTCACAGAATTTGTTGGGCTCCGGTTTCGAATATATGAAGCTGTGGATAAAGCTTCTGCCCAAAATTTCTTAGGCAGTTTTGCATCTGACAACATTGCCCGCACTGTTTCTACTAATGTTCGATTCATTCTTTCAGCTACTCTATTTTGCTCTGGGGGTTTAGGAACTGTATATTCATGTCGAATGCCTTCCTTTTTTAAGTAATCTTCAAATTCTCTTGAAGTGTACTCCCCACCATTATCAGTGCGTAGGGTCTTAATATTATGTCCTGTGAAATTTTCCACCATGGTTTTCCATTCCACGAACTTTTTAAAAACATCTCTCTTGTGTTTGAGCACGTATATCCATACAAATCTTGATTTATCATCAATAAATGTTACAAAATATTCTGCTCCACCAAGCGATTTTGCCTCTATCCTTCCACAAACATCGCTATGCACAATTCCGAGAAGTTGAGTAGCTCGCTTTCCACCAGATTTTGGAAATGAGGAACGATGATGTTTTCCATCCAAACATGGCTCACATAAGTTGATATCCTTGGTAACATCATAGTCAAGGCCAGTTACTAGTTCATCTTTTACTAGTTTCTGTAAATTCTTTTCTCCAAGGTGGCCAAAACGTCTATGCCAAATCACCTCCTTTGTGTTACTACTTAGGCAGGAGTTTGCTGAATGGGCTTCTCCATATACTTCACTGCAGTTTAAATAGTATATGTTACTAATTTTTGAACCTGTTGCCACCACTTTCTGCTTGTCATCCAGAATTTGACAACTTGATTCAGTAAATAGGCATGTCTTTCCAGATTTAGTGGCTCTAGACACACTTAATAAATTATAAGACAATTTAGTAACATATAGAGTTTCATAAAGCCTGCATCTTTGGTATTTGCCATTTGGTAAACTCACTTTAAGTTCTATTGTACCTATACCTAATGCCTCAACTGAAAATCCATCGCCAAGGGTTATTTCCTCTGCTACATCCAACTTTCTGAAATTAATAAATTTCTCAACATCGTAACACATGTTACATGTAGCTCCAGAATCAACAATCCAGTTACTCTTATTATTATTTTACAACAACGCATTATGTGTGAGAAGTCCAACAATGTCATCACTAGAATCACTTGAATCATCCTTTATTTTCTTAGTGAAGAAAACTTTCCTTTTCGGATGGTTCGACTTAACATTCTCTTTTGTATCAAGTAAACGACAGTCACGTTTAATGTGTCCGTTTTTTTCCACAGTAATAACATTTGGGTCCCCTTTTGTTGACATGATGTTTTGATGCCATGGCTTTCAATTCAGCACCATTTATTTCCTTCTCTTTGATCTTGGTTTCTTCATGCAGCAATCGCTCAGTCACTAACACCCATTTAGGAACATCCTGACTTGCTTCGAGTGCCGTCACCAACATATTATAAGAGTCTGGAAGTGTAGCCAGAAGATGAACAACTCTATCTTCCTCGTCAATAGAATCGCCAATGACTGCTAATTCATCAAATATTTCCATCATAGTTTTAATGTGTTCATGAACAGAGTCGCCGTCTTTTAGTTTAAGAGAATATAATTTTCTCCTCAACGCTAATTTATTTGCCCAAGTTTTCTTTTGAAATTGGTCAGCTAATTTTTTCCACACTACTGCGGGGTCGTCAGGGTCTCCAATTAAATATAGCAGTGAAGTTTCCACCGACAGTACAATCGTCGCTAATGCACGGTCCCTTCTTGATAAATATTTTACGTGTGATGCAGAATCTGTTCGTTTATCAGGAACTATTTTAATAATGTATGATGTCTTTTATAAAGATACCGAAAACACAGAACACGGGAGCTGGATTAAACGCAGCCATGTAGCTGGGCCGTTTATTCAGGAAACTTGGGGAAAAGGAAGTCCCTATCTTTTTTTCTTTTTATTGGAGAGGGCCTGTCTAAGGGGGACAACTCATATCTTCACATCCCTCTTTTACCATAAGGAGTTTTTTCTGACAGTTTCTTACAATTCGTATCTTTTGGATGGTTTGATAACACGACCTGATTTTGTAGTAGTTTCTAGTCTACTCGTATTGGTTTGTGTTGCATGTGCAGGGCTCTGCGCTTCCATAGGCGGTGCGCAGATGCTTGTGTTGGTGCTGGGAGTTTCCTCGGGGTGCACGTCTGGTATTGATGTGGTGTTGGGTGTGTGGGCAACTTCCTTGAGGTGCCTGCGGTTTCTGCGGAGACTCTGCTCTGACGGCGTTTCGACGATGTATGAACGCGGTTCAGCACAGGCCTGTTTGACGATGGCTGGGGTCCATCTTCTTGAGTCTTGGTCTTGAATGCGCACTTGTTGTCTTGTGCTAAGATCAGGGAGGTCCTTGGCGTGTATGTCATGGTGCCTTTTCTGTGACAACTGTCTTTGGAGTAGTTGATTCTGGATTTCCTCCCTCCGGACGTTTTGGTTGGTGCATTTCTGTGTTATTCTGTCAATGTCATTATTGATGCCACTCCAGAAAACACATGTTCTGGCTCTCAGTTTGCATTTTTCGCGCCCCTGGTGCCCATAGTGTATCTTTTCCAATATCTCTGGTTGCATTGATGTAGGGATCAGAATTCTGTCACCTTTGAGTATTATGCCATTTTCAATGGTATGGCCGCAAATTTTTGTTGACTTCTCGGGAAGTGTTAGGCCAACCTTGTAGAATGGTTTCTCTGAGTTCACAGAGGATGGAGTCAGCTGTGGTTGCGTGCTTGATCTGTGCTAATTTTTCAGTGGAAAACTGAACGAAATCCACTCTTATATTGAGGTTGATCTCTTCTTTGTTTTTTCTATTTGGTAGTCGGGAGAATCCATCTGCCAGGGTCATCTCCTTGCCTGGACGATATGTGATGCTCAGGTCATACTCCTGCAGGCGTAGAAGCATGCGTTGTAAACGAGGGGGAGCTGAGATTAGGTTTTTTAAACTGATCATCTCTAATGGCTTGTGGTCACTTTCTACCTTGAATTGACATCCATATAAGTAGGTTTTAAATCGCTCACAGCCAAAGACGACAGCTAGCAGCTCTCTCTCTATGTTCGCATATCTTTGTTCTGTCTCTGTGAGTGCTTTCGACGCAAAGGCGATTGGTTTTCCCTCCTGCATGAGTACTGCGCCTAATCCTTTGTTGGAGGCGTCCACCTGCAGGCTTGTTTCCTTTGATGGGTTGAAATATGCGAGAGACATTTCCTGGCATATCAGATCCTTTATTTTCTGCAGTGCTTTCTGGTAACTGGCTGTCCATTGATATTCTGATTCTTTCTTGAGAAGATCCCTCATGGGTGCCGTCAAATCAGATAAATGCGGAATGAAGGGCGCTAAGTAGGTGATTATGCCTAACACCTTTTGTAGTTCTGTTACATTGGTGGGGCTGGGTAGTTGTTTTATTGCCTCTACTTTGTTCGGATCGGGTTTGATACCATCTTTGTCGTATATGGCTCCAAAGAAGGCTATGCGTTTCTTGTCAATTTCGCATTTTTCACTATTGAAGCACAACCCTTCGGTTTGCGCCACCTTCATAAGCTTGCGGAGGTTGAGATCATGTTCCTCCTTGGTCTTTCCATAGACAATGACGTCATCTATTAGGCCGATTGTCCCTGGGCATTTTTCCAGTATCATGTCCATTCTCTGCATAAATACGTCTTGGGACATCACTAGCCCAAATGGCATTCTTTGAAAGCAGAATCTTCCAAATGGTGAGTGAAACGTTGTTAGTCGTTGGGATTCAGTATCAAGCGGTATGGACCAATATCCATTTTTGGCATCCAGTTTTGAAAAATATTGAGCACCCGATAGCTTGTGCGTTAGCTCCTCCATCGTAGGGGTTTTGTAGTGGCATCTCATGATGGCTCGGTTGAGGTCTTTGGGGTCCAGGCAGAGGCGAAGTTTTCCGTTCTTTTTTCGAACGTAAACTATACTGCTGACCCATTCGGTTGGTTCTGTCACCTTTCGGATGATGCCTTGGGATTCCATGGACTTGAGTTCCTTTTCTATTTCGTCTCTTAGGTGGATGGGGCACTTCCTGGGTGCATGGATCACTGGGTGATTGTCGGGTTTTAGTACTATGTGATAGTCGCCCTTGAAGTGTCCTATGCGGTCAAACTGGTCGGGATAAACCTTTTTTAAATCCTTGATCGATTCAATCGGATCTTTTATTTCTCTGGTAGTGCAGTGGAGGCTTACTAATTTTAGGCTTCTGAGTGAGGGTAGTCCAATTATGGCAGGTCCATTTGATGTCACCACATAAAATTTTATGTGTCACCATAGACCCTTGTAAGCGCATTTTATTACGATGGATCCGTGCTGTGGGATCTTGGAGCCGTTGTAAGCTGTTAGAACAGCTGTTTCTTCTTGCGTCGTTCCAGGACGTGGATGTCCATTTTGGTCCACACATTTGGGGAACATTTGACGGAATGTACGTAATGGGAGGGCGTTTCCTTCAGCTCCGGTGTCTATTTTGATTTTTAGCCGGTCTGTGCCTTGCCTGTTTGGGAGTGCAACGTCGAGATTCGCGAAGGCTTCTGTTTCAGGTGTTTTTTCTTCGTGCTCATGCACTGAATAAAATGCCATACTCTCGAAATCACTTGCGATTTCTATTTCATTTTGCACATTAATGCAGCTCTGTTGGCTTCTTCCTGTGTCCCGTGCTGTTTCAGCTTTTTTGCGCTTGGTTTGCTGCCTGTTCGTGTTCTTTCTGTATGTCTGTGTCTGACACACTTTGGCCCAATGGTTCTTCCGACCACATGCAGAACAAGTACTGCCTCGTGCAGGACAATTTCCTGGCTTGTGTTGATCTACCACAGACGTCGAAACTTACAGTCTTGTGTTTTATGGCGCTTATGTGGCTTTCCTCTTTTTTTAGCTCATTCATCTTCTCTATATGGCTGATTGAAGCTTCATAGCTTCTACACGTGTTGAGCACATCTGGCAGTGGTACGGGCTCGTTCTTGCTCAGTAGTTTCTTTTGTAATTCTGGGAAACGGGTTCCTATAATTATTTGTTCGGTAATTCTTTCCTCAAGCTCGAGCTCGTCTCTGAACTTGCATTTCTGCGCCTGAAGCCTGCACCTTGCGAGAAAGTCATCGATACTCTCAGTGTCGGACTGTGCGTATTTTTGTAGGGTGAAGCGGGCAATTCGGAAATTAGTTTGGGGCTCTATTTGTTCTAAGAATTTTTTCCAAATCACCGCCGGATTTCGTTTGTCCGCTTCGTTGGCGAATAACCAAGAGTTGTATCTTCTCAGGCCTTCCGTGCCTGCCAGCAGCAGAATGTGGTCCACTTGTTTACTTTCTTCAATGGCTCTTACGGAGAAAAATAACTCGCATTGCTGCTTAAAAAATTTGAAGGATTCCACCAAATTATTTGTTTCCCAGTGCATGTGCGGTTCCATTGAGTGACTGGACGTCATTTTGCAACAATATACGGGAGTGAAAGAGAATGAGAGAATGAATTCGACAACTTACGGTTTTCTCAGGAACATCCAAGATGGCGTCTTCTAGTGTGCACATGTGCGTTTTTTTTGTTTTTTTTGGGCTCTCATTAATAAATTTCTTCTTGTGTCAGTTTATAGTCGTGTTGCGTGTTCCATTGTTGGTTTTACCGCTGCCACCATTTAATAATGTATGATGTTGTCTTTTATAAAGATACCGAAAACACAGAACACGGGAGCTGGATTAAACGCAGCCATGTAGCTGGGCCGTTTATTCAGGAAACTTGGGGAAAAGGAAGTCCCTATCTTTTTTTCTTTTTATTGGAGAGGGCCTGTCTAAGGGGGACAACTCATATCTTCACAACTATCTCCGTTTCGTTAACAATGTTCCATAAACCATCCCTAATTAAAGCCATTTTACACTGAACCTTCCAAGTATTATAATTTGTACCATTTAGTGGTACCAGGTTACTAAGTTTTGTTTCCATTGCCATTGTACTTTATACAAGCAACACAAAAACTTTCAATACAAAAAAAAAAAAAAAAAAAATTCAAGATGGCCGAACGGGATAAAACAAAAAAAGTTCACACGTGGACATGGACAAATATCTCTAAGACGTTGACGTAGACTGGTCCCATAACCTTTGTTAGGTAATTATTAAAAATGAAACTTTACTTCATAGCTTCACATACCTCGTATAAAGGAGCTTCAACTGTGTTGCATACTTATTGTCGTAAAAATAATGACAGAGACATTTGTTTTAGAGCGGACAGACGCACGCACAAAGCGAGCCTTTATTTACATTAGAAGAAGAGGGAAGAGTTAGGTAAAGGGAGAGAATCCCTACAGAAATTCTAAAAGAGAAAGAGAGATAACCTTTAACTGACTGACAGTTATTGATAATTTCAACATCTTTTACCCTCTCTGTCTCTAAATAACTCCCAAGAACTAAGATACCCAAATCTATTCCCTTTTCTTTCTCTGCTACTATTTCTCTTTCCCCTACTCTCTCTATCTCCCTGACCCATGCTTGACCTAAAGGATTGGCCAGTCCCTCTCTGGCTTCTAAGCAGGCAACATGTGTTCTGTTACCAGCAGACACTTAACACGAAAGTATGTAAAAATAAGAAAATAAAATATTCCTCTCAGCGCTAGTATTTGTATCCACTTCTTTGTCAATTATACCCACAAAGATACCAAATATTACAAGAACAAGAAAAATTAAATTTGTTTTGTTTGACATAAGAAAAGTTTTTTGTTAAATTTTGAACTTCAATTAAATGGCTGACAAGCTTGTCTTGAGATCAACTACGACTGAGTAGAGAGTTCGATCCTCACTAGGTGTTCCACTATTTCAGCTTTTTGTGCTTCATTTCAGCTACGCTTCAGTAAATTAAAGTATGAAGAAGGAGTGCAAAAGAAGACAAGACACACTAAGTCATAAAAGTTCACATTAAAAGAAAATAGAAATGTTGGTTTCACGGGAAATATGTTTTTTTCAATGGATAGTGTTTTTGTTTTAATTTAAAGTAAATGTAAAAAATTAAATTGATTCTCCAACCTAACTTTTGTAAACTTTTCCAAATGTACATTCATTCTTCTCATTACATCTCCTTACGATTTCGGTATTTAATGCAACCAACTCATTATTAAACTACTTTTCTTATTTTTTTTCGTCTTTATCTTTTATAAAAAAATTTTCTTTTTTTTTAAAAATCAGATTAAAAAAAAAAACATTTTGAGTTTTGTTAATGAAATTTTTGAGTAAATTTAATCGGTGCAATTTTCCTTTTTATTTTTTTTCAACTTAGTTTACTCTGGCACAAGGCCACAAGTGACAAAAGTAAAACAATCTGTTTCTGTGAGGTTCGAAGCCAATTAGTGAAAAATGCTTACTTTAAAGCCCCTTTAGTAAGACTTAGAAGCTAGCTATGCATCGCTCTATATAGTCTCCCATTTTTTTTCTAGTAAAACTGGCTGAAAACGAAAGCGTAGCGCAAATTTAAAAACAAAAACAAAAAACAAATATATATCCCTTTTTGCCATCCGTAGCCTCAGCATTTGGTTGCTGTTTGCAAAGCGGAAGTGTTGATTTATAACTGGTGCATTCTGGGAGGGAAATCTCAATTATTGGGGGGGAAGTGGCAACATGGAAGTATTTTATGTTATTAAGAATCCAGCTAAAATCTCTTCAGAACTTTACGATTGGTGTCCAGATGATGAGATATGTTGTAGTCTATCAAGTAGAAATATTTTGGCTTTCAGTTCCGTGTCTGACGACAGGTAACTGCTATTTTGCATCTTATATTGTTGACTGTTGTTTGAGTGAGTCTTGAAATAACATCGTTAGGCATTCGTAGTTTTCTTTTTCTCATCAATTCAAATAATTATTTTTATAATTCACGTAATTTTTTTTTTCTATTTTCCCTTTTAACGGCGGCTCGCTTTCATTCTTATCGTTCATCTACTAAAAGTACATGGCACCATGATATGTGCAGATGTAAGAACCGGCATGTTGAACTTTGTAAACATTTACTTTTTTTTTTCTTTTCAAGCGCATCCGTTTTCGAACCAGCCAATTAATTGCTTGGCGGTATGCTTATATATCTAGTTGGAGGAAACTTTCTTATCTTCAATTTTTTCCAATGTTTTACGTTATTTTGTATTTGAATAAGTTTTCTGTTATGCTCTTGTTAAAAAAAAAAAAACAGCCATTCTTTTTTTTTTTTAATAGTTGATTAATAATTATCCACGTTAACTATTCTACGATTGGTGTTAAATTAACAGTAACACTGTTAATTAAATTTATCAATTTTTGAATTGAAACTGATTATTAACTTACTAGCATATTTTTTTGTTTATATACCAATATTGTAAAAAAAAATCTTCACTGCTACAATACATTTAATCAGACTGTTGTCATGTCAGTATTTTTAAACATTTTCACTGAAGCAACTTTTTCAATCGTTTTAGGCTGAATGATTACTCAGCTTAAAAAGAAAATTGCCTTTTCCACACTTCAATGTTTCAAATAAGGTTAAAAGCAAAAATACTTGTTCATTATCACCACAGTAAACTTTCGTTTCTGTAGCAGAAAAAGCACGTTATCGTTTTGATGCAAAACGATAAAAGTGCAAAACTTTGTTAAATAAAAATCTCTAAGATTACTGATTATATTTTTAATGACGTTTGTTGATATTTTCGTTAGCTAGACTAGTAGTTTTATAACTTTTTTTATTATCTTCTTAATTTTCAAAGGCAACTTGAATTTCTTTTAATGACCCTTATTACTTTAAATTTTAAAATTAGAATGTAAATTAGCATTTTATTTGTGGGAAATGTGAGATGCTGATTCTGATTATTACATGAAAAAATAATTCCATCACAAATCTATGCAAAATTCTTTCGATCTCTTCATGCTTAAATACTGTTGATTGACACTGTTGGCAGGACAGTCCTGGGTATAAACTACATCGAGCAGTAAAGCCTCTGATTGAGAGATTGGAGGTTTTGAGCAGCCTGGAACCACCTTTTAATTACTGTTCTCAGGTTCACCCTGACACTGGGCGGTAGCAGTTGTTAGGGTATCATGAGCAACTGTGAGTCCCTTCCACAAAAACACTATGAAAGTATAAAAATACATATTAATACTAAAAATAACAGCAATACATATATAAACCATCTGCAAACAGGTCTGTTTTGCTGTATCACAGCTCATCAGTGTGGCTAGATTAACTGTTTGACTGAAACCCGACTGATTTGATAGCAGTCAGATATTCACCTACCAAGCCATTGGTACATGTCAGAGATTGGCCAATTTTATAGCGTGTAATGTTTTTTAGGTAGTGTAAATAACGCCAGCAAGAGTATTCTATCTGGTAACCGCTTTGAATAAGCGTTCTACACTGTAACCAGAGAACATAGCATAAAGCTGTAAATAACTGCTGTTTATGAAATTTTCCCCTCTCCATAGTGTTCAGTCAGCAAGCAAGAACATAAGGCTGACAGTACATGATCATTAATGCATTTTATCTATAGTTGAAGGCATACAATTGTGTTCAAATTATTTAGATTTTTGCTATTAAATACACCATAGTGGTTGATATGACACTAAACAAAACCAAAGAACCAACATGAACTTTTTCATTACATTAATCCATATAATATCCTATAATTTTTTAAATCAAGTTGTATTCCAAAATCTAAGTTAAAACATAAAACACAGTAATTATGGCCACACAAACTTGTATCTGCACAAAAGTTGAGTATTATTTACCATGTATTTAATTGTGAAAGCAGAATATGTTTTTATTACTTCAAAACTTCCAAGAAAATTAAATTTTAGCATTAAATGACCCATAAGGAGTTGATATGTCATTAAACAAATTAACTGTTAGTGAGATAGATTTGCCTCCTCATAGCAAGCACCAAGTTGCCAAATATATGATGCTTTCTTACTCTCGTTTATTTGGTTATACTTAAAAGCTAACATTGACTTAAGCAGAATAAATTATTTATGTCTTAGTCAATTTTGTATACAATTTATCTGCAAGCATATCTATTTTACTATATAGAACAGACGAGGAATGTCTGTTGAACCTTTTGGTGAGTTTCTCCTGGTAGCAGATATGTTGTTTTCAAGTGGAAACTTGTAAAAATTGTGTTAAAAAAATTATCAATTCATCCACAGCATGTCAAAATGTAAGGAGCTACTGAAAGTGAAAGGGAATAAAAAAACTTTTAAAACAACTGGAAATTCAATCTTAAATAGGGAATAAGGGATATATTCCTACTCCTGTTCAAAAAGAGAAGAATGTGAACTGGACATGTTGCAAGAACTCTCAATCAACTGTTATATTCCACAAAAGAAGATAGTCAAAGATTATTCTCAATTTGGGTAATATTTTTTTTTAACAAGTTTCTACCTGAGATCAAACATCTTATTAAATACCAGTAGAAACTACCCCTAAAGCTAAACAGACAATTCTTGTCCATTCTACTTAATAGACTGTTTAAATGAAAATTTTCTAAATATGCTTTGCTTAAAGTATATGATAATCAGAAAGCTTTTCTATCCATCTTTTTCAATCAACTTGCAAACTTAGTCCAATTAAAAGATTAAAAAAAAAAAGTTTCTGCATTAAATATAGAAACTACCTTTTATCTTTTGAATAAAATCCTGTTTCGTTTGAAAAGTTTACTAATATTTTCCATAAAATACTACAGATACACTTTTAACTCAAAGATTTAAAGATTTTGATGAAGACGATAGTTGCATAAAACTGCAGCTTATATTCATTTGCAAAACATGATCAGATTTGGAATAACTTAGTTCTTTAGTTTGTCTCCATGACAACTTTTATCTTTGTGTTGCATGCTTGACAGGAATCTGAGTTAAGGAACATCTAAGTTCTGTAATTAGAAATAGATCGAAACAGTTTAAAAACTGGTTTTCACTATTCTAATCAGATAAATGAATAATTGAAGTTTTGCTCCAATTGTCAACATTCAAATAAGCTCTTTGAAGAATACCTTAACAAAAAGTTAAAATTTATGAAACATGCTTTGTCATTAACAAATGTAGCAATTAGTAAGCTAATTGACATCATTAAATGAATGTTATTTATATATATATATATATATATATATATATATATATATATATATTGTCATCCGCAGACAGATCTGTTTCACCGTATCACGTCTCATCAGTATGGTTAGACTCCGATTGCTTTTTTACCCAGGATTAAAACCCGACCGAAATATATATATATATATATATATATATATATATATATATGGGGGTTTGTGTTTTTAGAATATGCAACTTCTGATTACTGTATATATTGAAGCAAAAGTGAAGAATTGTGAACATTGTTACAAATAAACTGAGAATTATCTTATTATTTCACTTAGGAATACCGCATGCTGTAAGCTTGGATATATGGGTGTTGTAATGAATAATGGCTCAGAATTGTTAATCAAAAAATTGAATTCCAATTCCTGTTGGGTTCATTATATTCACTTATGCACAAATATCCTTGGGAAAGGTATGAATTCACCTCTTCTCTTCCCCGCTATGGGTTAATAAGACTTTCATTACTAAACCATTAACTCAAAAATAAAATTTCCTGGCTACAAATAACTTTCAAAAGGTTGATAACCCATAAAAAATGAAAATCAACCTTTATATTATTTGAAAATGAGAATTACTAAAAATTAAATGATATTGATTTGTTATAATTATATTTCCTTATTAGTAATTTTTTTAGCTTAAATTGAGTTCTGTTACCATTTGATGGTATGTCTAAATAACCTTTGAAGTTTGGAGATTGATAAAAAAGTGATAGTGATGTTGCTGTTATTTTTGTATCTGTTTTACAGAGCAAAATTGAAGGACACAAAGATTTTATAAGCAGATCTTTTATTAAATCTTTTTCTGAGTAGAAGGGACAAATTAACAATACTTAAGACGGTTTACAAAAATTTGGACAATTAGAACATGTTCTTTGTTAAAAGTGAAAAAATATGATTTGATAATAATTATAATTTATATACCTTCCACCCCATTTTTTTTTTTCATTGGCAAGTGATGCTCTACATTAATAATATATTTAGTTACTTTATCTATTATTCTGAACACAATTTATATTAAACTAATTTTTACACATACAGATAATGTTTAGGATTATAATTTTTAAATAGTTGGTATTAAATCTCAAAATTTTATTTGCATGACAAGGATTTTGAAAAATATATTTATAGTTCATGTCTACAAATATATATAGTTTACTATGATAATATTTAAGCAATATTTTGATTCACTTGCTTTCTTTCACCCCTATGTTATTGGCTTGATCATTTTACTCTTAACATATTTGAAACATGACTGTATTTTACAAAATTGATTTAAACACACACATATATATATTTTGTTGGTTGAAAAATTTCTATGAATTGTTTTGTTCTTTCCTGACAGAGAGGAATGTGAAGCAATCAGTACAACACAGGTCCAAATTCTGGACCTGGACAAACCATGGGTTATTTACAAAGTAGCAACACTGCCAAGTCAAGTAGTGAGCCTAGTATGGGATAGAAATGGAACAAATTTATTGATTGCCACAAGTGAAGGGCATCTTGAAGTTTGGCAAATGAAAGTAAGTACAATTTAATATCTGTACTAAATGTGGCTAATTAAATTTTCCATTTCATGAAGAATGAATTGTGATGTATTTAAAGAGACATAATTTAAAATGTTCTCATTAATCTAATAAATCAAATGCTACATGCTTTTGTCTTAAAAGAATTTTGAAATTTAAAAAATAAGCTTGAGATTTTAAACTTTTCTGGGGGAGATGTCTTATCAAATTTAGGATTTGATGTATGTAAAATATCTAAATTTAACATACATTAACTGCTAAAGCATACCAGGTTTCATTACTTGCCCAATCAACTGCTTTCTTGAAAGCAACACTCAGGTAATAATGACTAAAATATTATGCCTGTTGTCAACCTTCATCAAGACTACCATTTACTGATTGTCAAAAAAAAAAAAAATAGAACTGTTTAACTAATTTTCATAAAATTAATATTATTAAGAAATAGAAAGTAAATCTGATTACATAATTTATTTACTTTATATAGAAATTAAGTTATTCTTTTCTGAAGTGTTTACTGTTTTAGCCAGAAAATACAGTGAAAGTTAATTTGAAAATCAAATAATTAATTTCACTAAAACTTAGTATATGTTCATTGATTGAAGAACTATATAGTAAAATTAAAATAAAATAGTGTAAATAGTATTTTTAAATAACCTCTTGCAGTTTGATATCTTGATAGATACGTTTTAATTTACATGTTTAAATATTAAAAATAACACCTGACAAAATAACTGAAGGATTAATTTTTTTTTTCAATTAACCCACTGAGTTTTGATGCTTTGAATTCAAAAATTTGAAATTGCAATATAAAAAAGTATTGATTTTATTTATGCTTTAATCAAAATTTTTGACTGTTAAAATCTATTGTAGGTTTATGAAAAAAATAAGGTTTGTGAAATAATGCTACTGATTTTTTTTTTTCTTGATGTAAAAAAGTAGTTTTCTGAACTGTTAGTATTATATAATTAGTGTTTCGATTTTATATATATATATATATATATATATATATATATATATATATAAATAAACGTATTATCTAAAAATAAGAGCTCACTGGATTTGAGAACTGCAATATTTTTTTATCAATTACATTCTATCCATTTAGTATTTTTCACACACAGATTTAAAAATGTTAAGTTTTTAAAAGTACTTTCATTAGAAAATCAGAATTAATTTTAGAATTTTGCTCGCTATCTGTTCATCATCTCTGGACATATTGATGATTCAATAAAACTTTTCTGATATAAAGTTAATTGTATAGAAATGTTAAATATTTTTCTACCTTGTGTGTTTATATAAATTGAAACAAATTTAAATTCTTAACAGCCCATTAAGATTTATCCTGGATCAGGGTTTGTGGAATTTTTTTTTTTTTTTTTGTCAGGAAGGTGACTTTTGATATTCTTGATCTGGTAAGCAGTCCCATTATAGGGACATTTTAGAAAGTGCCTGAAAACCATACCATGGTTAACCCAAGTTTTGTGAGTGAAATTGGGTAGGTGGAACTGTTTGGAAGCTATCAGTGGTTGTGCCAACAGTCACAAGTCATCATGACTGAGGTTTGAGCATACTGGTGATGTTTTAAGTCCTGATCACAACAGATTATGCACTCTCTTCCAGAAATGTAACTAAGATCTGCTCAGCATTGTTGCTGTATAAATCACAGGTAGACTTGAGCAGGTGTCTGCAACAAGGATTGGTTAACTGCCCTAACAGACGAGTGTGCTTTGAAAATAAGAGTATACAGTCATTATATGTGTATATTTGATATTCCTGGATTTAAACTGCTGCATGTTTACCTAGAATACTTGATGGAACTAATGTGATCAGTGCAGTGGCCAACCATAGATCCTAAATGATTGTGACTGGCAATGCCTGGCTAGAATTGTCTACAATAAAAGATGAACAAAACTGGCTCAGATCATATTCACATTCAATACAGAAAAGCACCAGACACTAACACAAGTTAGTTCAGCATTCTTTAGTTTCTGTCAGATATAGAAGCAGAAGATCCACTGAGATGCCCTTGTTAAATCCACAATAACAGACATAACACTTCATTTGGGCTCATTTCTGATTGGATTCTGGAGGACTAATAAATCATGTCATGGTTCCAATGGCTTTGGGCTGATGGTAAGTTTCAGCTGTAATGCAAATCTCATGATGCCATACTGTTCTTTAAGTGACTTTTTTAGCCTTAAACTCACACTTGGAACTTGTACATATGATTTATCACAAAAGATGCAGGTAAAATGGTTGTTCCCTGTAATGCTCCAGTGGGTATTTATGCTGTCCTCTACCTTTACAGAAGACAGATCAGGCTGAAAATGGAGTACGGTTGTCATATTTTGGCAGGAGCTGCCCAGTCCTTACTTTGCAGTCTTAAGAGTTCAAAAGTGTCTCCAAGTCTTTGTAGGTGACTAATTATCCCCCTCCCCTTACCTCTCTCTCACAAGTGGGGTGTGGCAAGCCTCTTGCTGCTCCATCACTACTTCTAGGGAAAGTGCTCAGACAGACTACATTCCTTGGTTCCACCAGTTCTAACTTTTATGCCTAGGACATGCCGTGCCATTTACATTATATGAATCCATTCACATGCCCTCTGTATTCTGTTAATGTGAAGTAAGTTGTCAATCTAAACATATTACTCAAATGTTGCACTGTTTTATGACTATTTTTATCTATCCATGGATTCCGTCTATCATGGGTTATGTGATCAGGAGAATGCAGCATTTTATCAGGCTGAAGTTGCCAAGAATTCATTTGAGAATTCCAATGAGTGGTGTGAGCATTTATGGGGTGCAATTGAAAGGTCTCTGCACTGACATGGCACATCTTTTCCAGCCTTTTGAAAGATTGATGCCACATTGAGTTGCCCTACTTTACTGGCTAGAAGTAGTCATATGTAATGTTAAGAATCTATTCCATGATTTTTGGCATGTTAAATATATATTTGTCTTGGATAAACGGTATCTATTTGTGTGGTGTCAGATTTTGAGTTTTTGAATTGTAGGGAATGCAGAGTTACCCCTACATTTCCATTTCTGTCAGTTTTTCTCTGATCCAGCATACCAGTTAAGGTCATATTTATAGGTCAAATAGATTTTTCTGTAGAAAACATGATCATAGACCTTAGCTCAGAGGGAGAATCCTCTAGACTTTAAGACCTAATCTAGAAATCATAGATACAAAGCTTGACTTTGATTGCAAATATGATGTGGACAAGGTTTTGTTTTTGTGTAACTGTTGTTGACAGATTTTTTTTTTCCCCATACAAGGTTTTTCCAGTTATCAAAGTTTTAAACCTGGGCATTTCTTGATTTGTGTGTGTTTTTACACATACATACATACATACATACATACACACACAAACCTAAAAAATGTATCTGTAAAAGATATATGAATAAAGATAAAGGGAAAATTATTTTAACTGTGCATTTCGTCCTCTGATAGGCTTTATCAAAGCAAATGTAAGGATTTTACTTTGCAACATGTATTTGTAAAAATGTAATCAGGTTTTCCAAATTTTAAAATTTAAAAAATGCTCATAAATACTAATCAGGCTAACTGAAAGTCAAGGAAAATTATGGAGGATGCTAAGTGATGTAATTTAATATCTACTAAACAAAAATAAATGTTGAATGTTTTTATAATTATTATATTTTAGTTTGAAAAATTAATTTATGTGTGTGTAAATAACAGGTTTTGAATTTAACCATTTTCTTTAATTTCTTGAGATTTTTATAGTAATTAGTAAATGGCTTGGGAAAGGAGTATTTCTTTCAGGAAAGGGAATATTTGAAAAAATCTGGGGCAAAGATTTATATTTTGATAAGATCCAATTGTGACAATCTTTTCCATTTAAGTTATTTTCTTTTAATGAGTGTGCCATTCTTTAGATCGAACTTGTAGTTGAACTGATTTCTATGTATGACTAATGCATTTGAGTCATTGTTATAGATCAGATCCTTTTTTGGTGTGTGTGTGTTCATATTTATTTTTTTCTTAATTTCTGCAAGTTTTCTGCAATATATTATGAGAAACAGTTGTCAGTTTATTTTATATCTGTGTGCTTAAGAATTATTATTATTATGGATATTGTTGGTTCTGATCATATCCATAATACTTTTGGGTGTGATTGTTATTATTTTGATATTAAGGTTGGATAAATGGTAAGAAGTTAATACGTATGTTTTTTTTTGTTTTTTTGTTTTTATATAGCTTTAGCTAGTTTGTCAATGTTATTTTTTTGTTGTATATTTTGTATGCTTTTGTCTTAGCATTGTGGATGAAATAAAGAGAATATTGGATTTTTATATATATATATATATATATACATTTGGGGGTGAATATTGTGGACTGCAGATTCTTATGTCAGAAATAACTGATGGTTCTCAAGTCAGGAATGAAATGCTGTAAATAAATATAACAATGAAAACAAATTAATTGGTGCAATACGAATTTCTTTTAATATTCCCTATATTTTATTTGTCTTAAAATTGGTGATTGATTCAACAGAAAACAAAAAATACTTATAAACCACTAGCCATTTGATTTGAGAATAAATTCCTTTAAAAGGAACATTTTATATTATTATTCTGGAATTCATTTTGACTGATTTGTTTTTTATTGGATATAAAATTATGAATTTCTTTGTCTGCATTTTAATCTTAAGTGTCTTTATTTGGTGGTGGATTGTTCCAGAAGTTGAGGTTCTTATCTTAGAATGCTTGACCAGAAGTTAAATCATTGCTTTTTTTTTTCTTTGGAAGTATCAATCACAATTCTAAAGTAAAGAGTAAAAACGAAATAGTAATAAAGTTTTTTATGTAGAGAGAGAGAGAACAAAAACATACGAAAACAAAAAAAAACATGCACTTGTCTACCACCCTTCACAATTCAACTAGATTTACTTAGTTTCACTCTATACTATTAATTTGATGACGTAGTTTAAAAACTGAGAACTGGTAAAAATATACCTTAGCACACCCCATTTCTCATTTAATTAACATCACTTATCGAAAACATTTCAACGAAACTGGTCGTTTTTTTATGACTCAAAACCAATTTCATACACTCCTTGTCTTTCAGATTCTAAATATATTTTTTTTTTGCTTGTTATTATTTAATGTATTCACAATATCAATTTGTCTTTCATGTGGTAAATTGATGAAAATGAAATTTAATTTAGAAAACTGTTTTGTTGCTTTGTTGTTAAATCATGGACTGAATTTGAAGCAAAGTAGGTGGGTGTGGTTTTGCTGAAAAATTCAAAATCTTGGCTAATTTAAAATATATTTAACATTTTTAAAGAATTTCAGATTTGTCATTCTTTTTAGATTATATTTCAAGCATAAGCAGTGAGTTGGAATAAAAATCTTTGTTTTTATATATATATATATATATATATGCTCCCTATGAATTTTGTAATAGTTTAGTTTTCCAGGGTGAAAAACTGGCATGTTATAGACAAATGTTTTTTTTTTTTTTGCAAACAATGTTTACATTATATCTATTTAGCCTGATTATTTCATATTTTTATTTTCTGATGCTTATAGCAGCGGTTTTGATATTTCTTTTCTTCAAAATGTTCTTAAATTTCTAATTGGCTTGTTTAATGGTATATTTTGCACATTTGAGTTGGGTAATTTCTTTTATGTATGTAGTCATGCATATTCTTGTATTTGACTAATTTATGATCTATCATTGCTTTAGTTTGTTTTTTGTACAAGATGGAATTAAATACACAAACTAAACTTTGTTAAAGTCTGTTTTTTGACTTGTGGAATCTTTTTATCAAGTGGCTTTTTAATTTTTTTGTTTTTTGTTGTCGTTGTTGTAGATTTGTATTAAAGAAATTTGCCATTCATAAAATGAAGGTTATTAGTCAGAAATATCACTTCTGAACAAATTAGATTATTAACAATAAAATAACATTGTGGCTTTATTTTCTTAAAATCCTGTAACATATTTCTTTCATTGCTTATAATTAAGTGGAGAAGTTAAATAATAAAAAAGAAAGCTGAAATAGTTTATAGGTCAAAAAGTTACCAAATATTCCAAAATACATATGAAAAAACATGGTTAGTCATATTTGGTCCTATACCAATTACGGGTAGTCATAAAAAAATGAATTCTTTTCAAAAGTGCTTATATTATATATAAATGTAAGGGAAATTTAATGCTGATTAACTTTTACAAAAGGACTATGGTTTTAAAATTAATAATTTTTGGGTTATTAAACACTTTGATAATGTTTATGACCTACTCGTACTGTTATAAGCAGATGCTGAGGAAGACACATTTCATTTCCTATTGGTTTAAATCCTCCTCCCTACCACCAAAAAGTATCATTGTCACTGAAAGATCATAGTTTTTATATACTTCAAGATTATTGTATTGAACAGTTGTATCATTTGGGTGACATTGCTATTTGAATGAAAATATCCACATCACTTTATTTGGCATCACTTTATTGAAATGAAACTTGAAGCCAACATACATGGCTATTTCGTTACTAGGTTTTCATATCACAACTTTATTTATTAACTGATTCCACCACCACATATTCCTTATTACTATACAAGGCTTTGAGTAATATTCTAGCCATGGAATATATATGTGCAGAGCAAGTTGCTACATTTGTTTAAGAGGTCTCTTCTTGAAATTGAAACCAGAAAAATGTCTTGTACAAATATTACAAGAAACAATCAACAACTATGTATCAGAAATTAAAAACATCTCCACATTGTTCTACAAAACTTTGCAGAAGGCTTTAACTATCAAAAGGATGCCATATTTGGTTTCGGACCATTAGTAAGCTATACTATTGAAATAGTCCTAAAGATTTTGGAAACTGACCAAGAGACAATGTCAAAGCTTGATACTTTTAGGGATGTATGTAACATCTACCTGGCCAGGAATTTTGGCAGCATTAAAAATGGATCAGCAATAAATGGAAAGGACAATCTTACCATTGTCTCATGAATACCATTTTTCTTTTTTCCACCCCACTGCCACTGGTGCGCAAGGCATTACAGCAAGAGACAATGCAGAGTAGCGGGGATGCTGAAGAAAGGATAAGAAATGGCAATTGATGTTTTATTTAAACTTTTGGAGATTGTAGTTATCAGGGAAGCAAATATATTGAAGGGAGTTCCACAGACAGAAACTGTGAGAAAAACTGCTAGGAGTAAATGTGGCAGTTACATTTGACTATTTTGATGGTAAAAAGGTGGAACCTTGATGCCAATTTAGTAGCATGCATAAATTCATGTAGTCAGGGTGCCAGGGAAAGAAGCTCACCAGAGCAAAAGCTGTGAAAATATTTGTAGAAAAGACAAGGAGGCTACATCTCATCAGTGAGAAAGTGACCGAAGACGAGCTGTTCAGTCAGGATCAATTACGTTGCAGATCCTCCTTTGGGTTTTGTTGAGAACCTCAAGATAAATAGGAGGAGCACCCAACCAGATATGGCAACAGTATTCAATGCACAGATGAATGGTAGATTTATAAATGTGCAAGATGGATTTTGACTAGTAAAACTTTCTAGCTCAACAGTGACCTAACCTTCTTATTGGTAGAAGCATCTATAGATTTGATGTAGTTATTCCACTTGAGGTTGGTTGAGAGAATGAGGCCAAGGAGGTGCAATGTGTTGCTTTCTAGGAGACCAGTGTCATCCATACTGATGGAAGGTAGGAAAGTTTCTCTATAGTGGTTAAAGGAGAGCACTTTCATTTTGCAGGCATTAAATTTTATGAGCCGTTTCTACCCCATTCCATCACAGATTGAGGTCCTTTTCAAGAGCAGCAGCAAGGTTTACTTTGTCAGCCTTGGCAGGTTTCTTATTACGACAGGTGTAAATGGTGGTGTCATCTGCCTCGATGCCTACTCTAGAACTGATTACATCAGGAAAATCATTGATGAAGATCAGAAAAGGTGTAGGACCTAAGATAGAACCTAAAGGGATGCCTGCATTCGTATGAAAGGATCCGGAAGCTTGCCCATTCAAAACTACCTTATTTTCACGATTTGAAAATTGTAGCTTGCACAGAAGGCCAGCAAGGCTGTCTTGTCAAACACTTTTGAGATATCTGCAGCAACAGCTTGGGCTTTGCTGCTCTTATTGCGCGCGTGTGTGTGTGTGTGTGCGCATGTGTGTTTATTTTCAGTGATGGCTGTTAGTACATCAGTGATAAACCTGGCGAATCAGAAGCCATGTTATTTGACAGAGTAGATTGTAAGATGAACTATTTCAGCATTGATAATAACCTTGGACACTTAGCCAAAATTCAGTAAGAGGCTAATAGTGCGATAATTAGAGGGATCAGAAGGCTGCCCGGAGTTTATAAAAACAGGAACTATAAAGGACTTCCAGGAAGCAGTGAGGCAGTAGTTACTTTGGATAGGACAGAAGAGGGCTCAAGGGCACAATTTTTATTTTTACTTTTTTTTTTATTTTTTTATAGTATGATGACTGGAATTCCATCACCTTCATTTGGCTTATGGGAGTCAAACTTAGAAATTATGTTAGAGACCAGAGATGGGGTTATATATATTACTCAGTTCTAGGCAAGAAATTGGGTGTTGGTACTCCAGGTGAGTCTAGTGTGGAGTTAAAAGAGAATTTGTGAGCAAAGCACTCAGCCTTATCTGCTGTGGATGTAAGGACCTCAAATTGATTGAATAGAGAAGGGATTAAGAGTTTTCTGTTGTTCAGCACACTCTTGCAGAGCCACCAACGACCTTTGGAACCAAACTTGTGAGATGCTATATGCTGCTTCATTCTATCAGCAAACAACAGTTTAGCATCATTTAGGACACACTTGCATTCATTATGAGCAGAGACAAAAAGGCACCTATTGTAATCAGACATGTCGCTCTGGTAAAGCCAGAAATGATTTCTGTGGAGAAATGTCACCTGATCAAGCAGGAAAGAACCAAGGAGATGAATGAGTTTTAAGTCAGAATACCTGGCTGGGATGAAAGCATTGATGCCAACTTTCACCCAGGAGACCTCAGAGGCACAGTCTTCAACAGGGAGCCTTAAAAATATGTTCTAAGAGACCTCACAAAGGAAATTGCAAAACAAGTCCCAGTCTGCTCTTTGATAGCAGTAAGATATTCTGCTGGAAGGAGGGGGAGTATAAACTGATTAGATACCACAACATGATCAGAGTTGCCAAGATGGCAGAGCTGCATGGCATGGCAAGAGTCAGGGATAAAAGTAAAGGAGATCTAGAAGAGAAGTGTCTGTCATGGTTACTGAGGAAAGGCGTGGGGAAATCCACCACTTGAATAAGAGCCTGAGTAATTGAGAAGTTCAGGGTTCGGACACCAGCAAGATCAGTAACAATTTTTAGCCACCTGGCATGATGGGCAATTAAAGTAACCAAACATAAATCTATTAATATTTCCTTTCACCTGTTGACTATCTAGCACAGAACGGTCATGAGAGGAAGGAGAACAAAAGAGAAAGAAAAGATAGCTGAGTTTAGTAAAGAGAGATGGAGACACATGTAAGAGTGGACTGGAGATTCAGGAGAGATCTCTCTAGCCAGAAGGAAATGTCTATGGATATAAACTCCCAGGTCATGCATGTGGATATTAGTTTTTCCTAAAGAGAAGGTAACCAGGAATTGAAAAATCAGAGGAAGGAATTGTAAGGTTAGTTTCACAGAGAGCTAGAATGTCTGAGGACTTTTTGTAGAGGAATAATTCCACATTGTAAAAGTTGGTACATATAAGATGGATGTTGGAGGAATTTTTTTTTTTCTGGTTTAGCTTTTTGTTTTATTAACGTCATGAAGTTCATTTAGATAAGGAGAGACCTAGAGTAGTGGTAGCAGCCAGTCTTCTAATGCAACATGTATGGGAAGAGAACTGGTGCAAACTGCAGCATGGTGTGGTCTCAGGGTTGCCCACAGGAAATGCTTGCAGGGACACCTGTCTATGTGTGACATGGCACTGCAAGAACTCTGATACCAGGCATCTGTTAATCAGCAGCCTCTCTAGATGCTACACAAGAGTTTGGGCTTTTAATTACTAGTTTGAAGCAGCAACCATCTGGTACCCTCAGCATGAAGAGATGTTGTCACCATCCACATGCACACACACACCTCTCAAAAAATTCATGAAACACCACTAATAAGGCCTAAGGAGAGGAAAACAACCAGGAACCCTGTCTTAGACATGAATTCCTGTTTATGAGAAGAGAGGGGAATATGAATCTAGTGATAAGAAAATCTATTTACTCCTATAAAAAAAAAAATGAAATTTACTAAGTTTTAATTTAGTATAAGTCAGGAGATCCGTTACTGAACAAAAAAGAAATTACAGATAACCCTTGAAAGTTTTGTCTTGATGCAGTCAACCAATCCATATTAAAGCAGTAAAACTATCAAGAAAAGTAAAAAAAAAAAATTATTTTGATTCAACAAAATACATTAATTTTATTTTGTATAGTTATATCAGTGACTGGACAGCTTATTTAAAATTAAAAAAACAAAACAAAAAAAAACTTACATTCAATATATTAACCTGAGACAGACATGCATAGGTCCCAGATCAATGCACTTTATTAATGTTAACTATATAAAAGAAGCAAAAAGTTTCCAACAACAAAAATCTAATAGTATTTATGCTAACATGTGAACAAAGAGAAATAAAGGAAAATTAGAATATTTCAAATTTAGAATATTTCAAGGACTAAAGTAGTCCTGGTAAATTATCTGAATGTGTACTAAGAATTTATAAAAAGTATAAGGAAGCAGCTCTGAAGGAAAATTATAGCGTCTTTCAAGTGAATCAAAATGGCAAGAACTTGTAGATAAAAAGGGTGAGCCAAGATACTTTGAAGTATCAACTCTTCTAATAGAGGATTTGAATATTGTCTTAGAAAGTATAGGGTATTTTTTTTTTTTTGTCAGATAAGCACTACTTCTCATAAATCTACAAACAGAAAGAGATAACAGCTAGTTCTGCAGACTATTTCCTGTAAAATATGGAATTGAATATTGGTAAGTATGGTAACAGCTTAGTTGCCAGAGAAGTAGATTATTGGATTCACTGATAGCACTGGTAAAGAGTTTATCAATTTTCTGCATGCATCCAGAAACAATTTTCCTGAAGATATTCAGGAAACAAGGCTGAATCCAATCTTATACAAGTTTTCTATTTAACTGGAGCAACTGGATTTTCCATTGCCAAAGAGGTAACTGTGAAAGTGCAGCAGTTTGTAAACAGTCTTTGAAAAGAGTTTTTAAAATAAAATAGTAACAGCAGAAATGGCAGTTGGGAATTCAATAACATCAATAAGAATAGCTTATAAATCTCAACTTTAACAACTGTGGAAAGTTAGCTTGTTTTTGATTTTTGGAATTCGCTGTGTTAGAAATAATATCATTTGGATGATATCTTTTGATAAAGTGAGCAAAAATGTTTTATTGAATTAGATAATACTACTTCTACTCAACTTCAGGTTTAACACATTTTTTTTCTCGAGTGAATCAGTTTTAAAATATGATAGCTACCATTCCAAAGACTCATGGTTGCCGAATTGGAAAAGTGGATCCTGTGTGGGCCACTATTTCCCTTTTATCTTCATCTAACAAGTTTGTACATTTTCTACCATGAAATCTATAAGAGATCCTAAATAACTTTCAAAATTAAATTTCCTTTACATTGATAAATATGACAATTATATATCAGGAAACCACTTGCCCATAAGAGATGGTTGGGGTGAGTTGGGTATGGGTAACATATATGGGTAGCAACTCTTTTATTGAAGATTTTTTTTTTTTAACCAAATGGCCACTTTTTAGTCCAACTTTTTATGTAATATCTCTTATTACAATCAATACTGAAATGTCTTTTGTTTACAAATATAAGTTTTCACATTTGATATTAGAATGGTAAGTAGCATTGATAAAATGTTAAACTTGTGATGTCATTTGAATTTTTTTTTCCTGCAAATCCAGTAAACACCTTTTATCTGTTCACTCCATCAAAATTTGTTTACATGGCTTTTAGCAGACAGCTACTTTCCAAACTTGTGCTTGTCTGTAAGCTGATCTAAATAGCAGTGGAGAGATATTTTATACACTCACAGTTTGGACATTTTTCCTCAAATACAGACTCATACTGTTTACATTATCAACATTTTTTTTTATACTATTTTGTTTTACACACTTGCTTTTGTCTAATTTGAACATTTTAATGAAAAAAACTTTATTTCAAAACAGAAAATAAAACACTTTCGTCTATTAATAAAATGATTGCAATACTTATAACTTGATAAATGAGCCACTTAATGGTTCATTCTAACAATAAAATATCATATACATAACTTGAACAATATATATAGCTTATACTCAAATTAACTTTTCACCAGAAGAACTAAAATCAACTACTGTTTCCTCCGCTTCTGTTGAAGAGGGAAAATAATCATGGTAAAATTGATGAAGATTGTTAGGTTAAGATAGGGATATGGTTGTTTAACTGACTGCAGATATTGATTGTGGGGAACAAATGTCATCCTGCTGATATTTGAAGAAATATAATTTTATGGAGACAAGGTTAGGTATGAACCTCTAGGCTTAAGCTATATTGAAAAAATAACTGTTATAGTATTGTTCTATCCAAATTCATGCTAAATGTATATTTCACCACAATTCTGTGGGGAAAGAAAATAGTGTGGAATAAAATAAATAAAAACAATGCAAATAAGGTGAAGAGGAAGAGGGGAAAAGCAATTTGGAAGTTATATACAGTTCTGGAAATTTTCAATTATATTTAAAAAAAAAAAGTCTTTGGTCTATCAGTAAATTGTGTGTGATTCTTTTTTTTTTTTTTTTTTTTTTACTAAAAAAAAAAAAAAAAAATAACTTATCTCAATGTTGAGCTTTCCATCCTCTGTCAAAACACTTCCCAGGTATTTAAAAGTAAAAGAAAGTCCACCCACCAAAAAACAAAAATAAAAACTGATTGTCAATCTTTTTTTTCTCTCAGAGTTAACTTCTGTATCTGTTCATAAAATTGATACAGATGTTTGTCCATCAAGGCTCCTCCCTCTTTCTAAAATATACTGTAAAAGCAATTGAAATGACTAAAACCTGATATATCTGTCAAAGAAACTGTTTTAAGTAGCAAAACAAGCTGCAAGATGAGTTCTGAAAGCTATTTATAGTCAAAGCCAAAATCTAGGATAAAATTCCACATTTTTCCATTCCAGCTCCTTGTTTCTTTCAGTTAGTACCTCAGAAAAAGATTTTATTTTGAAATTTTTTTTTGAGTAATTAGCTTTCTGTCAACTTACACCTACAAAATGGTTTAATTTTTAAATAAAATACAAATTCTTCACGTGCCATGTCCCCTCAGGATGTAGACGATCATGGACTTCCACTTGGCCATGTTTCTTGTTGCTCTCAATATTTTTTCTTCTAGTATCTCTCCCAAATCCTGCTCTGCCATCCATTTGCTCAAGCCTATCAAATATGCCTTGTGCTGCTTTCCCCTGTCTTTCTTTTCCTCTCTCTATTCTGTAAGTATTAGATTCTCTAGGCCCTTTTTCCTCATTACATGTCCCAGGAACCTCAGCTCTCTCTTTCTGATATTAAGTATGAGTTTTCTTCTTGTTTGCTTTCTCTCCAGCACCTCATTGTTGCTCATTTGCTCAGCCAGTGGTATCCCCAGCATCTTTTTGTAGAACCACATTTCTGCTGCCTTGAGCCTCTCCTTCATCCTTGAAGAATTTATCCAACATTTGTTGTCATATAGAAGGACAGACATCACATAGCAATCCCGCACTCTTTTCTTTGTTTTCAATTAGATTTTCCTGTTTCTCGGTACTCTGGTTAGCTTTTGAAATGGATCTTTGGATCTCGATGTTGCACTTTCTATCCTCTGTCAGAACACTTCCCAGGTATTTAAATTTCTTTACTTGTTTTATTTTAGTTTCTCCAACCTGTAGTTGGCATTTTGGGGTCTTCTTTTTGCTGATGACCAGACATTGTTTATGCTCAGTTCTTTCTTCTCACTTTCTCTTTCTACCTTCTGTTGCTGATTTTCTTTTCTGTGTCTATTAGCACCGTGCCATCTGCACATCTTACATTGTTAAGATTGTGGCCACCATAGATTATTTTTAAATGTACTTTCTCATTATACAGGACAGCTCATATAGCAGAAAGGCTAGCAAGTTAATCTTGTGAGTTCTGTTCTCACAAGGAGCCCCATTGTTATGGCTTCACACCAGGCTATGATTAGTTCAATTTGCCGTTCTTATCTTACAATTTTTGCCTGTAACTTTATAGTCTGTTCTTGATTAAAATGAACTTAATTTTTTTTTCTTGAATTTACATAAAAAATATTGTCCATCTTTAAGAAAATTTTTATTCATAAATTTATAACCATTTACTAAATTAATAGGTGAATCAACTATAAGGAAATCCTTGTAAAGTTTGAACCAGTTGGCAATTAACTAATATTTAACCAACCATTATGGTAAACAAATTATTTTTGTTGTCAATTTTCAAGTACAAAGAAAATGTATAAATACACTTTCATTTGTTTAGGTTTTATTATAATTCTAATCATTGTTTTTTTTTAAAACAATAAACATTGTCAAGGAGTGAAGGTACTTAAAATACTGTTGATGGAAAAACTGTTCTTTTGGCACACCATTTTTTTTGTGGGCATGAATATCCAAGTTTGCTCAAAATTGATTATTCTTAAGTATTGTTTTGATCTGATTGTGATTAACTTCAGCTGACAATTAAGCAGTGAAACAACTAAAAATCTAGTATTAAATGTTGCAAACCAATTTTGATGTGAGCATTTACAGTATTTTCTTTATAAATTGTATAAATCATTTTACATTTGAGTTGCATTTTTACCATTCTTAAAATAAGAACATATAATCTGCCAAAAACGTTATTTTTTTTCCATTTTCAATGCTGGAACCAATTAACAAAAATCTACCAATTTTGGCAAAACAAAAAACATGCAGGTGCTGAAAAATTCTCTGCTTCATTAAGAATTTTGATGTTTGGTAATTTTGTTAGCTTCTGTGATTTGCTTTTGGCTGAGAAATGTTTGTCATCTCATCATACTAATTTCTGAACAGTCATTCAGAACACCAAGTATATTAAGATTGGGATACTATTTGCTCAATCACAAACCAAAGATGCAGTGAAATTCAGATTAGGAAGTCTAAATGTTGGTACGATGATAGGTCATGTTGAGATCAAGTTGTTGAGATATTGACGAGGAGGACAGTTGATATGTGTTGCATACAGGAAGTAAGATGGAGAGATGTGTCGACTAGGCTGATAACTAGGAAGGATAGTGAATACAAGATGTTCTGGGTTGGAAATGACTTGGGTCTTGGTAGTGTCGGAATACTGGTTGCTTGGAAGTTGATTGATAAGATCTTTGATATATAATGTGTGAATAACAGGTTAATGATGATAAAGCTACTTATTGGGAAGTATTGTAGCAATTGTATATACATAAGTTCCACAACAAGGGCTGGCTGAAGTCATAAAGAATAAATTCTATAAAGATTTGATCTTGTTTCCAAAGTTATTGAAAAGGAATTGGTTATAGTTAGTTGTGACATGTTGGGAAAAATGCAAATGGATATGAAAGAATCCATGAAGGTTTCATATATTAGAAATCTAGAATGGGAGAGAATACTTGAAATGAGGGCAGCTCTGGATGATAGTATGTAATAGGTTTTCAAGAAATGCGATAGTCAACTCACAACATACATATCAGAACCTTCTCAGACTCAGATTTATTACATTATGGTAAGAAACAATGATAGAGAGTTAGGGATGTTATGGTTATCCCAGAGAAGAAAGTTACACAGCAGTGCCAGCTGCTGGTATGCGATAAAATGATCTGTGCAGTAAAAAGTAGTACAGTATAACCCTGGTATAAGAGAAACCCGGATATAAGATATTTTATATGGTCCCAAATTAGAGCCTGTGTTAATGTATATAAAATAGACCAAACCCGGATATAAGAACTTCTGACAACTCTCTTATATCAGGGTTACACTGTAGTAAAGAAACCTTTTGTGTCAAAAAGAAAGGTCTGGAAGTTAAAGGAGGATGCAATTAGAGTGAATTTTGAAGATGAATTTCAGAGACTAGTTCAGGTAGAGGGTCAAGAGACTAGTGTTGAAGACTTTTTAGAAATCAATTAATAGCTGAAGGTGATGATTAACCGAGGTCCAACTTTCACTTCAGGAAAGCACCTATGTGGAGTTTGTTGTAAGAGTTTTGATTCAAACTCCACTTTTTGCAATCATTGTACTCATTGGGTGCATAAATGATGTAGTGGACTGAACAGTAGATTAGTCAATGTAGTGAATTTCGAATGCAGAACTTGCCTGAACTCACCAGTCTCAACTGATCAACACAAGAAGGTTGAGTATGAGGTTGTTGATCAGTTTTACTATCTTGGTGACATGTTAAGTGCAGGTGGAGGCACAGCAGCCAGTTCCTGATCCTGTGAAAGATTAAGTTGGAAAAAATTTAGGCGTCTTTTGCCTTTTCTAACATCTTGAGTATTTTTCACATAGGATCAAAGAAAAGCTTGAAGTGTTATGCTATATGGTAGTGAAACCTGGCTGCTTAAGGATATTGATATTAGCAGAATTGCTTGAACCAACATGCGAATGGTACATTGGATGTGCAATGGCAGTCTTAGGGATAGAAAACCATCAGAGGATATACCCAACCTATTTCTTAAAATAGGCTGGGTACTGACAGAAATACCCAGCCTATTTCTTAAAATAGGCTGGGTATTGCTAATATAACATGCTATGCATCAAGTAAGACATAAATGGTTTGGGCATGTTGAGAGAATAGACATAGAAAACCCAGTCAGCAATTGTAGGTTTACTGAGGTCATTGGCCAAAGAGGGATAGGTGAAACATGGGCCCAGCTTATCAATGATGATTTAAGGAAGCTGAGGTTACAGCCAGTCCTTACACAAAAGTGGGTAGGCAGCCTGGAAAAGAACCATCAAGAAAACCCTATCTCACCCATGCTAGCATGGAAAACAGACATTAAATGATGATAATGAATGCAATTTCTTGACTAAACAATTTGTATTTTAATTATTTTCCTTTTCAACAATCTGATTCTTTTACAGAAAAATTTCTGTTTAAAACCTGAGTAAATCATATTTTTGTGGATAATAATGTTAAATATTTTTTTTGCAATGTTTTTGAAAACCATTTTATTAAATATAAAATTTTTATATGTAATATGAATGTATTTATTAGGTCAATAGACATATTTTCTTAAAATAAAGGTTTTTAGGATGAGTAGATAGCTATTTGGGATGTGCGTTATGGTGCAGTGGATATCAACTTTTGATTGCTCAAGCGTGTTTCATGTATGGTACTTAACTAACTGAATACATTCTTAATTCTGTATTTTAGTGGTAGCTGTGTATTTTCAGAATTTTAAATTTGTTTAGAATTCCCAAAGTTTGCACTCTTACTCAATTCCAGTTTGATCCATTTCTTCTGAGTTTAATGTTTTTCTTATGTTGAATGACAACTTTCATTTTCAATTGTAACAGTATCAGTTGTATTTATCTCTCTTTCCACTCACATACAATGTAACTCAAGATTGAAGTTTAAAGAAGAATTTGGTAGCTGTATAAAAATTGCTCGAACCACCTCTGTAATTCTCCTTTTGATGAAGCCTCAGACAATAGATAATGACTCCGACCCCTCACGAAAGAGGTGTAATGTCTGAGAAGACCTCGAGGTTCAAAATTGATAGGCATTGAAATCTCCTGACTAGTTAAATTTTTATTTTCGGACATCGTTGCAAGGGAGATAACTATCTAAATAAATCATCTTTTTATAAATTAATGTCAGGCTAAATTTCATGTTTCTCCACCTTACATCCCTAGAACAAAACAGCCTACATTATTTAATTCATTTTCCTCTCACCTTATTTTGGTATATTGCTAATAAATGCCATTAACAACATAAACGGTTACATTTAATTTGTGTAACAATTTATAAAAAGCATATTTTAATAAATATTACATCTTATTTTTTAGTGCAAATTTTAAAATATATATATATATAATTATTTTTTTATTTTATTTTTTTTTTTAATCATATCACCCCAAGCAAGGCGGTAACACTACTGAGGTGCATGGGGCTACTTAAGAGTAAAATGATTGTAAAAGAGAAAGCCGGGAACCACATCCTAAACAGGAAACAAGGGATGAGCCTCTTCACCTGTTCAAAAGATGTGGGTGGAGTGTGAACCGGGCAATAGTTAAAATATATATATATATGCGTGTGTGTGTGCTGTGTTTCTGTTAAGGTGTATTTAAGAAAACATTTTTGACCTGTCAAAAATCAGTGTTATCTGCCATTTCTCATTACTTTTTTTTATATTTAATAAAAGATTGCTAAATTATTCAAATATGTCAATATAGTCTCTTGTTGAATTATTTTTATTAATGATAGAAACAGAGAGCTTATATTACAACTTGTTTACTTCTGTCTGTAGGACAAATATTTGACCAAATTTAATGAGTGTACTCCTGTATTAACTAATTTTAAAATTGCTTTTATTGTCTTATTGGTTATTACTAAAAGATAAGAATGATCCATTTTGTTTATATTTAGGTCTTCAAAATAATGAAAATAGTTAAGCAACAAAAAAAAAAAGTATTGGTTTACTTAAGATTGGCAAATAAAAATTCATAATAAGATGTATATGTCCAGATAAGAATTTGTTAAAAAGCAGGCAAACTTTTTGTGGTTCTTATTTAAATTAGCTTCTTTATTGCATCTAATTTTGTTTTTGAGTTATTACTTTTCAATACCCATGTTTGCACTGTTGATAACCTCAATAAAATAAATCTTTTAATTTTACTGGATGTGATCTACCTTTTTTAAGGGTTGTTTTTGTGGTTAGTTGGTTGATTTTTCATTGAATTTTTTTCTTATAATTGTAAAATAGGGAAAAAACAAAAATAAAATCAACTTTTGTTAAATTAATTTTATCTTTTCTAATTTTTAAAGAACTATATGTTAAACAAATGGAACCGTCTTGGAGAAGTAGACTTATCTGGTGAAGATATACTTTCTTTGGCTTGGTTACATAATGGGGTTTTGGTAAGTATTAAAGTTATTGAAATTAATTTTCTTGTATGTCAGTTATAAATTTCTGTATTCTATGTACAGAATTCAATTTCTTCTTAAATGAAAAATTCATTTTTTTTTTTTTTTTTTCAAAGGATGATTACATATTTCAAAAATTTATGTTGAATTTTTACTTTTTTTTTTTTTTTTTTTCAACTTAGACAAATCTTTGCTAAAATTAAATTGTAACTATTGTGGTATTTCAGTAAATGAAATATTATTTTACTAAGTTTTAATTTAAAGAATTTTTTTTTTTACAAGCTGTTTTAAATACGCATGCACACACAGAAGCATGGCTTTTCTGTAAGTTTAGTTCATGTTAATTATTTGTTTTCTTTTACACAGATAAAATTCAATGCTGACAAACGTGATAATCTCAAGTATGGTGAAAAATTCCCTCACACTCCCTTTTCCCCTTCTCTCAGTCATTATGGAGGACGTCCATTGGATGGTTTTATTGGTGTCACTTCTACTGGGCTGGTATTATTTCACTTTCAATAAAAATCTTACAATAAATGCATAATATTAATAAAGATTTTTCTTTAGTAAAACTTGGCCATTTAATCATTTTTAGGGACTAAACTTTTATTTTTCATTATTTTGATTTTGAGATTAATTGATATTTACCACTGTTACTTTTCATTAAAAATATTAAAGATATATCCCTATGAAATTTGAGTATCTATATTAGAGTATTGTTGTCACAAAGGATTTGTATATGGTCTTTAAATAACAATTTCTCTTTTTTTTTTAAGTAAGACTGAAAAGTATATTTGGTAATTTTCCAAGTTTTACATATTGAAGAGATCTTTATGCAGTACTTACTATTTCATTAAAAAAACATTTTTGACTATTTTCAATATTTCCTGCTACATTAAAATTTTTGTTCAAATATGTGATTACCACTTTTCATTAGGCCACCTGATGCATTTTGATCATTATCAGTAAACTATGAATATTACTAGAATTAACACCTGGAAACCTAACAGCTTTCTTGGCAGATGATGGTCATAAGTCTTTCTAATGTTCTAGATTTCTCTCTATCAAGATATTTTTTTCACACTATTTATTTTTACAATGTCATATTTCATCAGGGTACATTTTTGAGTGTGCAAGCCAGCAGTTGAAATAGATGTGTGTGTGTGTTTTTTTTTTTTTTTTTTTAAAAGAGTGTCTACCAAGGGCTGTGGAGTCAGTTGGAAACAATTAAGGAGTCACTGGAGTTGATGAAACTATACTGACTCCAGCTCATTTGAATTTACACTTTATATGGCTCTAGTTTAAAGTAGTTCTATTTTTTATGTACAAAGCTATATATGTTAAATGTCTTACATTATAGAATTTTTATTGTTACTTTTCTACTGCATATTTCTATTTCCTTTAAAGAAATTCAACTTCTCTTTTAAAGCCATCTTATTTTTTGTAGTTATTTAGTTTTTTGCAAAACTATATATGTAAAAATAACATACATTATAGAATTTTTATGTCTTTTACATCCTGTAAAAGATTACATTTCAATTTCTGTTATAGTTTTATTTTTGTTCTGTACTTATATATATATATATGTGAGTAATAGTTGTTACAATGGTTTATAAATTCATAGTATCACTACACAAAAATTTGCGCGCTTCTCATCGAGTGAAAAAGTTGAAATGAAAATTAAATGGTGAAAACGGTTTATTTGTGGTGATATGATGTTTAAGTGAAAGTGGGGTTGGGAGCTTATTCTGATTCTGTTGGCCGTATTGTAGTCTTAGAGATATGGGTTAGGAGAGGTGGCTTAGTTTAAGACAGGTTCCTTATTTATTTTGTCTGGATGTGGTGGAAGTGGCGTCGCTGTTAATGAGAACGATGTAAATAAATGTAGTGTGAGAGTTTAGAATGGTCTAGTTGTCCATTTGTGGTTCTAGAGGTGCTGCTATTTGGTTAAGAGAAGGGTGTGGGGTAGCTTAGCTTTGGGCAGGTCGCTTTATCGTTTAGTTTAGGTATTTTATATTGGGATGTGTTATTTTTTTTGTTTTTTATGCAGTGCCGATAGTTTTTGTTTTACTGCTATTTACAGGTAGATGGAATTATTGATGGTGTGGTGTTGGATTTATTTTCTTTTATTTCTACATTTGTTGTTCTATTTATTTAGAGGGTTGATTATGTGTAGTTATTGCATTTTTTTGGGGGGGGGGGGTCATGTGAATGGGGTGGGGTTTTTTTTTTTTTTTTTTTTTTTTTTTTATTCAAATTTTAATGAGATATATTTGCGATGTTTGCATAATGCTGCTAATTCGTCTCTACGGTTTAATAGTTCGCTACTATTGGGGTACTTTAAAATGTGTAGCTTTTCACTTAAACATAAAGGGTAGATGTCGTTAAGTGAGTTGCAAGATTGTTTTTTCTAGGATTTTCCATTTTACTTTGGCTTTCTGTTTTGAGTCCTTTAGCTTCCAAAAGTATGCAGAAAGGGATGTTTGGTTTCGGTATAAGTTGTTTTTGAATGAAATTAAGTGCATATACCAGTGCTGCTTAAAAGCTACTATTACAACATAACGCTCTACATTGTATCAAGCACTCTTTATAAAAGTAAATGCATTAACAGCAGGTAAAAAAAACCTACAAGTTCCACAACTTTGTTACAAATTACAAAATATATATAAAAAACATTTTTATTTCATTTCTTTTATATCCTTCAAAGATTTTGTCTATAAACCTGTTAAGAAAATCTTAAAGAATGAATAAGTATGATATAACAGCCACAATATCTTTGATATAAACCAGTTATAATGATATAGGCCTACTCAAGTTAGGAGCGTAGCCCATAATCACTTAATTACATAAAGAGGAATTGGAGGTGGCAAAATTAGAAGAGTCTGAGTCAAAGGTTTTGTGTTCTGATTCCACAGCCATGATGTCTACTCAAAAATTGGGAATCTACTAAAATAATGTTTGGTGTCATAAAAATTTCAGATAAAAAAAATCTTTAGATACATTAATTCTTTAGAAATTGATTTGTTTAGGTTTTGGATATGAAACTGAGCAAATATGTACATTTTTTTGTTCAAACCTCATTTAAGTAGAATCAAGTTGTTCTAAAATACTTGCTGAGTCCCATCTGAATACGTGTTTCTTTTTCTCTAGGTTTCTGTTGGCTTAATTCAGAATTCAGAGCCTCATATCCAGTCAAGTATTGAGAGTCTTTCCCCTGCTCATTTACGGGCATGCCTTGCTGACATTGCCTACACAGCAAACGGGGACCTGATGATCGCCACTAGCGATGGTCTGCCTTCATCTGCCATCCAGTGTTTCCTTGTGTCTTTGTCCATGGAGCAGACCAGCTGCGTCATCTCAAGTCGTGCCAGCGCTAGTCTGTACGTCAAGTGCCACACAGAAACCACTGGTGGTATCGGCAGTGTGGGACGCAACTCAAGCGGCCCAGCCTCTAGTGGTGCAGATCACCAGAATCTGTGTGTCACCCACCTCCAGTTCGTGAACAAGGACTATAGTGACACACTGGTTATCTGCGTCGGGGCACAAAACTATAGCTGGATTGACTTTTGGCAGCTGGTTGAGCAAACACATTCATTACACCGAATGTTCCATACAAACAGTAAACCCAACACAGTGTATAAAACACCTAAGTGGATGCATAAAGCGACAATTACACATCATGCTATGGTTACTGCCATTGCTGGGCCCAAGCTTCCTACCATGCCGTGCGTAATGGAAACAAGTGGATTCACCCCTTATATTGCTGTTGCCTACAGGGATGGCACTATTAAAATGATTCATCGATACAGTTTTCAGGTAAGTGAGCTCTCCTCCTTGGTACCTTGACTGCATGAATTTCCTTTTGAACTAGCTTGATGTAACCATAAGTTCTATTCTAACAGTTTCTTATCTCATACTTCCTGCCTATGGAATTCTTACAGTTTCTTACTTACTTGCCACTTATTTCTTAAAAAAATTAAATGTAATGTCAGTTGCAATTTTCTGTCATGAAACCTGTTTTTTTTTTATTGTCCTTTCTTCTCACTAAAGTCTTATTCATTTCCTGTAAACTTCTGCATCTTAGTGGCATTATCACCTTTCTTGGGGTGAAATGATTAAAAAATTAAAGTATTTTTCTCCTCTTCTGTATTATTACTCCAGATAATGACTTGAAGTTTACAATATTTAAGTTAACAAATCGTATTTTCATCAACTAATATAGAATTATCACTTTTCATGTTCAAAGTATGTTTTTCTGTGAAATTGATATGAATATGCTAACTGCTGTACATGATATACGAATGAGTAATTGATAAAGTTTCCAGGATGCAAGGGTGATTGAGCATTTTGTATTTGTATCTTAAAATCACCATATTTAGCTCTTAAAGTATTACTTATGGTAAATGAATGCCACTGGACATAGTCAACATTTTCTTGTTTAAATTAGCTTAAAACAATAAGTTATGATCATTTTAATTTATATTTTCTGATATAAATACATTTATTTAAAATTAGACAAAATAACAATTTTTCAGTGAAAGGCAAATGTAGCACTACCCAACTAGTCTACCAAGTCAACATCTCCATAAATCAAAAATAATTATCAAATTTACATTGGAATTTTGGCAGAAGGATTTAAACAATGTTACTAATCCCATAAACACTCCTTTTTCCAACCCCAATCTGAAATTCCAAACTTCCTTTTCCTGAAGATTTTTGGAAATAAAAGAAGAAAGATGCAACTCAATAGTGAGTTGGAAACTAATAGTTTCTTCACCCCCATTAACCTTTACAATAGATGCAGTCTGTTTAGTTGAAAAATTTAAAATATCTTAAGCAAAATTTACTTTTAAACTTAAAAGAATTCATAAGCAAATGTCATCATAAATCCAAATGTTTAAATTTTAAATTTAGATATAAATCTCCTGAATATTAATCCAAATATAAATTTCCATTAAATAGTTGTTTCCTTTTCTTTTTTTTATTAATAGTATAATTAATTATAATGACTATAAAATATGTTAACCTTTTTAGCTTTTACTTCTTTCTAGTCTAATGATTTCATATTAGTTGGCATCATAAATTTTAAATTTAATTAATTTAAAATTTATTTGCCCTAGTATAATTGATTTATTTCCTCTTATTAGCCTTATGCTACGGAATATTTAAGATAATACAACCCTTCTTTTTCTCTCTTTTTACTCTACTTCTAGGTTTTTTTCATTCTGGTTGTTTATTTTTTATTTTGACGGAAGTGAAAATTACACTTTTTTGGTTTAGTATTAATGCTGTCATGGTCTTAAATTTAATTTTCTAATAATATTAATTCTTCTAAATTAGTGGTTTTATCATTTCTTAGCAGCAATATAACTTGAGATTTTATATATATTTCTTAAAAGTAGTACAAACTAATGGGTTGGCAGTCCACTATTTGTAGTGATTTACTTTATGCAACATTGGAGTAGATAGATCTATCGCCCGGTTCACACTTCACCCACGGTTCACACTTCACCCACGTCTATTGAAAAGGTTAAGAGGCTCATCCCTTGTTCCCTGTTTAGGATGTGGTTTCCGGCTTTCTCTTTTCCAATCTTTTCACTATTACGTAGCCCCCTGCACATCAGTGGCGTTACCGCCTTGCTCTGGGTGATACGATTAAAAAAAAAAAAAATACAAGTTTAGAAAGGCTGATTTGAAATGTTTCTTCAGTCTTGATCATTCATATTGTTTTTTTTTTTTTTGTTTTTTTATTCCAACATATCAGTGAACATACTTTATTCTTTAAAAGGCTTTGAGCATTGGTGGACTGGACAGGATGTCAGCTTGTCCAATCACGAGTGGGCCCCCTATACCAAATAAAAATACAGTAAAGAAACAAACCCAGTATCTGTTTTAGTATTAAAAAGAAATTAAAAATTTTATAAAGCGATCTGCACACTATCTGTTACTGAAATCTAATGTGAGATGATATTTTTAAAGCTAAAGATCATAAAGACATGATTAAGAAAATCATTGTCTGAGGAAAAACTGGAATCATGCATGTCACTCATAGAAAAAGAATTGTTAGATCAATTGAATGCAGAAGCAGCTGATAGATTCATAGAGCAATCTAGTGAACACAAAACGATTGCTCTTAATATAGTTGACTGCATGCAATGCTCTATTGTGCTTTTTATCTGTTAGTGTGTAAATTGTGCAGTAAACTATTTTAAAAATATCATCCAATTATGTAAAATTAAAACAAAAAAATTTAATTTTAATACTTTACATTTTGTATCTACTGCCAGTAATATGTACCAAACATGTACACTGTAATTACTAAGAATTACACTTTCTTTTTTTTTTTTCTACAAAAATTTGAACTATACACACTTTATTTATATCATTACAAGAATTAAATGATAACATTGTAGTTGTTATTGGTTGCCAGTAGACAAAAGGGACCACTAATTTTAGACCTAGTCTGCCACCAGCTTTGAAGTAAGTATGGTGATTATGAAGAAAATTCACAGATGCTAGATCTCATTAAGGTGTGGCATTGTGTGTTAAATTTTTGCATAAGTTGTTAGGAAAGCAACATACAATTTTCAACAAAATATATATATTGTCAGATATCTTCATGCATTTTTCTTAAAATCATACTTGCAGTTTCTGTAGTCAGTGAAAGAGATCTTACATCTATATTTGTGTATACAGTCATGTAGATATGTTTTAGATTTTCATTCTTCCTGTCTTGAAATAAATACAAATTTATTTTATCTTCTAATTTCAGGTGATCTGTAATTGCTCTGTGGATCAATTACGAGAATTGAGTATACCAGAGAGAAAGAATTTAAACCGCAATCCAGCATCACATCTCTCCGTACTCTTGCAAACTCACAGCAGCTGTGGGTTGGTTGGTGTTCGAGACAACAATATCTATTTATTCCGCTCTGTTAATGTCAATGAGACAGGAGTTCAGATCTCCCCTGCATATATTGTACTCCTGCTTGAATATGCTGCTACTGCTGGTTGGGATTGGTGGGATATTCTGTTGGCTGCTAAGCAAAGTAAGTTGTGTGCAATATATATCTCCAAAAAGAAGTGGCTTGAAAGTAAAATCCCAAGGGAGATCCTGTCAATATTAGATATTAAAAATTAGGTTTTAAAACTGATCCAGCCAGAGGGCTCAATGTAATTAAAATTATTTACAGAGCCAATATATATGTATATTTTATATATAAGAAAATTCAAATTTTACAAAATCCTAAAATTTCAATGTGTAAAACTAACCCCTGCATCATTGGTAATCATAGTGATTATGGTAAAATATAATTTGTTTGAATGTGTGCTTGTGTAAAGAAAACTGAAGTAAGAGTAGCAAAGGGAAGAAAGAAAAAAGGGGGGAAGAGGAAGAAAAGTGTCAGATTGCCAGACAAGTCAACACTGCCAATAGGTGGCAGAAGTTGAGATACACACTAAAAAAAAAAAAATTAAAATATATAAAAATATACATAGAAAAGAAAGGTGTCAGGCTTTACCCAGCATTTTCAAATTTCTTTAAATTTTTTTTTCTTTCTGTTAACATTTTAACACTCTGTAGATAACTTCACATACTGAGAAGAAAAATGTTTGTCCTGTAACTGCAGATGACCTCTGTTGCTGAAACTGATTGAATTTTGTGATTGTCAACAAAAATCAATCCTTACTGAAATCCATACTATTTGGAGAGAGAGAAAAAAAAAAGAGAATGCAAGTGAATAATGCAGAGTGCTGAAAATTAACCAGGCACCATCTGAATTTCTGTAACAAACATCAAATGTAATAACATTATTACAATTAAAGATTGTAGTTGTGCTGACCAATAATAACTCTTTATGAAAATTAAAAATTTATCAGTCATGGTTCTGGAGATAGCTTTCACTTTTTCTTCTTTTAATAGCTGGGATTGTTTATCCATTTGTCAATTGTAGTAATTAGTGTACAGATGCACAATGATTTATTTTATTTTTTCCATGACAAACCTCTTGTCATTTGTTCTCTTTTTCAAATTGTATTGAAAATGTTTATTTTACTGCTTTCAGATATTATTGAAGACATGTGCCAAAAATTAAATGACAATTTTCAAAAGCAACCAACTGCAGTCCAAGAGCTGATGTGTTCCCGTCTCTTAGCAATCAAAATGGCCCTGTACAAGAGCAGCGAAACGAGTTATCACCGAGCAGCAGATTGCCAGGCTAAACTCTTGCTCTACACAATTGCCACAGTCTTTAAAGGTATCCTACGTCCAAGACAGATATCTTCTCAAGACAGCGTAAGTATTCACTTTCTGGAACCTTTTGGAATGAATTTTATATTCTATATATGTAAACATATGGCTGGGTCTGTTGGGTATTTTCTTACATTATTCTCACCAAAAAAAATCTGGTCAACTTTAGCTTCATGCTGTGTTTTGCTATCCATTTGCATCAATGTGAACAAAACTAGGATCACCAAGGTGGTAATTAAAACCTAAACCCTTTTTTTCAATACACTGGGTTCTCTGTTCACTTGGCGCTGTCTAGTTAGCTAAGTGATGCTTGAGACATCTTCACATGATTTTTGTTTACTCTCATGACAGACTAACAGACTAGATCTTCCCTTCAACTAGCAATAAAGCCGCTTCTTTCTCTCACTCTCTCTCCTTTGACTTTCCTGTTTTTTCTCTTCATCTTGATATGCCTTGAGACTGACCTTTATCTAGAATGCAGTTCATGAATGAAATGACCAAGTGATACTTGATACAGAAAGTTTTTATTTATTCATATAATTAATTTCCTGTTAACCATTAGTTTTATGGATGCTGGGTGGTTGCTTTGAAGCTTTTACAGTTCACTTTACTATGTGGGAATCCTTACCACTAGATGATTGTGGTCTGTTGTATCATATTCAATATCCTTTCTTTATACGTAATTACCTGACTTTGATTAGATAATACATTTTAGGTAATGAATAAGTCTCTTTTGAGTTTTCATGTGTATAAAAAAAGAAAAAAGCCCATTATTAATCCAGCTAAATTCTCGATAGTATTGTCAGCAGTAGATTCATAATATATTGTTGAATCTCATGTATTTAGTTTTAATTATTGATGGGCACTCATTTTTATTGTCTATGATTAATTATTAATCTATTTTATTAATGTTAAATATTGCCTCACATTTTTTTATACAAAGCCCAAAGAGCCTCTCGAGGTAAAGGAGAAAGTAAGTTCATGTTATAAGGGCATGTAGGATAGATATCAGTTGACCTTTGACTTGAAGATGGTTTTGGCTAATCTCTTATATGCTGGTAAATATGATATATAACTGTCATTTCAGCTTTTCTGTTGCTAATACATTCAGTGGTTGTAACCCCTCAGTGATCATGTTTTTGTCAGACCCCCTATCTTTTGACTTGTCTAACCTGGTTGAACCGGCCAAGAGAACTAGCTCACTGGATCAACAGGGAACATAAGCTCTTTCACCACAACAAGATACCTGATCAGAAGATGTATTTCCTCAGGGTCACAACGATCAAAGAAAATGACTGAACATTGCATATGCCATCTGAATGAGGAAACATCAAAACTTCTACTGTGGGAACCTATATGGAAGAGTATTTGAATGTCAGTGAGTATAACCAACCCATTATACCACTTGCACATTCAAGCTTACAGCATCTAGTATGCTCAAGCAGTCACCAATTTAGATACTGACCAGACTTGACATTGTACAGGAACTGGTGCTTCAATGTGATGCATCTATAAACCCTGGAATTGTGTAATGTTACCATAACATTAGACTATTTAATTAAGAGCTGGTTGCATTGATTTTTGTTTGATTAATAATACCACGAAGATGCAACGGGATACTGGGAGTGAAAGAGAATGAGAAGAACTGGAAACCCTGTCCTAAAAAGGAAACAAGGGATACACCTCTACTCCTGTTCAAAAAACCAGAGAGAAGTGTGAACTGGAAAATAGGTTCACCTATCTACTCCTACAAAACCAATAAATATATACTCACTGTTTTATAGTACACAGGAGATTCTTTGTCTGTATATTCATACACAAAAATTTTATACATTTTCTTTTTTTTTTTAATCTTGTTAAAAAATCTCTTCACAGGTTTAGGAATTCTTTTTTATATAAAGATATTTGTGTGTACATTTAAATTTCATGAGTTTTAATTTTTTTTTTTTACCCAGAATCCTTCAGAGAAACTTTCCATGTTGTGCAATAAGAGCAGCGAGTCAGAACTTGTAATACTTTTGACAAATCTGGAAGTAAGTGAATTTATAGTTGACTCAGGTGAGTTTTTGTTTTTTTTATATGCTTTATTTTTAGGACTTGGGTTTCAACTATTTAAATTTGTCAAGCAATGTTTTTGACAAGTTTAAAATTTTGTAAGTTTTGTTTAGTTCTTAAAAGAAAACTTATATGCATGCATGCACACACACACACAAAATATATCTATAATTCATTTTAATAAGATAAGGCCAATAGACAAAAAAAAAAAATACTGTTTCATAAATATTGGAACATCTATTCAAATATTGGTATCCACTAAAAAATACTTATGAAATCCATTACGAAATAAAAATGTCGCATTTAATTCATTTGTTTAGACATTATTTTAATGGATACTTGTATTTGAGTAGATGCTCTGTTTATTATTAATAAACGTTATATTTAGACCTACTGGCCTGAGTAATCGAGCAAATGTAAATATACTGCTTAATAATAAGCTATCATTTAAAGAAAGATTGAATCAACACATAAAAGTACAAAAACAACACAAGGCTATCAGAATACATATGGAATCAGAAAGAAAATAACATTTCCACCAAACTTAAATAGGGAAAAAGGAAAAAAAAAGCATCACTGCATAGCAGCAAATTAGACTTAGAAGAGAAATAAGCAGTCAGCTTTAAAAACCAAAGTAAAATATTAAACAAAAGAAGCATGAACAAATATCTGTTTTGATACACAAATAACAAAATCAAAGAAAACTACTTGCAAGCTTTTGAGTTGCAGTTCCATATATTATTATGACACTAATAACTATATCACTATAAAAGCTCTACACCTGTATTTAGCACCTGATAAAATGTAAAAATTACCAAACCATGGAATATATATCCATTAATTTATACCACATCTTTACAAATTTTCAGCTTAGAGGAAATGTACGAATATTCATTATTTAAGCATACACACATTTCATTCTTTTGTTTCGAGATCTGATAAAGTCTTACAAAACCGAATCTATTTTCAGGAAATGTTTCCACTTGTGAAACAGAAAAATTTGAAATTTCTGTATCCTAATTTAAAAACATAAGAAATGTGGGCATTGATATTATAGTAGTAATATGCCTTACTGGTCCATTCATTATTCATATTTTGCGTCTCTTATCCTTTCTTTGACATTCCCTGTACATTTCTTCCTGCGCACCAGTGGCAGCCCTGCTTGGCTTGGGGTAAAAATGATCTATGATAAATAAAAAAAAAATAAAAAAAATCTGGGGCACTTTCAGGTGGTGTAATGGTTAGCAAATTTGTCTTGCTAGAATCATTACAATTGATTAGTAAGTTCGATTCTCACTAGGTGTCCCATACTTTCGGCCTTGTGCTACATCTAAGCTGCACTTAGATTTTTTTTAATTATAGTAATTTTTCTAATTTATATTAAGTTTCAAAAGTTTTCACTGCTTGAAGAAAGTATCAGTTTTTTTTTTTTGTAACATTAAGTGATTTAAACCAAAAGAGAAATGTGACAATTCCAAAGAAACAAATTCAGAAGCATAAGATAAATGTTGACAATAAGTTATCCATTATGAAATTTCTACGGAACTAGCCTAATGTTGATCGAAAGCTGCCATGGTGTAAGGGAAATAACTTTTGCATAATTTGACAAGCTAACAATAAGATATTTATTCTTAGTTCAAATCGAAAGTTTCCAATGTATTTTCTTCGTTTTTTTTTTTTTTTTTACAACTCGAAAGTAAAAAATTAATTTAGCCTTTTCTGAAGTGAATACAATCTTTCAGAATGGGCTGAAAGTAACAGATTTGTTTTTGGTCTATCCATGTGTTTTCTGTACTGATAATGTTATTAAATTAGGATATAGAAACCCTGATAGTTTTGAATTTGACAAATGGAAACATTTCATGAAAATAGATTTGATTTTGCCTTTCAAGGCTTTATCAGATCCAAAAACAAAAGAATAAAATGTGTGTATATTTATATAATTAACTTTTTTTTTTCTCTCCTAAGCAGCTATTTCTTGTGGTTAAAGAGTGACTTTTTAAAAAAATATTTATTCTTAGTTCAAGTCAAAAGATTTTCTCAGCTTTTTTTTGTTCTTTTATCAAATTAAAGGTAAAGCCCCTTATCTACTAATTGTTACCTTGAAAGTAACAGTGATTGTACTACATTTCTTTCCAGTGCTTGTTGAAGTCAGTAATCTTTGAATACTATTTTTGCTTTTTTTTTTTTTTTTTTTTTTTGCTATCTCTAATTAGAACAGGCAGGGACTATGGTTTACAAAAAGTAGTAAAAACAACTTTGTTGAAATAAAACATTTATTATTAATTATGCAGATGTTTTTTTTTAACTCAGACAAGTGAAGATAATGAGTAAATAAAAGTTGTAATTAATTTGAAGTTTATCCTTAAATCTATACATATAAAATAAGCCACATGTATTTCTGTTTTTGTCTGTAACTATTACTTAAAGTTAATGTAAAAATATTACAGTTTTAGTCCTCCGCTTTGTATTAGCAGCAGTATCAGCTATTAGTGTCTTTATAATAGTGTTTTTGAAGCTAGGAAGTGAAAAATAAAAAAGCTGACTTCATTAAAGAGTAGATTACAAAAAAATGAGGGATAAAAAAAAAATAGATTAACTTGTGAATACCTAATGTAACTTGAATTGAGTTTATCAATAGTTTTGTGTACAAAAAAAGTCATAATAGATAATCTAAAGTTTATATAAACATGCACACCCAGGCAGCAGATGTTAATTTTAAAAAGAAAATAGATGTTAAGTTCTTGATCAATTTTGCTTCTTTACTGATTGATTCCTGTATTGTGATCTTAGAGGAATGCTAGTTCTTAAGGTTCTATGCCTTCGACTGGCTTTTGTAATATTGTGGTAGTTTTGAATTTTAGAACATAGTTTGTGAATTCTAGCTTTAAAACTGGTTACATAAATGTTATATTTGAATTGTTCAAATCCACAGTATATTTTAGAATCATAAGTGATTACAGTGAGATAAATTGATTCACAATGGACAGAGGATTAGAAATTTTTTTTTTTTTGGTCTCAGATTAAAGAGTAATCTAAGTCAGTGTATTGTTCCATACATAAATAAGTCTTTTTTTCTGATAGGTACTGTGTTAGTTTATACATAATCAAAAGTTGTAAAAATAATTATTTGTTAATTGTGTTAAAGATATTGATTAGAAACAGTTTAATAGTGATAAAAAAAAATACATGTTCAGTATTATGGAAATTGTTAACCATTTGAAACTAGGATCCCCCTCCTCTCTTGCAGGTAGAATTTGCAAATTTAAGAGGAGGATATATATATATATATATATTTTTTTTTTCTTTCCAATTAAAGTTACTCTATACCATAAATGTCATGTTGACAAGGTAGCTCACTAAACAGTTTTGTTTTTTTTCCTTTAAATAATTATATTTTAAAAAATATAATTCAGTTTTGAACTTTATTTTTTTGTGTTTTCTTTTTCAGCTTCATTGCAATCATTCCAACCACTAATTCAATGGATTGCAGATTTCACCTTGCATCTTTTGGGTTCCATCCCTTTACAACAATCCTATTCTGGCATTCCTGGCTCTCTGCTTATCCGCGACAGCTCTGTGCTAAGTGTTCTACGTGAATTGTTTGTAATTATTCGTGTGTGGGGCCACATCAACCCCAACTGCTTGCCATTCTTCACGATGAACTCTTCCATCGACTGTCTGTCACACTTATTCAAACTGTTGACCAAGGCGTGGCTGTGTGTGAAGGAAGGGAGCAGTGTGGAGTATGACGAGGGACTGGTCAACGACTGCTGCCATCTGGCCAGTGAGGTGATGATCCGAAATACTCGGCAGAGTTTTAGTCAGGACACGCTCGGTTTTGCCATGTTCCATCAGTCGGGTCCTCTGCATTTTGAGCTGGGCATCGAACCAGATTATGTGTACAGTTGCAAGCAAAACCAACAGTACATGACCCTGCCGGATATCACAACAGAAACTAAGCAGATGTATGATGTTGTGCGTCAGATCAATCTTGGGAGTAAGGCTGCTGAACCAGTGAGAGAGTGCAGTCGTTGTGGTGCAGCTTCCCTCATTCAAAGCATCTCCACATCAACGACCATGAAGGCCTGGGAGAAAAGGTGGGCCAAAGCTTGTTTATGTGGGGGACATTGGAAGTGGACTTGAAAGAAAAAGTGAAATATGAAATTTTATTTTTCAAATTTCTGGCAGACATCAAGAATCAATTCTTTTTTTTTCCCCCAGTAGAATTCCAACAGAAAGTTTAATTTTTTTTTTTATACAAAAAAAATTGATCAATATAATTCTATTAATGCCCAACACTTAAGATATCAAAAAAAAATTTTTTAATACTACATTTATAATTTTGATAGACACATAGCAATTACATTTAGCTTTTTCTCCCCCAGAAGTCTTATATATTTTACACTATAGGATGGGAATATAAATGATCATAATTTCTATTTTTAGAAGTCTTATATATTTTACACTATAGGATGGGAATATAAATGATCATAATTTCTATTTTTAGGGAAATTTACGATACTAACTATTCAGATTGTTTTTCTCCTTTTAGCAGTAATAGTAAACAGTGTGTATATATATATATATATATATTTTTTTTTAGTCCTTTCATACTGTTATGGTTAAATATTTCTCAACCATTTTTAATTCAGGGCTCACTTGAAGAAAAACTAAAACTCTGGGGAACACTTGAAATTTTAAGGAAATTATTAGTTATGTAATTTGAAAATCAGTTATTTAACTTAAAATATTTTTTTTACCCAAATGAGGTTTCAATCTGGTTGAAAATTGAGACCCTTTTTCTGTATTCATCTTGTCTTTAGGTTGACATGATTAAAATATAAATTAAAAAAAAATTTAAAAAATTACCTGAATAATGACAATACTTCATCTTTGAATTTCTTGGTAGAAAGGTTTTTTTTTAGATTTTGAAGATTATAATCATAGACTTGACAAAATTTCCCCACCCCCAAAAGCAAATCAAACTTAGTTTGCTTAAAATGAAGGTAGTGTTTGTTTCTAGAAAATTGTTAGAATCAAATACGTACAGGGGAGATAATTATAAGAAGCGTTAACTGCAGTTGTGTCTTCCTTTTTTTTTTTTTTTTTCTTGTATTTAACTCTAGAACTACTAAAATGGAGCTGTTAGAAAAATGATAGTGTCTGTACTAAAGCATTTCAGTTTGCAGGTAATATTACAACATACTTTTAAAATAAGAAATGAATTCATTAAGATTAAACAAGCTGTAAGTTAATTTGATTACATTTCATAAATGCATTAAAACAAAAAACAACTTTATCATTTTTTTTAACTTTATTCTGTAAAAATGTGGATACAACCCATGGTGAGGAGAAGAATGCAAGCCAAAAACGATATAAAATAAATATATTCATCTTTTTAAAGTGTTTAAAGTTGTTACAGGTTTCTGAAAAACAAAGTTGTATGAAATGAACAAATCTGGAACTTTTCATTGATCTGTGTTACTTTTAAAATATTCAGTAACATTAATTACTCACTAATGTTGAGTACAGATGGATTTTAATTTACCAGAGTTTAAAAAAGAAAATCTAATTTAACTTACTGGTGCAGTGATTTTCAGATGGCACAATGTTTAATCAAGTTGTCAGTCATAATAGCTGCCCCCCCTCAATGATAGGAAAAGAAAACATTTCTACAAAGTACATTAAAAATTAAAGATTCTTCTGCTAAGAAAGTATCTAGAAACTTAATTGCTGTATCAGAAACTACAGTGCAATAATTGTGGATAAGAGTATGACTATTTTGATCAGTGAAAGACAACTTTAAAACAAATTTTTTTTATCTAAAGAAATTGATTATTGTAAGTTTAGATTTAATGAGTCAATTGTTCCTAAAAAAATTTGTTACACTTTGGGTGAGGTTGCCTTTGCTTTCTGCAGTAGACTGTCTGCCAGCCAATGCTATAGAACCCAATCTGTCCAGTTATTTAACCCATAACTGGAGAGAAGAGACAGAATTACCTTTTCCATGGGTGAATGCAAGGAATTCAAACTCGGCTGCCCCATATCCACTGCACCACAACGCACATCCTAACGAGAAATTGGGAAGCCAAGTTCAAATTTCAACTGAATTTCTTACATTCACTTATGTTGGCAAAGGTATTACTATCTCTTCCCTCCAGTTATGGGTTAAATAACAGGACTGATTGGGTTCTATAGTCTGGGCTGGCAACCTACTGCAAGATAATCTTCTGCCCAGTCAGTCATGTCTCTTTCGAGACATGATCGTCAAAGCATGTACCACGTATGGCAATGAAGGCAGTAAAAAAAAAAATTTTTTTTTGTGTACACAACCAAGCAAAATCTCAATGGAGAATTGTGGTATGATATACACACACACGTATATACTTACTTCAAAAATCAGATCTTCAACTTAAATAGTATTTCTGTTCCAAATATGTTAACACTAACATTTCAATGTTGTTCAAACCTGTATGCTATTACAGATCAAAGTAGCAGCTCAAGTTTCTAAATAGGGTACTTGCTGTGTTTTAGATGTTATACCTTATAAGTAAATATCTTAATCTGTAGGTATTAAGTATTTGCCTTTTTGAACATATTTTAAACTACAAAAGTTTTTTTTCTTTTTTAACTGAACAAAATAAGCAAATGTCATAGGTTTAACTATTTTTACTTTAAAATTCTTCTTAGGAAGATAGTTTATAATCATAAAACTTATCTTTTTAATCACTATTTAATAAACTAAGCTATAGTGCTAAAAAAAAATAGAAAATGTCAACTAAATGACTTTTCCATATTTCATTATCTTAACTGTATGCATTTGCACATCTTATGAGAAAAACTTAGTCAAATTTGAATGTAGTCAACTTTACCACAGTTGATTTGAAGAACTGATCTCTATTATGTGCAATATAAGTAAAAACAAACCATTCTTTTTTTTCTTTTGTATGGTATTAACTATACAATTGATATGAACCTTAAAAAAAATTTAAATGCTTGAGATTCGAGTGTTTTGAGATTCTAAACTAAGCTTCAGGGAAGTGTTGGAATGCTACATTTTATGATATGTTTCAGTTTTCATTTAACACGTTACAGCCACTGTAAAAATTAAATATTGAGGTATCAAACCAGTTTTGCTTGTAAGAAAAAAATAAAAACACACCCTAATATGTAAATGTTAAAAAGTAAAAAAATCAAACCCTGTAATATTTCTAATGGCAACAAAGTATCATTCCAAAAATCAAATATTAATGACACTTAAAAAGAATTTTTAAAAATACAAAATCTCCCCCCCCCCCAAATAAATTTCGATAGATATATAATATTTAAAAAACAAAACATAGATGTATAATACTGAGCATTGCAGAAATGAGATTATTCATAACCTTCTTTGCATATCACAAAGATAGCCATACTTCCCAGGGGAGTTGTTGATGCAAAGGCAACAACAATGGTCAAAAAAAAAAAAAAAATATGCACTATTTTCTTCTCTCATCCATTAGTTAATCAGAGAGATCTGGTTACTATGGTGATGATGCCATGGTTGGTACAAGAAACAGTTTATTCTATTGGTTCTGCCCAGTTATGTTCCACTTTTCCAAACTAGAAAGAAGAGAGAAAGAAAAAATGAAATCAGTTATAATGGCTTGTCTGACAATATGATCAAACTAACGTATAAATCTATGACTGTGTGAAAATTCCAAATTTACTTATCTTCAGTACCAAAGTTCTTTTAAAATAAAATACAAACATTTTTTTATTTAAAATAAACATAGCATGTCCATACAAAACTAAAACAATTGAATCTTTTAGTGTTTTGAAAATACTACTATTTAGGTGTATAATATAGTGTCAACTTTTTTTTTGATTAGGTTTTTTGTTTAATAACTTGTTTATTAATGAAAATGCAGCAGGTGGAACAACTACAAACAAAAATAGGATTAATGATAAACTGTTCTTGTAATTCAAAGTTAAATCAAGTTTTTATTCCTACACAATATCAAAGGAAATCCTAAAATTAATTAGGGAATATAAATCGCTTTAATAATATTTTAAAATGATGAGTTAAAGCTATAAACTATCATTATAGGAATAAACAGTGCAGAAAAAAGAAATTCTTTCATAGCCTTCTTTGGATAAAAAAAAAAATCTTAAATTGCAAGTGAAGATTTTATCAAAACTGATTCCAATTTTGTCTGTTACACATATATATCAGTAAGAAAAGGCATATTTTTCTAGAATCACTGAGTATTTATTAATAAATACCTCAAAATCTTAACATGGCAATTTTAGTCATGGGTTAGTGGGATGCTGAAAAAAAAAATGAAGCCATGATTATGATTGTATGTTAGTAGTGATCATTTGAACAATGGGTGTGTGAGGTTTCAATTTTTTTTTTTAATGGCTGCCCATAAATTTCCCCTCCCATATTTAACTTGATTCATTTTCTGTGCAAATCTAAACATTTAAAAATTCTAAGTTTTACAATATTCAAGCATATCCTTGTACATTAAAATGGTTTCTTTGATCAAACATTAAGTAAATATTACTAACAAAATATGGGCTATTATATGCATAACGGTTAAAAAATTATATATCTTAAATAAACAAGAACATTTCTCTCCACAACAATAACACTAATTTCATTGAATAGAAATTGGCCTTGACTTAATGCAGATTCTTTTCTTCCTGACCCCTTGTATAAGGGCATAATTCAGAAGTCATATCTGATAATGAAATTCATCAAACAATTTTATTTATTTGAAAACATTGGCATACCTGAATGTCAGTAAGGGCCTTCAGAAAACGAGTGGTCAATACGGCATTGTTATCCATAGTGGGGATGTGTAGATTTTTGCCTTCATACAAAATCCTTTCTACAGGACAAACAACACAAGCAGTTCCAGCTCCAAAGACCTCTTCAACCTGTGAGAAGCATACAAAATAAATTACAACAACAACATATCAATTACATTTCATTACTGTTTAAAAAATACAATCTGGCAGCCATTGTACTTGAATTATTTCAATGAAAAGGTTCTCATCTTGGTTTATATAGAGGTTATTATAGACACACATTTTGAACAAGTACTCTCTGGTTATCATCAGGTGTCTGTTGTTTTTGGTTTATATGAGATGTCTGTTCATTATTGTTATTTCGTCTTTGTGATATCTGTAGTGAAGCACTGGTTTAGCAGGAACAAACAATAACTGATATGATTGACAAAATAACTCAATTAAAAGCTATCTCCTATCAGCCAAACAATGGACACCTGATGAAGACTAGAGAGTACTTGGTCAAACCATTGTGTCTATATCAAGCAAGTTAGTTTGAAATAATAGAAGTATATTGATAATCTCAGAAGTGAAATACTACAATCTAGCCATTGTACATCAAATTCACTTACGTATATGTTTGGGGATCTTGCTTTATTGTAATGATAACCAACTTTTAAGATTGTCAAAATAAAACAATATTCATTGTGAAAAATATTCCTCTTCTGGTTTGCTATTTTTCTGTTTAAGTTTGTTTTTGTTTTTTTTAATCGTATCGCCCCGAGCAAGGCAGTAACACCACTGATGTGCAGGGGGCTACGTGATAGTGAAAAGATTGGAAAAGAGAAAACTGGAAACCACATCCTAAACAAGGGATGAGCCTCTTAACCTGTTCAATAGACGTGGGTGGAGTGTTAATTTCATTTTTCTATTGTAGCCTTACCGGAGGAAAAGGCAACTGAAAAGTGTGTTTGATTAAAAACTGACTGTAGTAAATGTACACCAATCCTATTGAAAGCTTAGCTTTTATTGTCATAACAGGGAACTGACTATTTTTCCTGCATCTTCAGTGATGGCACATGTGTACTAGTTCCACTTGAGATCTAAGTTGAGTTTAAGGCCCAATAGTTGCTAAAAGGGGGACATACAATCATCATGGCTGGTAGTGGTTCAGAGTCCAAACTAGTTTGGTTTTCAAGGCATCAGATATAATCGACCAGATTTTCCCCGGATGAGATGTTATAACTAGATTGGATGAAAGATTAATGATGACCAGAGATTGGCAGCCAGTTTTGAAGGTGCACCCATATGCCATTGACATAAATATTCATAAATCATCTGAATATACTCTTAGATCAATTAAGTAAATTAAAAAGAAGGCTGATCCAAGAAGTGACCACTGTGTTGATTACTAGGGCTCTAGAGGACAAGCTGTGAACAACTATGTTCAGGGACCTACCCATTAGGAAGGACTTATTGAAAAGATTCTTCCAGTGATTCTATACCTAGAGAATTTGGGCAGCAATCCTTTGTGTTACACCTTTTTAAAGGCCTTCAAAATATCTAATGCTATGATCCTTAGGGGAGTGGGGAATTTGTTTTCAAGTGTCTCATTGAGGACAACAATGGATTGGGCTGATTGAAAGCTATATTGCTTGTCACTCAAGAGGTTCTTATTTAGATGCTCAACAATCTTGCTGATTATCACCTCATAGCTTTCAGTAGGGTCTATATTGAGAAGGGAATGAATGCTTGCCTGTGATGTTGAAAATTGAGTATACACTTTACACATTCCACAGGCTTGGGAAGGATTTTTCCTTGAAGCAGTGGTTAAAAGATTGATATTCTTAAGGACAACCACAAAGATTTTGATTAGGACAGTGTCTTTTTTTAGGGTCAAGGCTTTTAATAAGTCTTGAGACCTCTCAGACTATAATGAAAATATTATTGAGATATTGTACTCAGTGAGACTTAGCCTTTGTCATGTAGTGTTGAATTTAAGGCAAAGGGCTTGACTTTATCTCTATTCATAACTTGGAGATCTTCCAAAATTCTCAGAATCCAATTTGTTTGTTTTCAACCTTGGCCTGGACTGCTTGTATAGAGCTACACTTAGCATTTTTCAGAACTTTCTTGCAGCAAGCAGTCAAATTACACTACATGCAATAATATTTGAAGTATTGGTTATGGTGAGCTATGACTGCAGCACATTCAGACGTGAAACAGGGCTGGCTGTTTGGGATTTGATGGGTATAAAACTCTCCATTCAGAGAAGAGGGTAGCAGTTTTTGAGGCAGCATGCTTGAAAAAAGTTGAGAGAGGAGATTCTGCCATATAAGATCTCAAGCTGTTCCAGTCTGCTGTCATATAGTAAAAAAATTGGTCTATGGCACTGCAAATTAAGGGATGTCTTTGATTTGGACACTGACCACAGCAGTGGTCCCCAAAAGGTATGGCATGCCTTATAGCTGCGACGCAAGAGGATAGCAGGTGAGACAGAATTATTGAAAGACAAAGATTTAAAATCAGTTTCCAAATATGGATTACTTGTAATTGCATGCATGAGTCTCAGTATAAACAGTCATAAATAATTATTAACAGATTTTATTACTGTGATATTTTTGCATTATATCAAGTATTAAGAATATAGTAACTAGGGTCTGCAAATTGGAGGAGAGAGTTATCAATAATAATGTTCTGACTTTGAATTCAGAGTTATCTCCCTTTAAAGCTTTTTTTTCTGTTTTTTTTTTGTTTTGTTTTTTTTAAATTAATTTTTAAATGAACTTTTTATCATATAAAATTTCATTTCAAAAATGTGACCCAGAGAAAAAAGTTTGTAACCCACTGGACTAGAGAATGGTCAGTCTACCACAGAAAGTAATGGCAACCTACTGCAAGAAAATTCCTAGTCATGTCTCTTTCAAGACATGATCACCCAAGCATGTATCACATATGGCAATTAACTGACTGACAATGTAATAGCAGTAATTTTACAACAAAGAAATGTAAATTAGATTGATTGGTTAAAATTTTCAGGAAGCCTTTCATTCTTTAAATGCCAGAAAAATTCCAAGTTTTAACATTTGCCAATTTTTAAAAAGGCAATAAAGTCACTAAGACACAAGAAGTTACTGTGTGTGAAAGAATATAAAAAAGAAAAAACTTTATTTAAGAACAATAACAAGAGGAATTAAGACAGTAGATAACAATTTAAATCTATTTCTCTCTCAAGTCATCTTAAAACTAGATTTACTGCCTGAAAAGATGATAAAAGCATGAAAGGGTAAAGACTACAGTCCTTTATATACAAAGGTTTATTTTTCTCACTGTTTATTTTCCATAAATATTCAATGGTTTGTCTACAATTACAACAAGTGCTTTATAACAGTTTACAGATCTGTTCTCTGCACTAAATCAGACCAAAAAAAAAAAATGTGGGAAGATAACTTTCTTCAAGAAACAGCTTGAGGAGAGATAAAGACACTTCAAATGAAGTGACCAAAACTGAGCACTTAAGCTAGAAACATTCATTTATCTTGGGTAAGAATTAAATGTATGCGTGCACCCACACACACTTGTTATGCAAACAACCTGATTTAAAAGAGGAAAGATACTGAAGTTGTTTAAGAAAAAATTCTTCGTTTTCTTCTGCGTGCTATCTCTTCAGGACATGAGTGTTCATGACTCTCCACAATTTCCTATCCTTTATAGCTCTTAATAAGTTTTTTTTTTTGTTTTTACTATCCCTTTTCTACCATTTACATAATCTCATTAGGGAAACAGTGAGTAACTAAGAAATGAGTATCTAAGTCCATCTTGCCTTCAGTATGTCCTGTGAGTATCAAATTTTCCAAGCCCTCTTTCCTTGTGTTCTAAAAATAATGACATAATTTAAGCAATTAAATGAAATAATTTTAGTATCTATTTTAAAAGAATCAGTTTGCTTGAAGAGAAAAATTTAAAGTAAGAGTCAGAAGGAAATATATAAAACAAACACTTTTTTAAATGTATAATAAAAAAAATGGCAAAAAAAAACAATTTATAAAAAAAAGATTTTGTAAATATGCACACACACACACACACACACACACACGACTCCTGCAGGGAATAAGGCATCAAAAGATTTCTCGGTTTGGCTGTCTTCATCAGCAGATCACATACAAGACAAAACTAAATCCTCACATACAAGACAAAAGTAGTCAACATTGAACTGCAAAAATTTAAATGCAATGTCAATTATTACCTTCTGTCTTCTTAACTCCTGTTCTTTTATAGTTCTCTCTCCTTAGTTATGTTCTCTTTTTATCATATTTCCTCACACTTAGTAAATCCCTTGTGTCTTAACCGCTTCATTGATTTTCTTGGGGTGAAAGGATTAAAAAAATTACTTTTAAGGTCAGTAAATTATTCGCATATTCTTTTTCCCATACTTTCAGCTGGAATATTCTATTTAACTGAATATCACATCACTCAATAAATCCCAGGCCTAACTAATAAAACAACAACTTTTAGGTAAAATTCGACTTTATTCATCAACATCGTCTCCTTCTAGGGTGATACACTGATTCCAACGCTTCTCTAACAATTTGATGCCTTTTTTGTAGAATGATTTGTCTTTGACCTCAAAATATGCCTCAGTTTCCAATATCACTTCATAATTAGAGCCAAATCTCTTTCCCTGAAGCATTCTTTTGAGATCTGCAAACAGCCAATAGTCACTGGGGGCCAAATCTGGAGAATAGGGTGGATGCGGAAGCAATTTGAAATGCAATTCATGTAGTTTTGCCATCATTGCAATCAAACACACTATGTTGTCTTTGTGAAAGATCACTTTTCTTCTTTATTTGTTGCTGTTTTTTAGTGATTTCTTCCTTTAAATGCACCAATAATGTTATATAATATTCTCTATTGATGGTTCTTCCTTTCTGAAGGTAATCGATAAACAAAATACCTTGCACATCCTAAAATACAGAAGTCAAAACGTTGCCTGTTGATGTTTGCGTCTTTGATCGCTTTGGACAGATTTCACCTGTTGCTGTCCAACCAGCTGACTGCTGATTTGACTCTGAAGTGAAGTGATGGATCTATGTTTCATCCCTTATGACATATTTATGCAAAAACTCCTTGTTGCAGTGGAACAGTTGCAAACAATGCTCTGAATCATCAACGTGTTGTTTTTGATCAATTGTAAGCAAACATGGCACCCACTTTGAACACAATTTTCTCATTGACAAATGTTCATGCAAAATGGTAAATACACTGCCTTCTGATATGTTCAACACCTCTGCTTTCTCATGCAACTTCAATTTATGACAGGCCAAAAACAAGTTTGTGGATTTTTTTTAGTGTTTTCCAGGACAACTGCCGATTTTGGGCAGCCTGAATGCTCAGCATAATTTGTGCCTGTACAACTGAGTTTCAAGTCAGCATGCCACCTCTTAACTGTTTTTTTTTCCAATGGAACAGAGTTCAAATAACTTATCAAGCTATTGCATTGCTTGAACAGTATTTTTTCTCATCAGAAAGCAATGCCTTATCAATGCACAAAATTCAGATTTTTCCATTGTTTTGAAAATTTGCAACTAGCTTCACTTAAATAACTAATTTGTAAACTAATAATTCGATTGGGTCCAAATTTTGTCAGGTGCAATTTGAAGGTTAATACTTTATAAAAATCATATGAACTTTTTATTAGTGGTGCCATATATGTCAAACGTGGGAATTATTGTGATATATTACAAGCACATATGCATTTTACTTATATATCAAACTAATACTGTACCCAAGTACCTTTGAATGTCCTCATCCATTATAAAAAAACTGATTTTTTTTTTGCGGGGGATACAATTCATATTAAAATAAATATTAACAGCTACTTATCTGAAATTGAAAGCAAAAATAATCATAACTTAAAGAAAAGAATTAATGGTAATACATTTAGACAAATAAGTAAACTTACTCTGTTTTCTTCAAGGCCTTTGATAAGATGTTGCATGGTTATAATATCTTCTGTGACTTTAAACTCACCCTAGAAGTAAAAAAGAAACATGAGTCAAAAACTGAAGAATATTGTTGTCTAAGTGATATCAACTGAGCAAATGGAATTAACAAATTAAACAAAGCAGAAACTTGGCCATATTTGAAAACCCACAATGATGAGATTTGAAACTCATTAGTAGCCCAAGTTAGCCCAGTAAAAGTAACCCTCAAAGTGCAAGAAGTGAAATTCAAAATTTACTAACATTGGGTATTCAAAGGTAATCCACTCTGCTAAACCTGTCGATAAGTATAGAGAAATATATGGAATCTATTGCAGAAAGTAAGGGAATCTTTTATCAGTTGTATAAGAAAAATGATCCCCCATTTAATATTCACTTGTTAATCAAATATTGATGGGTACAAATTGTGAATTGGGTTACATTTGAAAGTTAAGACAGCTTATTCTAAAAGTAGTGAAAAAGTCATTATTAGAATTAGTAATAATAATGCATATATGATACAAAATAAACCAACAAAACTCTTGCCTACCCAGCTACGGGCTAACTCTAACAGACTCTTCCTGGTGATCCCTGGCAAGATGATACCATTTAAAGGTGGAGTAATTAGTTCTTTTTCTGAAAGAGACAAAATAGAGGTTTTTTTTTTTCATAGAAAGTCTGATAATAAAATTCTAAGCTTATTAATAATTTTCGACTTGTATTACATTCATTAAATTTCTATTGCTTTTTATTGAATGTTATTTTTCTGAAAGAAAGAATAAGCTTTAGAAAAATAGCTTGTAAGCAGGTTAAATAATTCTTTCGTTCTTATCAGAAAATCTTGTTTCCATCTTAGATAAAAGTTTGTTACAATGAGGGATTTCAACAAATTATTACTTTGGAAACTTTTTAACAAAACTAAGTATCTCCATAAATATTTTCAATAAATTTATTTTTATTTCAAAAAGAAAGATAATTGGATTAAATTTTCTCTATGATAAAAGATCAACAATCTATGAAAATAAACAACTTTTGTCCAATTTAAATACCAAGTTGTTTTCCTTTTTTTCATGTATTTTTACATACAATTGTTCATTAGTCCAAAGTATGATATTGATAAACTAACCTCCTTGTTCATTGGTCCAAAACATAAACAGATTCATTGTTCCAACTTCAGTCATTTGATGGTCCTCACCAAACAGCCAAAGAATTTGCTGGCACCCCATTTTGATAGCTTCTACTTGTGGCCATAAAGTGGGAGCATAATTCCTGCCAATCAAAATGTGAAAAGTTATTTAGAAAAAGTTTAATTTATATTGTATAGTCAAGAAATTTGCTAGTTTTTCTGTTTGCTTCTTTTTTTCTTTTTAAGTATTTTCAAAAATTACATTTGCATTCCTATAGTTGGCAATTAAAACAGACTTAACCACTACATGATAATTTGATTTTAGCATTGAAAAAAGTATATTTCAGGTTAAAAATATTGCCTTTCAATGATAAAAAATGTGCAAAGTTGCTGAAAACGTTGGTTTCTGCTGGTTGTATGGTTATCTTAGTTTCATCTGAAAAATGGTTAATGAGAAATTAGTTGTACCAATTGAATACCAACTGATTTTTATTTGCCACTGAAACTGTAAAGTAATGAGAAAAGTTCTCTTTAATTGAAACACTAATATAAGTGATTTTGTAATAGATTTAATGAAATACTCTGATTAGTAAATTTGGAATATTTACATAAGTGAATAACATTTCATTAAGCTGCCTCAATACTTGATAAACTTGAAACAAAAAATTCCAAAAATGAATTAATGTGACCGTTTCACAAATTTGAAAAAAGCCCATTCAATTTTTGTAATGTTGTTTTTGAAACATTGAAAATATGAACAAAACTAAAATATTCCTTGCTTGTTAGTCAACAATTAGAGAAGATCTAAAATCTTTGACTTATGAGTTAATTAGTCAATTATTAGAATCGATCAAAGCTGTTGTAGTTTTCAGTGATGAAAGAGCTCAGGCCCCAAAGCCACTCGAATTTTAAGAATTTGAACTTGCAAAATTAAAAAAAAAATTTTATCTACTTTACCAAAATATTTTGACAGTTGTTTAGTGACATGAAAAATGAAAATCCTTTTAACCATTACTATCTGCATTTTTTTCTCTTAATACAGAGAAATGGAAATTTATACCTCACCAACCAATAAATACCTACAGCAGAACTTCACCTACACTATAATACTCCATTTTTTTTTTTTTATAATCATATCACCCCAAGCAAGGCAAAAATGCCACTGATGCGCAGGGGGAAACGTAAGAGTGAAAAGATTGGAAAAGAGAAAAACCGGAAACCACAACCTAAACAGGAAACAAGGGATGAGCCTCTTCACCTGTTCAATAGATGTGGGTGGAGTGTGAACCGGGTGATAGTTTAGTCTATCTACTCCAATTGAAAAAAAAAACATAAAATTTAAAAAAAAAGAGTGAAAAGATTGGAAAAGAGAAAAACCGGAAACTACAAATACAATTCAGATTTTGGCCAGGCAGTGGTTTATGTTTCTTTTATTTCATAATAATGTTCACTTAACACATCACTCAATAAATCCCTAACTAATAAAAAAACAACTTTATTCATCAACACAGTCTCCTTCTAGAGTGATACCCTGATTTTAATGTTTTTCTAACAATTCTATGCTTTTTTGTAGAATGATTTGTCTTTGGCCTCAAAATACATCTCAGTTTTTGATATCATTTCTTCATTGGAGCCAAATCTCTTTTCCTGGTGCATTCTTTTGAGGTCTGCAAACAGCGAATAGTCATTGGGGGGCCAGATTCGGAGAATAGAGTGGATGCAGAAGAAATTCGAAGTGCAATTCAAGTAGTTTTACCATCATTGTGAAGATCACTTTTTCTTCTTTATTTGTGGGTATTTTTGGCAATTTCTTCTTTCAAACACACCAATAATGATATATATATTTGCTATTGATGGTTATTCCTTTCTGAAGATAATCGATGAAGAAAATACCTTGCACATCCCAAAATACAGATGCCAAAATGTTGCCTGCTGATGTTTCCATCTTTCATCCTTTTGGACAGCATTCACCTGCTGCTGTCCACTCAGCTGACTGCTGATTTGACTCTGAAGTGAAGTTGTTGATCCATGTTTTATCCATTGTCACATATTTATGAAAAACTCCTTGTTGTATTAAAACAATTGCAAGCAATACTATGAATTGTCAATGCATTGTTGTGTTTGATCGACTGTGAGCAAATGTGGTACTCACTTTGAACGCAGATTTCTCATTGACAAATGTTAGTGCAAAATGGTGAATACACTGAATTCTGATATGTTCAACTCCTCTGCTATCTTACTCAACTTTGACTTACAATCGGCCAAAACAAGTTTGTGGATGTTTTTGGTATTTTCCAGGACAACTGCCGATTTGGGGCGATCTGAGTGTTCAGCCTCATTTGTATCTGTACGACTGCATTTAAAGCCAGCATACCACCTCTTAATTTTTGTTTTCAATGGAGCAGAGTCCAAATAACACTTATCAAGTCATTGCTTTGCTTGAACAGTATTTTTTCCCCATCAGAATACAATGCTTTATCAACACACAAAATTCAGATTTTTTCATTATTTTGAAAATTTGCAACAGTAGCTTCACTTAAATAACTGTAATTTGTAAACCAATAATCTGACTGGATTGCATCCAAATTTTTTCAGATGCCATTTGAAGGTTATTACTTCATAAAAATCATATGGATTTTTTATTGGTGGCACCATCTATACATCAGGTCTGGGACTTATTGAGTGATGTGTTAAAGTCAAAGTCTTTTGACAAGATTAGAAACAACACTAATACTGATTTCAATTACAACTGAAGTGTTATTTTGTCTACTATATATCATATCAATGTAGTAATAAATTTTATAGATAATGTATATTATTTTTGATACTTTTGGTCTGTAAGAATCAGGGTAAATTTCTGAGTTAAAATAGTGTCTTTGATGTTGGAAAATACAATAAAGCAATCAGTGGCAAACAGTGACTCTGCAACCAGGCACACAATCCATGATGACCATTAATGGTCAAGAAAGAAATCTAAAAAAATAATGAAATCAACAAATAATGATATATTTAAAACTTATTTATTTGTTAATTAATTCTTTGTTTCATTTTTGAAAAGTAATTGACCATTTACTTGCAGAAAGTATCAGCACCATGATCTAATTTCATCTTTTTGAAAAGGAACATACTGCTTATGTCACTTCTTTTTTTTTTCTTTTTCACTGACTTAACCATAACCTATCACTCAGTTCATCTTATACAAGAATGATATATGGAAACAGGAACCTTCTCTACATACATTACTAACGTTGCTTGTTCACAATTTATCATAAGAAATCAAGGAATGAGGAATTAAAAAAGCCATCATGAATTCAAACAGGATAATAAAAATTATCAATAAATAATTTTTATAACACAAAAATTATTTATTCTAGAAAGAATCTAAGGCATGCAGTGTATATATTGCATACATGAACCTTTCACAAGTGCTGATAAACAAGAAAGTGTGTTGATTTTTTTTTTAGTTTTATACTCAATGGAATAGTTTCCTTGTCTTTTTATTGTTTATTTTTGTTTTTGGCTGTTGTAGATACTACACTTTTTTTTAGTGTATGTGTTGTATTTTAAAAATGTCAAAATTTGATCTGATTTTTTTTATTACTATTTTTAAATTTTTTAAAGTTCTAGAAACATGCCCCCAAAATAGAATTACTGTTAAAATTCACTGAAAGGTTACAGGTTCAGCATATAGGTCAAGATCAGGTAAAGACAGTTCTAAGATCTTGGAGGCAGAGATTCCAGATATGACATGTATGCTTGATCAGAACAAGGTCTTATATACAACTGACAGATGAGGAAGATCAGAGTTTACAAAAATTTTGAAATAAAATTAATGAATGAACAAGAAAAAAATTGAAAGCCAATTTTTGTTTGTTCATCAAAATGTATCTTTTTGAACATTCTTTCTTTATCTCTCATAAACACGTTTTTAAAAGACTGATTAAAAACCTATGAAGTTTTTCAAATCGAACAATAACAACCTATCATCAATTAAATTTGTTTTAATCTCAACATGTGTGGAACATGTGTTAAAATTTATTTGAACTGTAAGGTCAATTTAATCACATGACATCATCATAGCACGTGGACTCACATTCATTTCAAACCCCAGACTGTTAACAGTATACACATTCCACTGGTTATCTCTTGACTTCTCCTTTCCTTTTTTTGAAAATAATCAATGGTGGTCAAAAATACTTAGAACACACAATTTTGGCAAGTTTCATGTTTCCATCCACCATCAAATAACATTAGGATAACTTCACCAAAAGGCTTATAAAATATATTTTTCCATTCTATTTAATAACGCACACACATTTCAATAAATATATACACTGTCTTACATCAATAATACTATAGATATGTGCACCCTCACTTGTATATTTATTAATTTACATTACTATTATATTTATATATATATATATATATATATATTTATTTGAACATTATTTTTAATAGATACTTATATTTGAGTAGTACTGTCTTTAATTAAACAGTAAAATAGTGTGTGTATTTATATATATATATATGTATATATATTGGCCTGAATATATTTGAGAAATTTTGTTAGGAAAATGTGTGTCATTTGGCAGAATTTGAACCTATGACCCCTAACAACACAGGGAACCTATCAATTGATCTGATGTGTTTTAGACCACTTGACCACAAATGAAAATAAAGTTTGCAGATATGGTCTTGAAAGGATCCAAAGAATAGATATGCATTCCTTAAAATGGTAATTGAACCTTGCTGGGTTGTGCAGCTCTATATGGACGAGCAGTCTAAAGCATGCTGCATCAGACGAATTTCTCCTACAAAAAGGAGGGTGCATGTTTAAACTTTTTCAGAGAGTACATTTTCTTTATTAAGATTCTCAAATACATAGAACAGTAGATGTAATTCACACTGTCAAAAAAAAAAAAACGAGAACGTCTACTTAAATATGTGTATCCACTAAAAAGATAACATTTAAATAATAAAAAATATGTATTATTGTTGTGAAGTAAATAAAACACCCTTGTTAGCACAAATGAAATCTGCAAGATGTCTTAATTAAAGAACTCAAGGAGAGAGTTATGACATGTTCCAAGAGTGTTTGTTAGAGTACCATTGGAGTCAGTCAAGACAATATTATAATCGTCAGTAGTGAGTTATAACATTGGTGATAAGGAATCAAAACTTATGCTGTGGCACACATAATAACAGTGACAGCAAAAAATTAGAACCATGTTGGTGTAATTTTTTTTTGCTGTGCATAAAGAAAACAAAAACAAAACCAAAAAAAAAATAGATATCTTTAAATATGGAAGAATTTTACCAAGTGGTAAAAATACAACAGCAGTTGTTGAAACTCCAGAAACAACAACAAAAAAGTTAATTGAAATAATTAAGAAGAAAACAGAAAATTCTCCAATTTTTCACTTCCAATATGGGGACTGAAGTATTAGTTGAATTCACATACAATTCAGATTATGGAATTATATTTTCTGCTTATTTTAAAATATACAAGCAGATTTACAGAAAAAAATGCAGTGACTGGTAAGAAAGAAAAAAAAAAAAAGAAGGCTTTTGTTGAGAAAGTTAGCACCAGTAGAACATGAAAAATACTGTAATTTTTGACTACCAAGAAAACCTGGAGAAATTTGCTTTGAAAATTTTGACTAAAATTTTTATTGAGAAAAGTTCCTTATTTAAGTCTTTGGAAGTGTATGAATCTAATAAAAAAAAAAGGAAGATGAAGATTTTGTCTCACATGCTGGAATTGTTAACAAGGAGTGTCAAAGATTCAGGTTAAACAAGCTGACTCTGAATATGTTTAAAGGATTCATTTTTGTTTAAAGGTTAACAGCGACCTCCACCCCGCAATAAAAAAAACAAAAACAAAAAAAACCCACAGAAATAGGTACTAGAATCCTAATGAAATGGAAACAATAAAAAATTAACATCACAAGAAAAATCGGATGAATTTTTGAGAATCTTAAATGTGAGACGCAATATGGAGGTAACTGAAAAACAAGAATGTGCAAAGAAAAATGTGGAAAAAGAAAAATTAATCCATGTTTCAGATGTGGAAAGTTACATTACAACTGTTCCTTTAAGAATTTAAAGTGTTACAAGTGTGGAAAAGTAGAAAATAAAAGTCACACTGTAAGACTAAAGCAAGGAAAATTCTCACAGAAAAAAAATCGTACACTGAGTTGAAATGGAGAAAAAATAATTACAGAAAACTAAAGAAAATTTATGTATGTGAAAATTAATAATGTGCAAGTAAAATTCAAGTACACACGAGTAATGATATTACAATAATCAACAAAGCCACTTGGAAAGGCAAAGAAAACCTATATTAAACTTCGAAAATTACACATAGCATGTTGGGTGATAAATTATTTATTATTGATGAAATGACTTGCAACGTTTCATTTCATAACAAGAGTATAAAAAAGCTAAGACTTATAAGTACTAAAAATACTACAAATTTATTCTTTACTGACTGGATAGAATTATTTCAGTTATAGAGTTTACTGATAAATATTTATTGCAAAAACATAAGTGGACAAGTGACCAGTTGAAAATGTGACAGGTGACAATGTGAAAATTTAAAAGAAGAATTGAAAAAAATGTTTTCCCGATGTTCTGTTGAATGAGTTGGCTCAGTGTTACAAAGTCAAAGCAAAATTTTAAGTGAAAAAAGGATCGACGCCAGTATTTAAAGTGAAACGTAGCATACTGTTCACAGCAATGAATCCAGTCAATGAAGAATTAGACTGGGAATTGAAAAAATTGAACATTCAAAATGGGCAGCGCCCGCAGGTTTAGTCAGTCAGTCAAGAACGATCATGTCTCTTTCGAGACATGACTAACTGGACATTACTTTCTGTGATAGACTGGTTGCCAACCAAGGCTGTAGACCCCAACTTGTCCTGTTATTTAATGCATACCTGGAAGGAGAAGCAATGGACTCATACCTTTCCAAAGATTATTTGCACGTATGTGAACTGAACTGGAATTTGATCTCGGCTCTCCAATTTCCAGTTTATGTAAATAATAATAACAAAAAATAGTGTTTGTGCTGATTTTTCGAGTGGGTTTAACAAATGTTTCGAATTACATAACTACCTATTACCAAGTCTGGTGGAAATGTTTTTCGAGGCTGGATCTTTCTGAAATGGGAACATGAGCAGCATTGGAATCAGTTAAAGAAAAAGTTACTAAATATAGGTCCACATATAAGGAAGACTACATGATACCATTGATGTACCTAAACCTCAAAAATTAATTTTTGTCCGAGTGTTTGCATTTGGAAATCCCTTGTTAGACCCAACCTTGCGTCACATACCGCCTCTGTGAAGAGGACTTGGGTAAATACCCCGTGTTTATTAGGGTACGAGTGGAATCAGTTGAGACATAATATCATAATCATTAGTAGCAAGTTATAACAATTATATAAAATGCCAAATTAAATTATTTAAATCAGAAAATTTTAAACCTTATCTATAATTTTGCCTGCTCACTCAGAATATTATCTCAAGCTACTAAAACGTTTACAAAGTTTTTTTTTAAAGGTTTTTAGCTGCAAAAGCAAGTTACACGTGAGCTTTAATACCAAAGAACTCTTTCTAGTAGGAAAACATGGCTTATATTTATATATGTAAAACATAAATTGTAAAAGAAAAGTACCTTAAAAATAATAACTAACAAGTCAGTTTTTTTTAAGTGTTTGGAATAGCTACAATTTTATACTTATATAAGTTATTCTACTACTTCAACTAACTGAAACAGTCTAAATGCTATAGAATATTCCAGAGATCATTCGAACCAATTCATCGCGATTCTTTAATGTAAATGATTAGTCATTCTGAATAATTTATTAATAAACTTTAAATAATGTGGAAGTCAATGTAAATATTTGTAAAGCTATGAAGCTTCAAGGGAAGTAACTTTCTGAGTTTATTTTACAAGTTACCTCCCTTGTAAAAGTGTTCCGCCTCTTTTATTGTTTTTTTTTTTTTAAAGTTTGTATTATTTCATTAAATTTTAAGGGCTGCGGAATTTTATCAAAGATTAATTACTTCAGAATTGCAAAAACTTAAAATAGGGAATTAAAAAAAAAAAAAACGGGCGGAAAATGATTTTTAATTTTTTAAACTGTACATCACTTATTTAAGAGTTAAAATTAAAAAGAAGCAAAGCTGAAAAGTTTGATAGCAAGAAAGATACATATCAGATTTTATTATAAAAGTCAATTTTTCACACAGCAGATATTGGTAAAACTTTCTGGACATACTTATATGATAAATACACCATTTTACAATAATTGTTTTTATGCAATTCAATGGTTGTTTTTACTGAAAAAGAATATATATTCAATATGTGGTGGACGTATATTTTTGTAACAAGATTTCTCGATTATCCAGGCTAGTAGATAAATAAATACACTGTTTAATTATAAAAAAAAAAACAGAGTATTTACTCAAATATGAGTTTCCATTAAAAATAATGTTTAAACAAATAAATTTTAGGTACCTCTAGTCATTTTTGATATCTAACTTTTAAACTGAATCTTTAAAAATGAGAAAGTTTTCTTGAAGCTTTTATTTTAGTTTTTATTGAAAGCTAAATGTTTAAATTTACTATTTCTAGTAAGCAAAATACTCTGGTCTATTTCAAACATAAATTACATTGATTGGAATATAAAAATTTTGAGATTTTTTTCAATTTTTGAATTTTGCTGCCATTTTTTAGCGATCAACACATTTGTAAACAAAAGTTTTAAAAATCTTGCAAAAATAAAATATACATCTGTGACACATTATTTTTGAAGAATTAGCAAATTCTTATGTTAAATTAATCTGATTTATGCAAGTATTACTTATTTATAGCTTAAAATTTAAAATAAAACTATTTCTTAATCTCAGATTTGAACTTTTTGACCTGTCTGGCATATATAAAACGTGTTGACAGGTGGCTGATTAGAGATAAGACAAAAGTGTATATATCGTATACAAGTGACAAAATTGTAGAAATTTTTTTTCGGGTAAGGGAGGGAACTCTGACCGTTTAATTTGGACAAAATTTACCATATGAAAAAAAACAAAACAAACAAAACCTTCAAATACACACAAAAAAATTATTTTAAAAATATGAAGGCCAAAGGATTTGTATTAAACTTTCCAATTATTAACTTAAAAATCTAACCACAACAAATCTTTGAAGTATTCTAAAAATATTTTTGAAGCTTTATAAATTATTATAATTTGAAAAAAAAAAAAAAAAAAAAAAAAAAAATGAAAAAATTCTTTCAAAATTTAATTAGTATTCAAAATTTTTTTTTCTTTAGACTATAATGTCCTTGATTTTTATTATTTATTTAAGCAATTAAAAGCTTATCAAATTAAATAATATCAGAGTTTTATTGCATTTTTTATTTTACTCTTCAGAGCAGATTTTAAAATACAGAGGTCAAATTTAAAAAATAAAAAATAGATGATTTATATTCCCCAATGAGCCCTGCGTTTAACTAATAAAATCATAGACCACAGCAAAGTAAAATTTATTTAAATTTCATGGATTTCAATACATATATATTGTAATTTTGTTATTATAAATAAACCATGGATTCATGGTTATTTAGAAAATTAGGGAGCAGTATTTGGAGAATATACTTTTAGGTATGTCAATATTGTTCAATCAAAAATGAAAATTACATAACTATAGAGTTGAAGATCTGGATTGTCAAAGGAAGCAGGACAGCCTGGTGGTTAGACATGTCACTTTTTAATTTTGTCTGGATAAGATACATAGATGGACCATAGATTATTTAAATGGGTAGACAATAATTTTTAACCACAGGTTGGATTTTAGTTTTTTTTTAAAATTAGATTTTGTACTACCTCATGAGTTTAGTTTAGAATCAGGATTAAATAATTATGGTATACTAAGCATCCCTTACCTCCATTTGAGTTAGTATCAGAACTGTAGTTGTTAGGCTGAGGGTTTATGAAGGAAAGATACTTATTTGTTAGAAAAAAAAAAGAAAACAAAGTTTAGAATTAAAATGTAATTACTTCAGACAAAGTACAAATTGATAACTGTTCTGGTAATCCATTAGAACAGGCAGGCTAGCCAAGGGTGCAGGGGGCAGGGGAAAGATTAACAATGAGTGTGATAGCTATAAAATCTTAAGTTATAAGTCCTAAGATCCCCTCAAAAAGTGTACATATTTGCTCACTAGCCTGTTTATCATGCCAGAAAAATTTCCATTAAATATAATGTGATTAACAATTTATATTAAATTAAATAACACAGAAATTTAAAGAGATATCGGTCAGTTAAGTATCATATGTTAAGTATCATATGTCAGTCATGTCTCAAAAGAGACATGACTGACTTGGCAGAAGAAGTTTCTACAGTAGGTTGCCATTGCTTTCTGCAGTAGACTGATTGCCAACCAAGGCTATAGAAACCTATCTTTCCTGCTATTTAACCCTTAGCTGGAGGGAGAAGTGATGAATTAATACATTTCCCGAGGGAAATGCGTGTGAGTGAATGCAACGAATTTAACTGGAATTCTAACTCAGCGCTCCAATTCTCCATTTCAAGCTTCAAAATTTAATTATTTATAATGTTTCATTTATAACTTATGCTTCAATATAACTTAAAAATTAAAAATTATTTTACTAAAATAAATGAACCACACAATACTTAATTGGCTTTCTTAACTACAGTATAGCTTAGTATACCATAATTATTTAATCCTGATTCTAAACTAAACTCATGAGGTAGTACAAAATCTAATTTTAAAAAAAACCTAAAATCCAACCTGTGGTTAAAAATTATTGTCTACCCATTTAAATAATCTATGGTCTGTCTACGTATCTTATCCAGACAAAATTAAAAAGTGACATGTCTAACCACCAGGCTGTCCTGCTTCCTTTGACAATCCAGATCTTCAACTCTATAGTTATGTAATTTTCGACCTTTTCAACCAAGCAACCTTTGTTACTCCATTTCACCCAATGGATCTTTTATTTCTCATATATATAAGCGAGCCTGTATTTGTATCCTTATTCTCTGGCAGGTACGATGTTTCAGACCCAAGGAGAAGTTCTGTTGCTCTGACCTCTAGGTAGACAAGACACACACATTCATTGTATTGCACCTGAATCTTTCCTGGGTTATTTGTTTCCTTGTTGAAGTTGCTAGAATTAAATGTTTTTTGGATTTTGGCATTATCCACCTGATAATCAGGGATCTGAACCTTTGAAGGAAGCTATCCTGTCAGCAGATGTATAATATCAGATCTGTTGTACTGGAATTTTGTGAATAGTTTCTGGATTGTGCAGTAGTCCCTAGTGGGGCCTTTTATGACAATATCTTCGGGCAAGTCAACAAAGGTTATTTATGCATGCATCTCCAATGGGTGTCTATTTCACTGCCAACTAGGCATCCACCAAACTAACCAAAACAAACATGAAATTTTTTTTAAAATGATTTCACCCCCAAGCAAGGCAGAACTGCCACTGGTATGCAGGGGGTTACATAAGAGGTGAGAGATGAGAAAGAGGAACAAGTTACTGGGGAGTCAGAGAATGGGTAAGAAAAGGATGAAAATACAGGCGTGAAGAGGGCTGCATGAGAGTAGGGTGGAAAGGAAGAATAACATGATACAAGAGTTGTCAGGGAAAGGATGTGATTCAAGAAGATATTGCAATTGACTTTGCATTTAAATTCTTGGAGATTGAAACTTTCAGGGAAGCAAATATACAAAAGAGTATTCCACAGGTGGGAAGTGCAAGCAAAGAAGCTGATAGAGTAGAAGTTGCGGTTACATTTGATTGGTTTCACTGTAAAAGGGTGGGACCTAGTTGCTAGTCTAGTAGCTCGAGTAAATTCATGTAGAGGGGGTACCAGGGAGCTAAGCTCATTGGAGCAGAAGCCGTGAAAGTATTTGTAGAAGAAACAGAGGGAAGCCACATTACATTATTATTAAAGCAATCAAATTGAAAACAAACAAAAAAAAACAACCTCAAAATAAAATTTAAAAAAAAATAAAATGACCTTAGGTATACCATTTCTTACACCAATGTAAGGGGTCTATGTTCCAACTTTTCGAAAGTGAAACTCAATCTTCTTCAGTCTAAGCCTGACCTCCTGTTCTTGTCTGAAATGAGTATCAATGCCTCAATCTCATTGTAGAAGTTCACAATCCTGGGATACTCACTCATAACAAAATATGACTAGCGAAATTACCATGGTCACAGGCACAGACACAAAAACAAGAACCCTAATCTCTTGTATATGTGTTTACATGTAGCACTTATTCATAGTAACACATTTGTCTTTGCTCTGTATCATCCTCAGAATAAAAGGTTGGTAATCTTCATCAGAGAGAATTGACAATATCTTCAGCCAACTTTCACTCTTTGAGGTAACTTCAATGTTCACCACAAAGAGTGATTGGTTCACTCTAACAAAACTGATGAGGAAGCAGATATTGCAGAGATTTTTCCATTGCTTATGAACTGACCCAGATCACTGAAGAACCTCTCCAAGTTCCAAATGTGATGAGACAGCAGGCAAATCTCTTCAATCTTTTTCTAACATCCTGTCCTGACAAACATACAGCAAAAGTTTTACTTCCCACCACCACCAATTGGCACATCTGATCATTCTCTAATCAGTGTCCAGATTGACTCCAAACAAATGACCTACCATGATTTATCATTCCATAGAACGGTTTTTCACTATGAGTAGGCAGACTGGGAAAGCTTTTGGTTCTATATGACAGAAGCTCCTCTCTCAACATTCTTCAAACATGATGCCTCCAAAACTGCTGCTACAATCTGTGAATAGATCCTTTCTGAAATTCAGTTTTATACTCCCCCCAAAAATTCATGCAAAAACAAAACAGTCAGCCCTGATTTACCCCTGAATGCCCTGCTGCCATAGCTCACTGGAACCACTGCTTCAAAATCTATTGCAAAGAACAGCATAGTCTTACTTCTTTCAGAACTGCCTGCAATCACTGTAAGAGAGTTCTGAAAAATGCAAAGTGCAGTTATACCCAAGCTGTCCAGGCCAAGGTTGAAAACAAACAAATTGGATCACACAAATTCTGAAAGATCACCAACCAAATTATGGTCAGAGATAAAGTGGTTATGCCCACGAGTATAAATGACCCCAGCAAGGCAAAGCTCGTTGCCTTGATCTTTGCCTCAAACTCAATGTTTCACTAAAGGAAACATCAAAAGCCCCAACCTCAAAAAAGCTACTGGCCTGAATAACATTCCAGTGGTCATCTTTAAGTATATCTGAATGAATGTCCCCTCGATAAGGCCTCATGCCTTGAGAGGATATTGGGCCTCAGACTCACACCAGACCTAAAACAGAATTCTTATAAATGAACCATTGTTAAAGAAGCAGGTAAAAATGATCAGCTTCCTATACTGCTCCAGTAGATAACTGACTCATCATGCTATACTCTACCTTTTATAAGAGCTAGATCAAGTCGAAAATGGAATCTTGATAGAATTCAAAAGCATTTCTAAAGGCTTGTTGGAGAATTAGTGTTTTCCACGCTCCAACCTCTCTCTTACAGGTGGGTTGTAGCAAGTCTCTCCCTGCTCTATTGCTACAACCATGAAAACTTCTCAGACAAACTGTATCACCTGGTTACCCAAGATCTGTTCATCACAGCTAAGACTTGCCATGCCACTTACATAGAAGCAAAACCCCTGTACTCCCTCTATATACTATCGACGAGAAGTAAATTCTACTCAAACAGCTTTTTCCTGTGAACCATAACCCTATTGAACAAACTCCCAAGAGGATGTTTCCTCAATTACTACAATCAAAAGTCAGCTGTTATCTTCTATCCATAATGTAACCCTCTATCTTGAGTGGCCTCTAGACCTTGTACAGGGTGAAACATACTGCAAAAATGAATACTTTCATGGCTTCTGCTCCGATGAACTTAGATCACTGGTGCCCCCTAAATACGAATTTGAATGAGATACTAGATTAGCAACTAGATCCCACCCTTTTACAGTGAAACCTATAAAATGCAACCATAACTTCTACTCCAACAGTTTCTTTCCTTGCACTTCCCGACCGTGGAATTCCCTTCCACATGATTGCTTCCCCGACGGCTACAATCTCCAGGAGTTTAAATGTAAGGTCAATAGACACCTCCTAACACACTAACCTGCTCCCATTCTATCAAACATTCTTCCCATCTGCCCAACCCTCATCCTCGGTATCCTTACTCATCTGTCACCTTCCTCCTGACATTCCCTATGTCTAACCAGTCCTTCTCTTTACCTTCCCCTATGTAGCCCCATGCGCAATAGTGGCAGTGGAATGCCTTGCTTGGGGTGAGATGATTTAAAAAAAAAAAAAAAAAAAAAAAAAGACCACTACCTACAGTAGAACTTCAACGACACTACAAGACTCCAGTTTAATAATTCAGATTTTGGTTAAGCAGTTATTTGTTTTTTTTATTATTTTTTTGTGACATACTGTTTCCTGACAAACAAAAATGAAGAAAGGAAAATTAAAGAGACACCTTTTCTTCATATATTACAACCATTTCTTTTAAAGTTTAAACTTTCTTGATTTCAGCATATTTCAGTGAAATTTTTTCTTTCCAAAATTATCATTTATAGTTTTGATTCATGGTAAAAAGAAAGCATCAGTTTAAACTAACACCAGGAGTATATTGGTTAAAGACATTGAAAAAGAAACTAGAAAGGAATGATAAACAAATCAAAGAAATCTGTCAAAAACTCTAGCAATAGATGATGCTTCTAAGTGTTGACAATATTTGTTGTTGGCATTATGCCCCAAAATCATAAACTATTCTCAACCCTTCCACCTGAACTTATAAATTTGTATACCTTTAAAAGAAATTACTAGGCACAATTAACAGAATCTTGCTTTTATCAAAAATTATATTTTTCCTGGTACACCAATGAATGAACTTTTCTTTTAAGAAGTGTTTTTTGTTTTCCTCTAATTTTACAAAAAAACACTTGTTTGATTCTTAGATTACATGGCAGCAAACATTTCAGAAGTTCATTACAATATGTGGTCATGAACAAAGATTGTTTATTTATTTACACTAAACACAGCAAGAGGTATTGGTCTCTGCATATTTGTGGTCTTCTTAAACATCAGGAGGATTTTATGCAATCAAGAGGCCAGAACAGGCCACCCGGATTGTAATAGATGGGGATTAAATCTTTGCTTACAATACAGAGAAACACTTGAGAAGATTTTGACTATCAAAGCTGTGGATCAGAATGTACAGAAAAGAAAAAGACAGTGAAGATGTGTTTAAGTGTCTAGAGAAAGTCTACAGAAAAGACATGTTTCTTATACAAACAGAAACATACATTGGTTTGTGCATTTTTATGTAAATATAAAAAAAAAATAAATAGAAGTAAATAAACACTCAAGAAAAGATTATAATGTTGAATTGTAGAGAGAAAGAAGGAAAAGGTGAGTAAAGAAAAAAATAACAGATGGTGGGAGGAGAGAGAGGGAGAGAGAAAAGGGAACATAAAAGAAAGAGAGAGAGAGAGAAATTATAAAGAGAAAAATAAAAGAGAAGACAAGAAGAGAAAGATTAAGAGAAAAGTGTAGGTGAAAAGAGAAAGAATAAATATACTTAACAGAAAGAGTAGTAGAATAATATGAAATTAGAAAAAGAAGGAAAAGAGAGACAGCAATTAGACAATAAGTGTTGTTGCTCTTGGAAAGAAGTGCAAACTTTTGTTTACCTAATATTTTTCTGCTTTTATTTAAAAATGTTGAAATCTCAATACAAAGCCATCAAGATATAAGAAAAAAAAAACATTATAACACATCCAGTCCTCTTAAATTAAGTTTTCTCTCAACAAAAACGTCCTGATATAACCATCACCATTCACATACGCCAGTCAGTCAGTTAAATGCCATACGTGATACATGCTTGGGCGATCATGCCTCAAAAGAGACATGACTGACTGGACAGAAGATTATCCCGCAGTAGGTTGCCATTGCTTTCTGCAGTAGACTGGTTGCCAACCAAGGCTATAGAACCCAATCTGTCGTATTATTTAACCCATAACTGAAGGGAAGAGACGGATTAATACCTTTCCCAAGGGTATTTGTGCGTAAGTGAATGCAAGGAATTTGACTGGAATTCGAACTCGGCTCCCCGATTTCTTGTTCCAAGCCGATATCCATTGCACCACAACGCACATAAAACAGATACATATCTGAAAATTTTCCTAATCAAAGTCATGACATTTTTCTTGTGACATTTTCTTTGGTTACCTGAAAATCAGTAATTTCTTCTTCAGTGTGCTGTGTTCCCTCAGAACGTGGAAGATTATGGCTCTCCACAGCTCCCTATCCTTTGTAGCTATAAGCAAAGTTTACTATCTTCCCCACTCCCTGTTTTACCATCCATTTCCACAAGTTCATTAGGTGGCATAATCTTTGTTTACTCTTGTCTTCAATATGCCCTGTGAATGTTAAATTTTACAAGCCTTTTTTTCTCATTATATGTCCTAGATATTACAACTGTCTCTTTTTTATTTAAAATATGTCCTTTTCATTTCCATTTTCCTTAAAATTTCCTTGTTACTGAAATGCCCCATCCATGATATTAACCTCAAATCAAAATTTATTGATGTCAAAAAACACAGTTCAGTATTATGTTTGGGTTTATTGATAAATTTATGGTAAAAATGTGGTTAATTGAAATCTCATTTAAATGTGACAGCATGTCATATTTAGCGATGTATGTTTTGTTTTGTAATCATTTCACCCCATGCAAGGCAGTACAGCCACAAAGACACAAAGAGTTACTGGTTGTGGAATGTCTTTAACCAATATACTCCTGGTGTTAGTTTAAACTGATGCTTTCTTTTTACCATGAATCAAGGCAAGATGTTTGTGTGTGTGTGTCTGTTTATCTGCCTGTATGTATTATTTTCAGCCCTTTTATTTTAATTTTTGCTTCAGGTTTGGCTCTAAGTAGGTATAATTGTAGTTCTGAGTCTCAGCCATGATACCATTTACTCAGAAGACTTATTTAGCCTTCAAAATTCAGTTTACAACGAAAAAAACTTATTTGATATCGATACCAGGAAATCAAAATTTGACTTGCATCCATTCATTTTTCTTTCAGTCTATGGTTTCGCTTTAACTGGAAACAACTATTGCTTTTTAGTCTTTTGTACTAACGTCCAAAGAGTCTGAGCTCCAGGACCATGGATTAGTTTTAAAGCTTTAATTACACCCAAGCAACGCCAGGCTATACTGCTAGTGTAACACAGATTCTAGAGAGAAATATTGTCTTGCATGATACAGAGAACCAAATGTTTTAGCAACTGACATAGCAATGTATTCAATATAGTCTATTCACTTCATGCAAGCCAAGAATATTAGCCCATGAAAGTGCAATGAGTTACTTTCCTGGAGGTTAGCATCAGCCATGTCGATGGAAAGCAGAGAAGATGTCTCTTAGATGATTAATGGAGAGATGTTTAGTTTTGGAGGTGTTCAAAATTGACAAGCTATTTTCTTCCCCAGTTAACAATAGACTGAAGGTCATTTCGAACATTGACTGCCATTTTGACATTACCTTGTAAGATTTAACCCCCATGTACATTAAGTGAACTTAAATTCAAATCTCTTAAATTGTCACCGGATGATTGCATAGTGCAGGAAAGTTGTGCCATCAATATAGAATAATATATATATATATATATATATATATATATATATATATATATATAAGTCTACCAGCCTGCAGACTGAGAGTCCCATGAAAGAAAAGGCGCCTCCCAGAATTTCATGCAAAATAATATTGGATTAAAAAAAAGCATTAACTGCTTAAAACATATGTGTTTATATTTTGTAGGGATTAAATAAAAATACAAAATAAAATAAAAACTATGAAATAAAATAAACATAAAAATTTCCCAGGAGTCTTCTAACAGGAAAGACAATTCACGCATGTGCAAAAGAGAGGCCTCCTGGTGCCAAAAATAAACTATTATTTTCTCTGTTGGAGTTTGGATGGTAAAGATGTACCAAACTGTTCGAGAAGGAATTTCCCCAACAAGAGGTCGTCGGAACCAAAAGAATAAAATCAGTGTCCAAACTATCCCTCTAGTGTCTGTGTATCTTTCCTTTTCTCTTTCCCCATTTATTTTAGCGGTGAAAGCCATTCAACAAGTTTTGGATGTTTAGGCGAAAGAACCAACCCAGCAGTAACAGCCATAACATTCCATAATTTCAAACACTAAAATAAAGTTAGTAGATATGGACTTTAAAAGGTCCTAATGAAAGATGTGCATTCTTTCACTAGAGTAACTGAGCCTTGCTTTACTGCAATGGCTTCCTGTGGACTAATGGTTAGCTTTAAAGTGGTTTACCTGATTCAAAAGAATACAAGTTTGCTTCCTGTTAGGAAGCATATTTTCTTTAGAAGACCTTCAATCTGTAAACCAGTAGACATTAATTTAACTGTTTGCAAAAATAAACTAAGAGAAAAGTTTGAAGCATGTGTACCCATTAAAAATAACATTTATAGCAATAAGAAATAATACCAGATTAAGGGTTTGATGTATATAATAAATGATGATGTAATTGATGTCACCTTTAAGTGACTTGAAATTGGTTCCAGCATGCTACTAGATTGGCATCTAGGTCCCACCCTTTTACTGTCAAGATAGTTAAATATAACTGCCTCTTCTACTCTAAGAGTTTCTTTTGTCACACTTCCTATAAGTGGAACTCCCTTCAATTTGCTTGCTTCCCTGATCATTACAATCTCTAAAAGTTTAAATGCAACATCAATTGCCATCTTCTATCTCCTTGATTCCCATCCATCACTTATACTTTCTTCGACATCCCCTGCACCTTGATTTTTTCTCACTATAATCCCCTGCATACCAGTAGCAGTCCTGCCTTGCTTGAGATGAAATAATTATGAATAATTATGAAAAAAAACAAAAAAAACAAACAAAACCAAAAACGAAAACACTAGAGAATGCCAGTATTAGTCAAACAGATGTTCATAAATAGATTAAATATGCAATTCTTCATAATTACTGGAGTAAAAGGTGAAAGTGTTTGGAGTCAAACAAAAATGAACTTTTCACTTTGGGAAGAGGATCAGATTAAGAACTTTTTATTCTTTTCTTTCTGTGTATCTTCTTTTATGTGCTGTGTCCGTTCAGAATGTATGTGATCATGGCCCTGCACATCTTTCTGTCTTTCATAGCTCTATATTTTGTCTTATTTCTCTAAAACCCTGCTCTGCCATCCATTTGCTTAACTATGTCATTCACTGTTTTCCCCTGACTCTCTACCCTCTATCCACCCTCTATACCCTTCAAAAGTCCCAGAAACTTCAACTGTCTCTTCCTGATGTTAAGTATAAGTTTCCTTTTTGTTGTCATTCTCTCCAAAACCTTGTTGTTGGTCACATGTTTGGTCTATGGTATCCTGAGCATTCTTCTATAGAACCACATTTTTGTTGCTTTGAGTCTCTCCTTCATTTTTGAGGAGATTGTCCAATATTTGTTGCCATATTAGTCAGTTAAGTGCTATACATGATACACACTTTGGGCAATCATGAAAGAGACATGACTGATTGGGAAGAAGATTATCCCACAGTAGGTTGCCATTACTTTCTGCAGTAGACTGTTTGCCAGCCAAGGCTATAGAACACAATCTGTTCTATTATTTAACCCATAACTGGAGGGAAGAGACAGATTAATACCTTTTCCAAGAGTATTTGTGTGTAAGTGAATGCCATGAATTCAACTGGAATTTGAACTTGGCTCCCCAATTTGTCATTCAAAGTTGATATCCACTTCACCACAAAGCACATAAGAGGACAAATATCATGTAACAGTCCAGTTCTCTTTAGCTGTTCTGTGTATATAACTTCCATATTTACATATTATTTACTTATTATGAATCAACTCATAAAAATATCTTTTTTTTTTTTAATCGTATCACCTCGAGCAAGGCGGTAACGCCACTGATGTGCAGGGGGCTACGAAAGAGTAAAAAGATTGGAAAAGAGAAAGCCGGAAACCACATCCTAAACAGGGAACAAGGGATGAGTCTCTTAACCTGTTCAATAGACGTGGGTGGAGGTGTGAACCGGGCGATAGATAGATGCTCATATTTTTCATCAAATATAAGTAATGAATACTTACGCTCCCATCTTGTAGGCACCAGATCCTCCGGGCCAAGCTCTCACATATTTGGGATCCGCAACAAGAGAAACAGGTTTCAAGCCAGTGGGAAAGTAAGGACCAACAGGGCAAGTGAGGACAAACAAAAGAACATGGTTGGAAGAACTCACACCGAGGGTTGGCTACAAAAAAAAGGAAATAGCAGTTTTTATAAAATTTTTATAGATGAAATCAATCAAATGACAAAATATTACAAGTGGGAAATCAAAAGAGAGAAGACTATATAATTGCATTTAAATCAATTTCATATGAGTAGCGACATTATCACACAATTTTAAGATATGTGTATTCTTATGTGAGTGTAACGCAGTGGTTATCAGTGCATAAAGTGGAATCAGATGCCAGGTTCAAGTTCCAGCCAAGTCTGTTGCATTCATTTTTACACAAATACCCTGAAGTAAGATATAAAGACATTATCCCACCACCTGTGGGTTAAATAGTAAGTAAAAATAGACTTAGTAGCTTTGATTGGCAACCAGTCGAGAAATAAAACTGAATTCAAAAATAGTAATGCATGGAACTGGCAACTCCATCCTGTAAAGATCTACATGCTACAGCACCAACAGCAATAATACCTAGTGTTCTGAGCCTGTGACCATGTCCGTGTACTCACAGGGTTGATTAATGGCACTAAAGAGGAGGCATTTTTATTAAATTCCATGCGTTCATTTCTTATATTCCCTTCTAATCCTATAATCCTAAATTAAAATTTTGACCAAAAATTAAAAAAAAAATATGTACTCCAGTGAATGAGGTAATTCCACTCACTTGCAGAAGGTCAAAATATACAATGACTGAAATGTTGTGAATATAGCAATAGAGATGAGGACAACAATATGAACAATGTAAATAGTGAGAACAATTACAATACCTCATTTCAGAAGTATAGACAAGTATAGACAAATAAAAAAAAAATGTTCTTTTTACAATAATGTTTACTCTGTACAAGACTCAAGAGCCACTCAAGGTAGATGGTTACAGATTAAGAGGTACAGTTTATTGTGGGGACAATAATGTTTAACCCTAGACTGGAACAAGTCAAGATTGTAGTGATTGAGGAAACATCTCCTTGGGAGTCAGTTCCACAAAGTTATAGTTTGTGAGAAGAAGTTGCTTGAGTGGAATTTACATTTCACTAATGGAATAAAAAAGAACAGAGAGTGGTTTGCTACATGGCATGGTGGGACTTAGCCATGAAGATCAGAAGTGGTGGAACTATGGAACGTAGTTTGTTTGAACACTGTCCGTGAAAATAGTGACAGAATAGCAAGAGGTTTGCAGTATCACGTCTGTGGGAAAGGGAAGGAAAATAAATCATCATCTACAAGGACAGGGAAAAACTTTTGAACTCTATCGAGACTGGAAATGAAAACTTGGCAGCTCCTGGTCATTGCAGCAATACTCTATTCTGAATCTAATTTGACTCTTGTAAAGGATAGCAGGTAGATTCAGGTACTTACTGGAATGGTACAGGGAACTGACCATTTTTTCAGTATCTTTAGCAGTGGTGGAATTTATGTACAAATTCTACTTGAGGTCTGGGTTGAGCTTGAGTCTCAATAGGCACTTTTCCTACTTCAATAATAACCGTATCTCTCACCAGAAATCCCTTACCCTAGAATATCTACAACATTTTCCTTCCTTGCACCAAATAAAAGTTTTTGTTTAACAACACAAATCAGAAAATGCTATCACAAACTGAACAGGGAAAAGCAGTAACATAAAATGTCACTGCTTTTATTTTTCTAATGCGTAGGCACTTACCACTCTTATGAGACTATGAAGTCAGCTCGTGGGGATAGATGTTGCAGATGCCTGCTCAGGCACATTTGTGTTTGTTCAACCTGTAATATATACTGCAACTACACTGAGCAGTCTTCTGACAGAGAACACATAATCTGGCAGGATCAGTACTTGAACAAATTCAGTACATTCAAACCCTCTGTCATAATGACTTTCAGGGTTATTTTTTCTTTTTTAGAGATTGCAATTTTAAACATATAAAATTAAAGCAAAGAGTTTCACAATTTTTTTAAACTTCCAATTACATAAAATATTGGCAATTAAACTAAAATATCTTAGGAAAAAAAACTATGAACAATTATCTGTTAGTTATGAGAGTGAAATTAGATTATAAATTCATTAAAAAATTTTATGTCTAACATTTGCTCAAGAAAAAAATAGAGATTTAGTTATGAGAATATCTAGAAGTTAGTCAGTCTGAATTGCACAATATGATAAATTCACATTTTTATTTTCAGTTGAAATTAGTATTTTTAATTTCTATTTTTGCTTCCAAGAGTTAAAAAAAAATCCCTGATATTTTTTAATCGTTCAGAATCAACAGAGTATTTAGATTTGGAACTGAGCCAGTTAGAAATGTGTAGATGCTCTTTTTTTCTGATTTTACAATAGAGTATAAGAGATTTAATTTTTGTTAATATCTGAATGACTGAAATATAATGAGAAAATATTAGTTTTTCTTCTATGTATAACTAGCAGTATAGCCCGGTGTTGCTCGGGTGTAATTAAAGCTTTCAAACTAATCCATGGTCCTGGAGCTCGGACTCTTGGGACATTGGCACAAAAGACTAAAAAGCAATAGTTGTTTCCAGTTAAAGCGAAACCATAGACTGAAAGAAAAATGAATGGATGTAAGTCAAATTTTGATTTCCTGGTATCGATATCAAATAAGTTTTTTTTCGTCGTAAACTGAATTTTGAAGGGTAAATAAGTCCTCTGAGTAAATGGTATCATGGCTGAGACTAAGAACTACAATTATACCTACTTAGAGCCAAACCCGAAGCAAAAACTAAAATAAAAGGGCTGAAAAGAATACAGACATACAGGCAGATAAACAGACACACAAACATCTTGCCTTTTATATATATATAATCAATTTTCTGCACTATTGTAAGAACTGCAACCTTGAAACTTCTGAATATTGTTTCTTATGTCTTTGTCTATGAGTGTATCAAATTTGATTAAAATCGGACCACTCCTTCTATAACCTGATTTTTTCGATTATCAATTTTTGATATTTATCGGGGGTACCTTGACACAAAACCTAGCTAAGAACACTCACAGACGCTTATAGTACAACTGTGTAAATTTTCAAGAAAATCGGTTCAGTCATTTCGGAGTCTATAGGTAACGGACACACACAGACACACACAAAGTTCCATTTATAAATAAGTTTAGATTTAGATTTAGATGTCTGTTTAGGACCAGGGTTCTCACCAACTTCCTATCTTTTGTAGCGTTTAATAAATTTTGCCTTTTTACTATTTCTCTTAAACCTTGCTCTGCCATCCATTTACTCAAGCTTGCTAGGTAGATTAGGCATTTTTTTTTCTCTGTGCACCTTATTTTCAAGATGTCATGTGAATATCATATTTTCCAAGCCCCCTTTCCTTACTATGTGCTCTAGAAATTTCAACTCTTTCTGATTCTAAGTATATCTTTTCTTTTTGCTTCTTTTTTCTCTAATACTTTGTTGTTGCTCACATGTTCAGTACATAATATTCTCAACATCCTTTTGTAGAACCACATTTTTTGCTTCAAGTTGCTTTTTCATCTGTGAAGAGATTGTCCAGCATTTATATATTACATAACAGTTCAGTACTCTTTTCTTCAGTTTGAGTTTTGTTTGTTTGAAGATAAGGAGGACAGATAACAATTGACCTATATCTTGAAGTAGTCAAGATTAAAGTACTCAAGAAAGCGTCCATATGGGAGTCTGTTTCACAAAGTAGTAGTTCTTTGGAAAACTTCCTTCTTACACTTGAAACACAGGGAAAATAAAGGTGATTTGATTCCATGGAAGAAGCATATCCTTGCTGTAAAAGTTTGAAATAAAGATTGGGGCTCATCTGAACATTTTCCATTGAAATAGCAATGATGACCTTGCATCTGTGGAAAATATGCTGTAGAGTGAAAAATCCCCTCCCCCCGGGTATAAAAAGATTGCATAAATTATTTTTTAGCTCTATCAAGGCTAGAATGTGACAACTGAGCAGACCCAGTTCAAATATGGCAGCAATACACATTTCTGACATAATCCGACTCTTGTAAAGATTAAAAGCAATCATTTTTAAGAACTTGTCTCTCAGTATTCAGAAAGTAAAATCAAGTTTCAAGAAGAAAAGTTAAAATATTATTCAAACAAAAGAAAAAAATGACAAAAACTGAACAAAATAAAAGAAATAATTTGTTTTTAATTATTGACATTTTCATTAACATTGAAAAAGTTAGATTAAAAGACAGTAAACACCAAGTATTGAAATAGATGAATAACTCCTATCAGTCATCATTGTAATTTAAATCTGATAAAAACCACAATGAGACATAATATAATTCTCAAGTCGAGTTTCTGTATGTAAAGTTCAACTGTCTCTTTCTGATTCTAAATATAAACATTATTTTTCTTTGTTTTTTCCTTAAAACTTCCTCATTACTCACATGTTTCATCCATGGTATTCTCATCATTCTCCTATATGACCATGTCACTGTTACTTTCAGTCTCTTCTTTAACTGTGAGAAAACAGTTCAGTAGTCAATATGGAAGGTTTGATATTGCCTGTTCTTTTATTTGTTTCTAATGAAATTTTCCCGTTTCTTAATACGTTATCTTTTAAAAGGTATCTTTCATTTTTCCTTCAAATCTTGGAGTCACAATTTCTGTTGTCAGTTAAAACACTATTCAGATATTAAAATTTTTCTATTTGCTTGAATGACATTTCCATTTCATAACTACTGAATTTATTATCGTTTTAGTACAAGAAAGAACATGAGAAATCGAAAACTGTTACTTACTGAAATTAATTGAGCAATTAGTTTTAATTTGAGGAAAAAGCCCTGACTTACTCAAATAATTGCCAAATATAAAATAACATGAAAATAGGAAAATGTTAATTTTTAAAATTAAGTAGGTTATTTACCGGTAAATAAGACCTTTCTTACCTTATCAGAATTTCATCCCTAAGATATCCCTCATAATGAACAATCAGCAGGGCATTACAGATGTATTTGAATGTAGAACTGGGTTAAGAGAATGCTATGCCATTCTTTCCAAATTAACAGACAGAAATAAAATAAAGCAAAGTAAAAAATAATAATAAAGTGACTTGTTAAGAGAAGTGAATAAATAAAGCCCGAATCCTTTATCAAGAGAAAAGGTAAAGAAAACTGCAATAAAAAAAAATCTAAAAAAATAAAAAGGGACGAATAGTCAGCCTGAGGAAATGCAAATAAATAAAGTGGAGATAAAAAGTGAAGTAACTAAAGATTTACAAGAAAATATCCGTACAACCCAGAACCATTACCAAATGCACCTGCTGAGAGTGAAACACATACATACACACTGGAGAAAAACACTGTCAAGTTTATATTCAGATATGCAAAAGGGTTCCAACATGAATACATATATCCACACTTAGATATGAAGGGAGATAGATCTATATACAAATTCTATACATACAAATTTGAATGTACAGATTGTACATACAAACAGCTATATACATTAATGTATGTTTAGATATTAAGAAAAAAAGTAGCTATATATATATATATATATATATATATATACACACACACACACATACATATATATATATATATATATGCGTGCACACACACACACACACACACACACACACAAATATATATGAACATGAATGTATATACTCACTCGTGTATATATAAATATATATTGCGATAGTGTATGCTCTCATAAAAAATGCTTATTACAATTCATATGTAAAAACTGTCCATATATAAACACATAAATTGTATGTGTGTATATATATATATGTATGTATGTATTTATTTATTATGACAAAATATAGTTCTTAAGGTATGCTATATTTATGACAGACAAGTGCTCAATATCAAGGGGCAGATCACACACATAGTTTTGGAAAAGCTAACTTTGGCATGAAGTCCCATTTACTTATAGCTCTATAAATGTGGGCTGGTGCCAAAATTGGGTTAGTCCAACAAAATTATATAAAAAATATATTTCTGTATTTGGGTGATATATACATATATATATATATATATATATATATATGTAAGTACAAAGAGTTTGTCTCTTTAACAGAACAGATTCATACCGACTTTGAAGTTTATGATGTTCTCACTCATCAGGGGTGCCCTGACAAGGGAGAACATCATAAGAGTGTC